>ML685797.1:9474682-9487308 GCA_007922175.1 Pelusios castaneus
GACCTCCCCAGCTGTAATTTGAAACCATTGCTCCTTGTTCTGTCCTCTGTTACCCTCGAGAACAGCCTAGCTCCCTCGTCTTTGGAGCAACCCTTCAAGTAGTTGAAGGTTGCTATCAAATCTCCCCTCAGTCTTCTCTTCTGTAGACTAAATAAGCCTAGTTCCTTCAGTCTCTCCTCATAAGTCATGTGCCCCAGCCCCCTAATCATTTTTGTTGCCCTCCGCTGGACTCTTTCTAATTTGTCCACATCCTTTCTGTAGTGGGGAGCCCAAAACTTGACACAGTACTCCAGATGCGGCCTGACCAGTGTCGAATAGAGGGGAATTATCACATCCCTCGATCTGCTGGCAATACTCCTACTGATGCAGCCTAATATGCCATTGGCCTTTTTGGCAACAAGGGCACACTGTTGGCTCATATTCATCTTCCCGTCCACCATAACTCCCAGGTCCTTTTCTACAGCGCTGCTACTTAGCCGATCGGTCCCCAGCCTGTAGCAGTGCATGGGATTTTTCCGTCCTAAGTGCAGGACTTTGCACTTGTCTTTGTTGAACCTCATGAGGTTTCTTTCGGCCCAGTGTTCCAATTTGTCCAAGTCTCTCTGGATCCTGTCCCTGCCCTCCAGAGTATCTACCATTCCCCCCAACTTGGTGTCATCCGCAAACGTACTAAGCACGCAGTCTATCCCATCATCAAGATCATTAATGAAGATGTTGAATAGAACCGGCCCCAGGACCGACCCCTGGGGCACTCCACTCGTTACCGGTTGCCAACCAGACATCGAGCCATTGATTCCTACCCGCTGAGCCCGTTGATCTAACCAGTTTTCGATCCACCTTACGGTCCACTCGTCCAACCCATACTTCCTTAACTTGCCAACGAGAATGCTGTGGGAAACCGTATCAAAAGCCTTGCTAAAGTCAAGGTATATCACGTCAACGGCTCTTCCCGCATCCACAAATCCAGTCATCTCATCATAGAAGGAAATCAGGTTGGTCAGGCACGATTTGCCCTTGGTGAATCCATGTTGACTGTTCCTGATCACTCTATTTTCCTCCAAGTGTTTCAGGATGGATTCCTTGAGGACCTGCTCCATGATTTTCCCAGGGATTGAGGTGAGGCTGACCGGTCTGTAGTTCCCCGGATCCTCCTTTTTCCCTTTCTTAAAGATAGGTACTATATTTGCCTTTTTCCAATCCTCCGGGACCACCCCCGTTCGCCACGAGTTCTCAAAGATAATGGCCAGCGGCTCTGCAATCACTTCCCCCAACTCCCTCAGCACCCTCGGATGCAGTTCATCCGGCCCCATGGACTTGTGCACATACAATTTCATTAAGTGTTCCCTAACCTGACTTTCCATCACCGAGGGCCACTCTTCTCTCCAGTCCGCGTTACCCCGTGTAGTAGCCTGGGAGCTGGCCCGCCCTGTGAAGACTGAAGTAAAAAAAGCATTGAGTACTTCAGCCTTTTCCGCATCATCCTCCACGAGGATGCCTGCCCCATTCAGTAAGGGACCTACACCACCTCTGATCCTTTTCTTGTTGCTGATATACTTATAGAACCCCTTTCTGTTATCCTTCACATCTCTTGGTAGCTGCAACTCCAATTGTCCTTTGGCCTTTCTGATTCGATCCCTGCAGTCCCGAGCAATATCTTTATACGCCTCCCTTGTCATCTGTCCAAGCTTCCACTTCTTGTAAGCTTCCCTTTTATGTTTCAGCTCCCCGCAGAGTTCCCTGCTAAGCCACGCTGGTCGCCGTCCACATTTGCTGTTCTTTCTGCACATCGGAATGTTATCTTCCTGTGCCTTTAACAGAGTTTCTTTAAAATACAGCCAGCTGTCTTGGACACCTTTCCCCTTCAGATCAGCTTCCCATGGGACCCTGCCCATCAGCTCCCTAAGGGAGCCAAAATCTGCTTTTCTGAAGTCCAGGGTGTGTGTTCTGCTTCTTTCCTTCCTTCCATTGATCAGGATCCTGAACTCTACCATCTCATGGTCGCTGCTGCCCAGGTTGCCATTTACTTCTACTTCCCCGATCAATTCTTCTCTGTTTGTGAGCAATAGGTCTAGAGGTGCAAGGCCCCTAGTTGGTTCCTCCAGCATTTGTACTAGGAAGTTGTCTTCAATACTCTCCAAAAACTTCCTGGATTGCCTGTGCACTGCTGTATTATCTTCCCAGCAGACATCCTGATAATTGAAGTCCCCCATAAGAACCAGGGCCTGCGACGATCTGGAAACTTCTGTTAGTTGTCCATAGAACGCCTCATCCACCTCCTCTTTCTGGTCTGGCGGTCTGTAGCAGACACCCACCACAACATCCCCCTTGTTGCATTCTCCCCTAAACTTAACCCACAAGCTTTCAACCATCTTGTTTCCACTTTCATAGTGGAGCTCCGAGCAGTCATACAGCTCTTTTACATATAACGCTACTCCTCCCCCCCTTTTTCCCTGCCTGTCCTTCCTGAACAATTTATATCCATCCATGGCAGTGCTCCAGTCATGCAAGTTATCCCACCACGTTTCTGTTATTCCAATTATATCATAGTTCCTTGTCTGTGCCAGTACTACCAATTCTTCCTGCTTGTTTCCCAGGCTCCTCGCATTTGTGTACAGGCACCTAAGATACCGGGCCCATTGCCCTACTTTGCCCTGTCGATTCTCCCTCCTGTCGCATCTTCCCCCTTGCAATTTCTCCCGGTGTCCTCCTTCCCCACTCGCCTGAGGTATTATGACTTTATCAAGAAATAAACAATTATTTGACCCCTGCCCCCAGTTCCAACTACCCCCTCTTTTATTCCTGCTGTTACAGCCCCAGCATCCCCCAAGTTCCATCCCTTCCCCCAGGTTTCCCTCAGTTTCACTTACCTGTGGGTGTTGGTCATCTTCCCCCTTCGGACCTAGTTTAAAGCCCTCCTCACCAGGTTAGCCAGTCTGCTTCCAAATATGCTCTTTCCCTTCCTGGATAGGTGGAGTCCGTCTCTGCCTAGCAGTCCTTCTTCCTGAAACAGCACCCCATGGTCGAGGAAGCCAAAGCCCTCCTGGTAACACCATCTCCGCAGCCAGGCATTCACCTCCAGGATGCATCTGTCTCTGCTCGGGCCCCTACCCTTGACCGGGAGGATCGAGGAGAACACCACCTGTGCACCGAACTCCTTCACCCGTGCTCCCAGAGCCCTGTAGTCACCTTTGATCTGCAGAGGGTCACCTCTCGCAGTATCATTGGTTCCCACATGGATGAGTAGCATGGGGTAGTAGTCAGAGGGACGGATGATTCTCGACAATCCCTCCGTAACGTCTCGGATATGGGCACCTGGCAGGCAGCATACCTCCCGAGAAGCCTTATCTGGGCGACAGATGGGTGCCTCCGTCCCCCTCAGAAGAGAGTCACCAACCACCACAACCCGACGTTTTCTCCTGGGTGTGATGGTTGTGATCTTCCCAACCTCGGGGGTGCACGGCTTCTCCTCTTCCATATCATCTCCTGTCTGTAGTGCTGCATAGCGGTTCTTTACCACAACGGAGGGTGGGATGGGAGCAGGGGTGGAGCACTGTCTGCTGCCAGAAGTAACCAGCTGCCAGTGTCCACCCTCTGCTTGAGCCATCCCATCCTTCTCTGAGGGTGTGGCAGCAGTCCTTTGCCTCTGGATAGTTTCCTCATCCTTGCATGTTTCCTCATGAATGCTATCCAGGAACTTCTCTAGGGCATGGATACTCCTGAGCCTGGCCACCTCCTCCTGTAACTCCCCCACCTGCTTCCTGAGAGATTCCACCAGGAGACACCTGTCACATTGAATGATCTCCCCAGCCTGACCATCTGAGAGTGGGAAATGCAGGCCACAGTCCTTGCAAGTCCACGCCAGGATCTGGGTAGAGATATCCATGGTCAGTATGTCTGTCTGGATACAGGCGCAGGTGGAGGAGACAGTAGCAGTGCTGGCACAAGCGGTGCGGGTCCTCTTCACCATAGTAGCTACACAAACCACAAACTTCCCCCAAACTCCCTCGCAAACTCCCCTGTTTGCAGTCCCTGGTCGCAAGCTCCCCCTGGTCGCTCAGCCACTGGCTTTTAAGGCCTTCTCTGCCTGGGTCAGCCCTTGCCCCTCGTTAAGCACACAGGGGAAGGGTGATCACAAGGCTGATTGAGCTGAGCAGGGCTGAGCAGAGAACAATGGTACAAACAGCCCCCAGACAATCACACAATCACAATCCCAACTCACACAGTAACTGACAATTCACAGAAATCACCTGTGGGGAAAAAAGACACAAGCACAAGCACACACAGTCAGCAATTCACTCTCTCCCTTGCTTCTTCAGCAAGGGGATCTCCTTCGCCTCCTTCTCAGGGCTTCTCCTTCTCTCGCAAACTCCCCTGTTTGCAGTCCCTGTTCGCAAGCTCCCCCTTATTTTTTCCTTAAATCGACTTAAGCAGCTGCTTAAGTCGACTTAAGGAGAGTGTAGTGTGGTCGCAGATTAAATTAAGTCGACTCAAGCAAGCTCAAGTCGACTTAATTTGTAAGTGTAGACACACCCTTTGTGTCCTTCACACACAGACATGTCAACAAGACTCAGAAAGCTAGAGTCTGCTTCTGGGACAGTGCAACTGGTTCTTTGTCAACTGTGCATTGCCCCATATGGAGCTTGTTGCAAAACCACTGTCTAGCCCTAAATAATCACCTTTAAAAATATATTTAGGTATTCATGAAGAATCATAGATACCAGTTTGTAACTGGAATGCTGAAATACTCACTACAGATTTTTTTTTTTAAATGTATAGATTTACTACTGGAAAGTCCAGGATTTATCTAAAAGAAGAAGGCGGCATGTGGAGAAAAAGATCCTGACCTTCAGTGGAAACAGGACACATGGAATGTTGCCAGGGCTGGAGCCTTATAGTTCTTACAAGTTGAATGTTAGAGTTGTTAATGGGAAAGGGGAAGGACCAGCAAGCCCTGACAAATTATTTAAGACTCCTGAAGGAGGTATGAAATGAGGAAACTAAGATATGATACTAAGCTTATTAAATTTTAAAAAAGCACATTGTAAAATTGTTCTTGAATTTTAAACTTCCTTTGTTAGAAGAAAGAAAATAATATTGGGGGCATATTATTAAACATTATGTTTTTGCATACAAAAGGGAAAGCAGATGTAAAGGTGATAAAGAATTTATGTCATAGTATAATTATAAGACATTCTAGTGCAATCTACTTTGCATTTATCATACATTCCTTTTACAAGTTCCCAGCTCACCTTCCTTTTTGAAGATTACTAATCCAACACTGGATTCTCTTACTTTGGAATGGGGTTCACCTACTCACCCAAATGGTGTTTTGATTGCATATACACTGAAGTTTCAGCCAAGTAAGTAAATAATTGTAAAATCAAAATCTGTCTCACAGCACATGCCTGTTCAATACTAATTTATATCTGTAATTCAGTAGTTATTTCACAATTTACAACTACTATGTGGTATACGTGTTATATATTACAAATAAATCACGCAGAATATTAAATTTGATAAAATAATGGTAAAGGTTGATCTACACTGACAGTGGTCTGAAGTGGATGATTTCATCCCCTGGGCTACAATTTTGGGGGTTTTATTTATTTTTACTTCTCTCCAATGAATTGATCCATGCTTCATCCCAAAATGCAAGTAAAGACTGATATTTGTCAGCTAAGCAATAAACAAGTCATGGAGTGCCCTCTCGAACTAGACTATAAAACCATTAACCTGTCCTCCTTTAGGTCGCAGCTTCTACCATGATGTCAACAGTAAATAGCTAACTTACCAGGCTTAGGCAGATATCTGGTGTTATCAAGGCTCTGGTTTTATTTATATCTTAGAACTAAACCTCTCAAAAAACCCAAAGCTTTTATTTGTCACATCTGTTTCATTTGTTTCTGTCTTAAATTAGATGTTAAGTTCTTTGGGGCAGGAATATGTAGAATGTGTCCTTGATTGTGACTTGGGCTCCTGGGAGCAATATTTTTCAATGATAGCAGAAATATAGTATTGTTACTCTAATAAATACATTTGTGCTTTCTGCTATGGTCACAATAAATGTCTGACAGTTGGATTCCAATGTTATAATCTTTATAAACTTTACTAACTAGTCTTACATTGAAAATATAATAATCAGGGCACTCACCAGTGGAGAGCAGACAGCTCTATGATAAAATGTAACAATCGCCAGTGGTGCTGGAACAATTTTTATAGGGGGGGCGTGCAGAGAGCCATTGAACCAAATGATTAAATCCTGTATATGTGGGAAAGCACTTTAAGCTAATGGGTGTGACAGCACCTCCCCAACCCCTAGTTCCAGCATTTGTGACAACTGTCCAACAGCACACCGTACCGTTATACAACCGTGACAGGATAGAAAGTATTTTGCACAGTTGACTCATATGGAGAATACAGATAGGCAGAATATAATTTTCCAAAAAATGTCAAATTTATCGGGACTCCAAATAGTTGGGAACTGTTCCATGTATTTTGTGAAAGACTGAACCCGTAAGTGTCATCTTGTTTGTCTTTACCATCTAAGTGGAAACTGGGTGGGGCAACGTGACTAGCATCTGTGAGCAGGGGTAGGAGAGCGTGCTGCATTGCTCTGATTGTGGCACTGGCTACTGTGGAGGGGCAGTGGGTCCCTGGCTCTGAGAAGGAGGAACAGGAGCTGGGCACCCTCCTCAGGAAAACAGCCCATGGTGCCTCTGCATAAAAATAGTTCTCTGGATGGGCACCCCTGTTTGGTAAGAGATGAAAGGAAAGAATTGGGGAAGAAACTTATTCAGCAGGGAGCAGTGCCTACAACTGCTCTGCCCCAGGAGAGGGGCACCTTGATCCAGTGCTCTCCCAGGTGAAGAGGGAGAATGGCTAGGGGTGGCAAAGACCTGGGCTGGCAGGTTCAACCTGATGCCAGCATGATGAACACCTCAGTGGGAGCCTGCAGGTCATGAGAAGTTGGGAGTGTGCAGGTCAGACTGCTCTGGGAAACCCAAATGATTTCAGGATCGTATTGAGAGAGGATTGGAAGGGCCTGAGGCAGAGCTGCTGTAAGGCAATGGACCTGCCACGGGGCAGCCACCCCCCAGGGTGGCACCTGCCCTCTCCCCCAAACTGTTGAGAGAGGGAAAGTGGGGCCCCCTGACTCAGATTGAGGGAGACTGGCACAGATCACCCAGCATGGCTGCCTGAGACGCCAGCACCCAGAAGAGATGGGCGGCTCCACCCTATGAGTTGTGAGTATGATGGAGGGCCCTGCCCCTCCTGCCCTCCAGATGTGGGAGATGGAGAGGTTACAGCAGCTAGCAAGTGGAGGGGAGTACAACACCTGGCAGGTGTCTTTCTGTGCCTGTGCTTGACCTGCAAGGCAGCCCGTGTGCCCATCTCAAACACCTCACGCATGCACATCCTGTCCTTCATATTGGCTGAGCACTCCAGGTTGTCAAAGGCGTGTTTAATTCATTATCACTGTGTGGAGGGAAGCCTGCCCCCTGCTGCATCACACTCATTCCTGCCTGGACAACTGTATCTCATACAGCAACTGTCTAGGCCTGACACTGCATAGCTAGTGTAATGAGAAAAGATGTCAGTACTCAGGGGCTGTTGCTGCAGGTTCAGCGAAATGTTGTCTTTATTGTTTAGTTGCCAGTTCCACATACATAACTTTTTATTAATTTGAAAGGAAGCATGGGTCAATTGCCAAAGTAAAAATCCTGTTGGACCATATATAATGAGCACATATGTGCATATAGTCACAGATTATGAGTGTTCAAATAAAAAAATACTGTGAACATTTTAAAAAAAATTAGTGGTATCGTGATTTGTCCTATTTGGAATATTTTATTCTGTGCACGGTAAGAATATATTTGACTGTGAAATATAGATGTATGCCATTTTTTTGTGTTCAAATATATATATATATATATATATATATTTGCACATTGATAATTTTCAGCTGTATACTTCAAGAATAACAGTAATGAAGACTTTTAATCACAGAATCTATGCATATCAGAAAGTGCCTTAACTTTTAATTCATCTCCAAAATTGCCTCTCAGAGATCACTTGTCTCTGGCTATGCAGCTAGAACCATTTGGACCCATAGGTCTCTCCCACTTAAAAAGCCCAATTGCCTCAATTTCTCTTCATCAACTGCTGCACCAGTTAGCAACCTTTGGGCTATTTTTATCTTGACAGTTAGTGTGTTTTATGCTTAGGTAATTAGTTTAGAATATTCTCTAACTTTGAGCAGTTTTTTAGGGTGCATTTTTTCAAAAGCACGTAAGTCTGATGTTCAAAAATAACATAGATATCTTAGTTTCATACCTGACTTTCAGTGGAATTTACTCTCCTAAGTGCCAAAGGGCCACATTTTTCAAAGGCATTTAAGCACCTAACATGCTTAGGCACTTTTGAAAATCCCACTAGACAATTATCTCATCTTTAGGCTCTTAAATGTCTTTGAAAATCTAGCTCTAAGTCATTTTAAAAATGGGACTTAGGCTCCTAAGTCATTTTGGTGCTTTGGAAAATTTTGCTCTTAGTCTTATAACTGGTAAAAATTCTTTTCTGTCTCCCTGCCAATCTCAGGAGCGAGTAAACTGCACCCTATGTTCCCTTACACAGCCACTCAAGCCTAGTCTCTAAAACTTTTAAGTAATGCAACTGTAATATTTACTTTGTTCCTAATTAGGTATTTGAAGATAAACCATCTAACTCTTTATGCTTTTCTTACAATGACAGTTAACAGCACACATGAATTAGGCCCCTTGGCAGAGATCAGAGTTCCTGCAAATGAGACCAGCTTGATATTAAGAAATTTAAATTACAGCACAAGATACAAGTTTTATTTTTATGCACAAACATCAGTTGGATCTGGAAGTCAAATAACTGAGGAAGCAGTAACAATTATGGATGAAGGTAAGATGGGTATGTATAAACAAAGTCCATTTAAGTTTAAAGAATCCCACACTTTTTATTCAAAGTGTTCGTACTTTTTCCTTGCTGGATCAGTCTTTATTAAAAATGATCTAGAGCATCCCTCGTTTTAGTGTGCACTAATATAAACTATTTAAAACAGATTTTAAAGAAAAGATGTGCAAAATTTTTCTACCCTAACTGAAGCTTAAAAAATTGGTATAAATATTCACTTCTATATATCACTTTCCTTACAAGACCTAGGCTGCTGGCTTTTCTGGGCTAGATTGTGCCTTTCAATGTTTCATGCAACTATACATACTTTTGAGTGTCTTCCCCCACTCAGGGCCGTCCTGCGGAGGGAGCAGGGCCCTGGGCCAGTTGGCCAAGGCGGGGCCCTGCCCCCTCCATGCTGCGGGGGAGCGTAGGGGCCGCTCCGCACCTGAACCTGCCTGCTCCGCCCTGGGGGTGGGGAGGGCCAGCCCAGGGCCGGGCATAGCGCTCCCAGTCCGGCCTGCCCCGCTGTCTTCGACTCACTGCCAAAGGAAGCATGGCCATGGGGGGCGGCCTCCAGCATGCACAGAACCCGCAGTGCCCCGCTGAGAATGGAACAGCGCTGGGCCCACGTAACCAAGGGGACCGGGGTAATCGCCCCATTTGCGCCCCCCTGGGGTGGCCCTGCCCCTACTCATCTATACTATATCTATAATAGTCTGCTCCTATGACCTCTTCTGGTCCCAGGATACAATATTTTGTTCTCGTTATTCTTCTTCTTCTAGTGATAAAGTCTTGGAATCCTGCCTGCTACAATTTGGCTAGCTGAAAAAGCATACACACCTATAAAGCCTACAACAATACAAATATCTAAATCACAATAACTTATATATAGTCTAAATGTTTTGTCATGGGCCTAGTGGAAACATGGAGTGAACTATAAAAGTAGTACCACAGGTAGAATCATAACCAACACAGTATATGGGCACCACTTAAAGAGTCTGGGACAGCTGCATATTACCTTGGGGTAAGAGTACCTCTCTACAAGCTTTCATTGTTTTAAGCATTTCAAATTAAGGACCTGATAAAAAATTCTGCTATTCGGGGTGCTATCCTTTAAAATACTATGGAAATTCAATAAAAAAAATTATTAAAATCACTGTGGAAATGTTGTGGCCTTTGATAATTTTGCACACCTTTAATATTAAAGTCTGTTTTATTGCAAACTTTCAATTTACTTTTCTCATATTTAATAAACTTACTGTTTGTTGGAATTGCCATAAATTGGTTTGTATGAAGCCCAGGAGCAGTAATAAGCATTCCAGTTATCTGATAAAGTACATATTTTTTTTAAAAGTGAATGTTAACAAGCATGAACAATAAAAATTAATAAATGCATGTATATTAACTTTTATAATAATCTGTCAGCATTCAGCATAAGTATGTTTTTATTTTCTTATTCCCTTGATCTAATATATTTCACTTAGCTGCATGCTTTTATGGTTTATAATGAAATTCTATATTTATAAATATGTTCCCTTTGGTGTTGTATCTAATTATATAGTATCCTATTTTTATTTTCCTCCATTAAAGCTGGTATTCTCCCTCCTGCTGTAGGTACAGGCAAAGGTAAAATAAAACTCTGCATGACTTTGTAAATGTGTGGATTTTTGCAGTGTTATAAATGGGGAAATTGCTGCTCGTAAGGAGAGAAAATACTGGGCTATATTTTGTTCTATTAAATATTAATTGATATTGGGGAAACTGTTTAGTGGCTGCCTTTCTGAGAAAGGTGCACCCTACATGTTTATTAATATTTACAATCTGCATATTTTGCCACAAAGTTTCAGAGGAATTTCTTAGCTTTTCTTCAGCAAAGTCTAATTCTTTCTCTGCATTATGAAGATGCACAGCACTGGGTCTGTTGTACTTATAAAAGGAAGGATTAGCAGGATCCTAATCAGGGGACAGGCAATATAGCATATTTATTATGAGAAAAACACAATTATGTTAATAACTAATATCTAGTACACACACACACGAATATTCTGCTCTTGTTCAAGATAGTTACCAGTCTTGATAGTTGCCTGTGATCATAGCTTGAGTTCGTGGCTGGTGTTTGCAGCTCCTGATGGCTCTCTGGCCAGGGAAGCCGGGCATAAAAGAGCAGGGTCTCTGTCGGGCGCACAGCTGTGCACCAATGCTCTTGGATGCTATGTAGAACATTACTCAAAGTTATGCAGTCCGTCTCACCCCTCTTTTATATCTTTTTAGTCCATGGATCTTGCTGTGTCACACTGCCTCCGGGTACTGTATGACCATGAATCATCAGTTAATGGCAGATGTGACTTTGATCTTGCTCTTGATGGGGCTTTTTGTCCCTTTCTTTCTAGGGTGGATTCTTCTTGCTTTTGCAGGGTTTGTCTGCGTTGTTCTTCAACCATTAAGGTGGTGCTGGCTGTTTGTTATCAGGACAGGTTAGCGTTGGAGACTGATCTTTTCACACACACACCCTTCATTCACGCATACAAATTAAGTTCACATAAGCTAAACTTAGGCTGGGCAATACAAAATGGAATAAACAATTCAAAATGGATGTTCGGTTATAATATGAAGTTACATCAAACTTTGGTTATGATGAAAGAGCAAGCGAATGAATGAGCACAGCATTTTTATCAGTGACTAACAGGCATTATTCCAAGAAGAAATTCTTGTTGGAAGCAATTCTATGGTATAAATTTATCTTTTGCCTACAGGACCAGGTGCAGTATCATCCCCTTAGAAGCATGGAGTAAGTACACACAAGTTCATCTAGCTCATGGAGGCTAGTCTTTATGGCTGAGTCTGCACAGCCCATGAGAGTGAGTCTCAGAACCCAGCTTGACAAGCGCAGGCTCACAGAGCTTGTGCCACAGTGCTGGGTAAACATTTGCAGCTCGGATTCTGAAGCCCACCCTTCAGCCTAAGTTTCAGAGCCCAAGCCCAAATGCCTACAAAGCTATTTGTAATTATTTTATTTATTTTTGTCAAGTCTGAGTCTGTCAGCCCAGGCTTGGAGACTTGCTGCTGCTTGCTCCTTAGAGGTATCCAACCACAGAAATTGAAAGGATTCAGCCAAGCACATGTTATCTAGGAAAGGAAGATTCTTATTCTGCACCTTGGTCACTGTTGTCCATTTGGTCAAATTTTCTTCATTTAGAAGTTAAATATGTATGGGAGGTGGATTACTGACAGCACCTCTGGTGAATTCCTCTTCTGCTGTGTGTCTGTTCCTGGGAAGAGGGGACAGAAAACGTATCAGGTTGGACATATAGGCAACAACTTTCTTTGTCTCCCTTTTCTTTCTCAGACTCACAAATTTTTTGAAGGAGCACTTAGGGCTATGTCCTTCATTTGTAGATCTGTTGCTTGAGGCACATACTCATCTTTGGTCTTGGATTCAGCTCTATTTACTCCCTTGTGAGGTACCTGGTCCCTTTGTCAGACACAGAATTCCCTTTGTGCAGAGTTCTTTAAGATAACACCTTCCTATCTATGCATTTTCACATGTACAGTTCTTGGAATAGCTTTGGAACAGGGAAGCAATTGAGGTGGCAGGTAAGAACAGGGCCCATTGACGCATTTTCAATGAGCACCTCTAAATATTTTAATGTAGTCAAATTCCAAAGGGGTAGCCGTGTTAGTCTATTGTAGAAAGACAACAGAGT
>ML685797.1:9487708-9660425 GCA_007922175.1 Pelusios castaneus
TAAATAAATCTGTTAGTCTTTAAAAGTGCCACAGGACTCTGTTGTCTATATTTTAATGTAGTTATGAGTCATAAAGATGTCTATATGCATGATTTAACTATACTGCTTACTGTGAAGACATAAACAAGGAGTCTTGTGGCACTTGTGAAGACATAATTACCCTGATGAAACTTACCTATGATCCAGTTGATTTTCAAAATATGGGAGTCATAAATAAATGTGTGGTATCCTATCAAACATTTTTATACATTGACGATATAAAAATATTGTCCAGTGGAAAATATATCCAAAGCAGTCAGATACGTTTTAATGATATCAGTCAGTGAAGACATACTTCACTTCTAATCCAATATCAGTTGACTTAGACAGACTTGATTTAAATTGAAATTTGATTTAAAGTGAAACTCTGATATTGGATTTATAAAAATGATACCTTCTTATGACAGATATTTTCCTGCTGTGGATACAGCCTATGTTAGTGACCTTTTTCTGTTACTGAATTTTTATTCCATTTCTCACGGAAAGACCAACACAGCTAGGAACGAAGGAATTGGATTCTTGTTCTTCTTGGCCATCATAAACTAACTTCCAATTAATTCCAACTGTTCAACTCCATTGAAGAAAAATTAGGTGTCACATGTGTAACTGAAGGTCTAATTTCAGCCTTACTTCTTTAAAAAAAGTAATGATGTAAAAGAAAATTTTGAAAATGTGAGCTAAATACAACTGAAGCCAAGACATCTAAGTACGTTCTCAGGCAACCTGAAATGACAGTTGTGAAAGGTGAGCTGCCCCATTCCTCTCAGTGGGAGTTAACGCAGATAGCAATAATGATAATTGATATGTCAACCTGATTAACTGTTTTCACAGCTGAGACAGCAACATTTAAATTTTCCCCCATCAGTGAGGAGCTACACCCAAATAGCCCAGCAGCACATCATACCCTATTGATGGGGAGCCAAGCCCTAAAAGCCCAATAAACCATGTGATCCAGTTTTCAGCATCTGCAGTCTTTTTAAAACAGCAGCTCATTTTCTCATCTCAACTTGGTGGAGCTTATTTTCCTAGCAGAGTTTGGAGGAATACAACTTTCTTTTGTTTCTCCTATTTGACCCCTGAAAACAAGCACATTTGTGGTGGAACTCAATGACACAATAAACATACAACCAACCATTCTATAGTCACATAGTAGAACTACACCTTACAGTGCAGAATCAAAGCTGCAGTATAACTAAAGATTTTTACAGTTCCAGAGTAAATCCTTTGCCTTTTTTGACCCAATTCTTGTCTTTACTATCTCTCCAAAGAAAAGTAAACTCTAAAATGGACAGTACACTAGTGTTTCTAATCTTTTAAACAGCAATAATATCTTATCTCAGTTTCTGTTAGCTGCTGAGTGATAAACTTGAGATTCTTTAAAATTACCTCTAGTGGGATTGTCCTGATCCGAATAGTAGTGCTTGTTGCAGGAAGCTGACTGCTTAAAATATCCCGGGATATTTTAGATCAAATGAAGAGAAACCATTGCTCCGCAATTTTCCCATAGGTAAAATAGGCCTTTTAAATGGAAAAATCAAAACTGAGGGTTGGGGGAAGAGATGGTTTCTTTGCCCTGCTGTGAAAAGAAGTTCAAAAGACAGAATACTGCAACAATTTAAAGAAAGTAAAGGGGGGGAAAAATTGCTTATACTTAATATCCTGGACACATGAACACCCATAATCAGAATCTCAGAGCTAGAATGATAGATAGACTATTACATCAAGAAAAAAAACTCTAGGGATTGACCAGAGGATAAAGAATTGAGTTTCCACTTTCCTCAGTATTTCCATTCTCAAGAATTCTTAACAAAAAAAAAAAAGAAGAAGAAGGAAAGGCAGGAGGTTCCACACCCTCTTTGTCATGCAAATTTGCCTTGCCCCCATAAGCCCAGATGGCTAAAGGGGAAAACACAATCTTTACTTAACTGGGAGCTGATTACATACAAATTACCGAGGCCACCAGAAATACATCATTGTAGTTTCTTGATTTCAGTTCCACCTAGCACCTTCTATCATCAGGGCTAATAGATAGGTCATTAAGGAAGGGAGAGAGAATGACATTTTAGCAACCAACAAGAGAAATACCCCCAGAGCATATGGGATGTATTGACATAATATTCACAAAGAGGCACAATGATTTGCATAATCTTCAGCACCATTAGCACTAAAATACTAATACTTCTAATCAAATGAATAACTGAGAATAGAATCTTATTCTCTGTATTAATCCTATGTAATGACCATTATTAAAATATTACTTTCTTGTTGGTGAAATAAGTTAGGCATTGAGTTTGAAACTACTCTTTTTGACTTTATCATTTGTGTATACAATATATAGCAGATTACTGGGGACTAAAAATCATTCCCAGCAGCATTCCTATCTCCTAGTTTGAGCTAAGAGGTGTTTGTCATCTGAGTAGAAACAGCAGCAAATTTGTGTTTGCAGGAAAAAATAAGACCACTTATTAAGGATGGTTCTGTTTTAGGATACTTCCCAAGGCTCAGTTATAATTCCCTGCTTTGCTACACCCTTCCTGCATGACACTGGGCAAGTCATTTTATTTTTGGGGGGCCTCAGTTCCTCATTTGAAAAAAAAATGAAGATAATGGTACAGCTCCTCCTGAGTGTGTTCTTCTGAGGAAAAAATGTGCTAAAAGATTGTAAGGTACTCAGGTATTATGATAAGTACTTAAGATTGATTTCCTGACACTCAGTCTTTTCTCCAGTTGATATGACTTGCTGTTGCTGGTAGTCTTCTCCTCAGATCCTGAATCAGGAGCAATTTACTGTATAGAGAAGAGCAGTGGTTAAAATATAATTTGACGGGCCCCGGAATCCTCCTAATCTCTGGGCCCCCTTCCTGTATTGTCCGGGTCCCCTTCATGCATATGTGGGCTCAAGCCCAGGTAGGCATTTGCAACCACTTCTCAGTACCATATGCATCGGTTATCGCTCCATAAAAATATTTATAATTTTATATGGCATTTATGTCTATAGTAATTATTGTCACAAACTAGCAAACACTGCATAACACAATAAGTATTGTGATCTTTATATTCCCGATATGCACATTTCAGTTCATTAAATGCAATGCCAAACTTGGAATGCAAAAATTTTATATCACTTTCACCAAATTCCGGTGACAGCTCTGTAATGAAATGTGATGGGTCAGGTGCTTCAATAGCACTCCTTAGACGTTTTTCTGAGTCTGGCAACAATCTAGCATTCATACAGTGCACTAAGACCTGGTAAAACTGACATGTAGAAATTTCAATTTGCTTGCCAGCATCCACAGACATGTTTACACATACACCTTTAAAGCAACCTGCAGCAATCGCCTCACAAGTCTCTTGATAGAACTCTGAATCACACTGTCTACGAGCCATAAACACCTGAACTTGTTGCCTTATCAACTTGCTTGCTATATATAATGTTACATTAGATTTTTGCAATGCCAAGGAGAGATCTGCAAGTTCCTCCAGAGCATCAAGCATGAGACCCAAGTTTTTAACAAAAACTGGATTCTCCAGGTTTTTTTTCCCATGCCAGAAAATTTTGCTTTATCTTTCCCTTCTAGTGAGAAATCAGTTTTTTTTTTCAAGAAGTGGCTATGGAGGGCTACATATGACCGCCAAACAGCTCGTACAGTGCGGCATCTGGGGGCAACCCAACATACATCAAGTACGCATCCAATCTTATTAAGCTGGACTTCCAGATCACTCATACATTCAATCACTTTGGCGACTGACTGTATAGAGCATACAATGAATCCACGAATGATTTAAAATGATTAACTTCACTGCAGCATTTGATAGCATCAGCTACGGCCAGTTCCAACCGGTGATTAAAACAATGCCAGCTTATCAAAAGTAGAAATCGTGTCTTTAATTTTGCGGCAACATCAGCCTAACATGACAGAGGCTCCATCTACACCTAAACCAATTCAATTATCTGAGAAATTCCTCTGTGAACCCATGTGCTTTCAAACACTGCAGTAAAGCTAATACTACACCATCAGCATCATTGCTGCCTAATTCAACGAGATCAAGAAAAAATGTAACAGGACCAATGTTTGCATTTAAAGTTATGCACAAGTAAATTACAAGACAACAAAGTTCTTAAACTCGTACTCTCATCAATTAAAACAGAAATTTGATATTGCTGAGAAATGACACTAGAACACAAACTATGTTTCATCTCTGCAGATATGTGGTCTATTATGTCAGCACAAACAACACTGGTATGCAAAACACAACCCATATCAACACCATTTAACTGCTGGGAAGTAATAAGGTCTGGATGGTGAGTGACCACCACCCAAATAAAAGATGTATAACATATGCTAACCTAATAACAGTATCTGAGACAGGGGTCTCAAACTCAAATCTCCACGAGGGCCACATGAGGAGTAGGATATTGGCCTGAGGGCTGCATCACTGAAACCTTTTCATACAATGAGTTATTATTAGAACTGGAGGCAGGACTGCTGGATAGCCTTATGACATCTTTCTAGAGGCCTGAAGAAAACACACATTTACTTTTGAAATTACTTCTATTCAAGATGGTTGTATCATTAGAAAGAGAAAGAGAAAGCAAATAAACACACTTAAAATTTTGCATCATAAATCAGTGGTTCCCAACCATTTTTTTAAAAGCCTGAAAGGCCACCAGTTTATTTAATTAAACTTAAATTAAAATTAATTAATTAAATTAAATTAATTGTA
Organism: Pelusios castaneus; assembly: GCA_007922175.1. Classification (NCBI taxonomy): domain Eukaryota; kingdom Metazoa; phylum Chordata; order Testudines; family Pelomedusidae; genus Pelusios; species Pelusios castaneus. Next base: position 9,492,473 of record ML685797.1, read on the forward strand.
ATTGAAATGAATTGGGTTTAAATTTTATTAATTGAATTAGAATTAATTTTAATTGCAATTTAATTTTTAGAAAAGGTTTTTAAAAACCTTTTAAAAAGTTTTTAATTAAAATTAAATTTAAAAAAAAATTAAAAGAAGAAAGAAAAGAAAAAAAAGGGTTGCTTGCATCCCCAAGCCTGGACGGGGGACAAGCAGCCATAGCCCAGCTCCCAGCTGCATGCCAGGACCAGGAAGGAGGCGGGCCAGAGAGGGCACCCCAGCAAGGAGCCCCCATGGGAACCCTCCCGTTCCCACTCCCCTCAGGCCAGCTGAGCTCCCCAACCCTCCTGTTCCCCCTCCACGCTGGCCAGCTGAGCTCCCCGAGCCTCCAGTCTGGCTCCCTGCAGCCAGCTGAGCTTCCCGTTCCCACTTCCTGCCAGCTAGCCATCTGAGCACCCCAACACTCCCATTCCCGCTCCCCGCCGGCCAGCTGAGCTCCCCAACCCTCCCATTCCCACTCCCCGCTGGCCAGCTGAGCTCCCCAACCCCCCTCCCGTTCCTGCTCCCCGCCGGCCAGCTGAGCTCCCCAACCCTCCCGTTCCCACTCCCCACCGGCCAGCTGAGCTCCCCAACCCTCCCATTCCCGCTCCCTGCAGGGCAGCTGAGCTCCCCAACCCTCCCGTTCCTGCTCCCCGCCAGCCAGCTGAGCTCCCCAATCCTCCCGTTCCCCCTCTGTGCTGGCCAGCTGAGTTCCCCAAGCCTCCAATCTGGCTCCCTGCAGCCAGCTGAGCTCCCCGTTCCTGCTTCCTGCCGGCTAGCCATCTGAGCTCCCCAACACTCCCATTCCCGCTCCCTGCCGGCCAGCTGAGCTCCCCAACCCTCCCGTTCCCACTCCCCGCCAGCCAGTTGAGCTCCCCAACCCTCCCGTTCCTGCTCCCTGCTGGCCAGCTGAGCTCCCCAACCCTCCCGTCCCCACTCCCCGTTGGCTCCCCAACCTCCTCAGTCCACGCCCCCTCCCCCCCTTACCTGGACGGAGCTGCAGGGGCACGTGTCTAGTCGCTCCCTGGCCAGGCCTCTCTCACCCTCAGTCACACTGTCTCAACATCCTCACTCAGGGTGGGAGGTTTCTTGAAAAGTCCCTGGCTGCTGGCTGCTTCTGAGTCCCAGGTGAACTGCGCAGGGCGGAACATGCATTCTGCCCAATTTTTCTATTTTTCTGAGCCCCGGAATGCTGGCCTGACAAAATTGTGGGCCCCAGAATGGCATTCCGGGGCGTTCTGACATACTATAACCTCTGTGGGTAGGAGAAGAAAAGCCACTTATCAGTCCTCAGCTCATGTGCTGCATAATGTAGTGTAATTGCCTTTACAGCAGCAAAATAGCAGCTTGTAACACCATAAAGGAACTCCTGATTTGTCAGAAATTTTGCTTTGTAAAATTAGTTGTGTCTTAATTACTTTGTTTTTGCTCAGCTAACACTCTATATTCAAAACCTTACCATCTTCTGTTTTGCTTACTGCAGCCTCCTTCTTCTCTTTGGGTTCCCTGACACCAATGTATTATACTTCCCCCTCTTTATTCCATATAAAATGCAGCAGCTAAGATCATATGCCCTGCCCATCATTCTGGATTAGCTCCCTCTTTCAGTCCCTTCAAGAGGCTCCCTCTCCTTTGCTATATCCAATGCAAGCTTTATGCTTGTCTCCAAGACCCTGCATAGCTCTGTCCTCGTATCTTTTTGTATTGTTCCCTGTCCCCTTGGTTCTGTCAGTGAGGGTAGATTTGTCTGCTACTTTGTCTGCTTTCACATGAAATACCTTCATGTTTTCCTCCAGCCAGTCCCTTACACGTTGAACACCCATCAGGAGCTGGTCAACAAGGCCACTTCCATCTCCTTACTCAAAGCCCTACTGAATATTCATAATTACAAGAATAGACTAGAGAAGACAATGACGACTTCTATGTAATAGCACGGAATCATTGCTTTCTTGCAGTAACTTTTTGTGCTCCAGAAATCAGGCACATTTCATGAAACTAGTTTGACATGTAACAGGATGATGGGTTTCCTGTGGCAGGGTACTAGTAGAATCTCTTCTCAGCAACTCACATAGCATGAGGGTTACCTCCTATTTGCATCTCTTCCAGAAAAGCAATGCACTCTTGCTCTTGCTTACGAAAATGAGTTGCATTGTGCAATAGCTGTCTCTTAGCAAAAATTCATTCTCACACAGTTCTTTGATTGCCCTGCCAATTCGGGACAGAATCTGCTACCTTTTGTCTTTTCTTGTTTTATATTAAGGATATTCCTCATCTACCTATAATTTTGCAACAAATAGTGTTTCATAAAAGGCAGATCTTATCAACAGGGCAATTATTAGAAATAACATGATGCAGTTGTATAGATATATTCAACATAATTTCACTCTACAGAAGTATAGAGGTGTATGCTTCCTTCTCAACCCATCACTTTCTTCATGGAGTGTAGTGTACTTCATGGAGTGTAGTGTACTACTGCAGGAATCTACTGCAGGAATTTGAGGATCCATATTGAAGTCATGTTCGATGGTGAGTTTGTCACATGATTGAATCATTCCTGAGGGTATTTTAATTAGCTCTCCAGTAGAACAAATTCTTGAAAAAAATTATCCCCTCCAGTTTTAAAACTTTGTTGTGTCTCATAGCTCATTTTACTGAGTTTGTATTCTATGTGTAGCTTACTTATCTAGAGGAAATGTGTTAATAAATGGCTAGAAGATTATATACAGCCAGAGGGGGAGAGAGAGAAAAAAAACAGAAGTAGTTGTTGATTTAGAGAAGAGGTTATTATTAATTAAGTCCTGATCCACTGATCCTCCAGTTAGATACAGGCAGGTGGAGTCTTGAACCCAAGTGAGTTACACTGAAACTAGTGGGGCTCCAGACTGCCTCACAGGATTGGAGTGATAGTCATTGACAGATGCCAACAGTATTTTAGCATCATATACCTGCTACAGAGTGGTTAACAGAGATTAATTTGTTGGAGGTAACTGAACAATTATCAATCAGCTCTGTTCACTTTGTAGTAATCCAGTGCCGCCTTTGAGGAAAGAATGTGCTATCAAATTGCTGCTTGTACAGCACTATTGTACAGTTGCAGTGGCATAGAATTTAATGCACGTTTACTCTTTTTACTGAAAAGCATCTCTTCACGAGTACTAAGCCTTTATTTTTTAACCAGCTGGCACCGGTACAGTTTCAGAATTCCTGCCAATAGGTTTTGTGCTGATGAGTGCTGAGAAACCTCTGTTTTTAGGGCCAGAGGTTAATTGCCATTTGAGGTGCGCTGACCCAGAGAGTAAGAATTTGGATAGATTTACAACCGCCTGTGGGTGTTCAACCACACATACCCTTGGTTTTCATCACTACAGTCTGCAGCAATCAAACTGTCTGATGTAACATGCAGTATCGTACAACATGAGAACATGATGCATGAGACAAAAAATAGACACCCCCCTCCCCAATTTTTCTAAACCTTATGGAAAAATATGTCAATGAATTAAAAAAGGAGGATAAAATGCTTCAAAAACAGCTGTGTTATTGAACACTTTCTTCAAAATACTGTCTTAAGTAAGAAAAACCTATCAAAGAAATCTGAACAGGCATTGTAAAAATAAAATCCAATGAGAGTATATGTGGAGAATTTGAACATAAATCAGACACTTGGGTTGATATGGAACCTGAAGTACAAAGAGCATGAAGAACAGAGGCAACTCAGTAGTTATCTTTACAATTACTTATACAAGGAGAATTTACTGATGCTAGGGGCCATTTAATCTAGCATCCTCTTAGTCTAATTAGATCAGCAACTGTAAACTATAATTGGAGAAATTCAAAATGGAAGTAAGATGCAAATTTTTAAAAGGGAATGTAATTAGCCATTAGAACAGTCTACCAAGTGATATAGTAGATTATCATTTGGAGACTAGTATAGAATAGCTTGGCTGTGAGATAATTTGGGAAGGCATGAAAACAGCATACCAAAACTTTAATGGGATAAACAAGAAGTATGTGAGGAAGAAAAATAATGATGTACTTTGATAGTGTGCTGAGGGATCTTTCTAGAATTAGAGGGAGGAAATGAAGAAAATAAAACAGTAATATAAAGAACAGGAAAAATTTCCTGGCATAGACATTATTAGGCTGTGTAACAATTTCTTGAGTGAATGAGAGGAAACCCCATCACTAGACTGGATTTAATAGTAATAACTAAATTCAAGGAACTCTCCTGCATTGGGAGGTACAGGAATTTGCTAATCTTGTATCACAAGAATCTTTTATTCTCTTCAATACTTGTATGATTAGAAGTGTCTTTCCAAAAGAGAGGCTTAAGGAAAAAGACTATTTTAAACCACTGTTCTAATAAAAGTGTTTTTTATCATTGAGTTGCTCTGTATGGGTGCATCTACACCTGGCAAGTTAGGTCTCCTTAAGGACGCTTAAGTTGACCTAAACAAAGCCGCATCCACAGTGGGCTTTTCTTAAGTCGACTTAAGCATTTCCTTAAGTCAATTTAAGGAAGGCTTAAGTCAACTTAATAACACCTCCTTAACAGCTTAATAACAACTTAAGCCTTAAGTAGACTCCTTAAATTGACGTAAGGCCAGTGTAGACGGGGATTAACGCTAAATTGACTTTATTAAATCGATTTAAAGCCAATCTGACGGCTATCTCTGCTGTTAAGTCAACTTAATAAAGTCAACTTAAAGTGTAGCCAATTTGTTAAGTCAACTTAACAAGGTCAACTTTAAGTCGACTTAAAGTCAACTTAACTTTGTAAGTGTAGACATAGCCTACATGTTTGAGAGATATACTGGGAGAATAATCCCAAAGGAATTTGTATATAATTTTTTCTCTCTCAATTTTCAGCTAGAAGTACTAGATGAAATGGGTAATTCAGATTTCAAGACCCTCTAATTTAAAAATGGCACCATCTGTTTAACAACCTGACTTGGTACCCATGGAAGTTGTTGGGATTCTTTCCTTTGACGTCAGTGGGCATTGAATCAAGTCCTAAAGGAGTTAATCTGTTATTGCAGAGTTGTGGTGCAGCAGCTAATTATAAATTCTTGCAGTAGCTCTTCAGGTTTTTATTTCACATTAGTAAATTAAGTATTTAGTAAAGTGATATTTAAGGAGATTACTGCAGGGGCTACTTCTGCTCTAAACTGAATAGATGTGTTCTCCTGCTTTAATGGAAATAATTTGTGTCTGTTTAAGAATAGATGTAAGGTGTGAATTTCAGCCAGGAATTCTGTGTTGTCAGCTTTTTCTTGTTCTTTTGTATATTTTTATGATGCAAAGAAGGGTCTGTTGTAGTAGCTTCTTGTATTTTTGGGGGGGGAAGCGGCAGGCAGAGATACTAAGATGTGGAAAGGACAAAGAAGGGTAAGAATGTTAGTAAATAAACAAAGTAAACAGAAAATCAGCAAAAAGATATAGAAGATACTTTTATTAGACTAAATAAAACTCAAATCAGCCTATCATTAAGAATCTCACTCACTTAGCAGACCAAGAGATGTTGTTTTAGGACATAATTCAAACCTTCTGATGAATCTGTGTGGGAGAGTGAAACAAAAGGGAGCTGTTTATTGGTTTTGTTCAAGTTTATTAAGTTAGTTTTGTGGGATGGGGATAGTGTTAAATATATATTTAAAGACTGGCCCACAGATCATGTTTTCCTGGATTAATTGCACAAATCAGATAAATAGGACTTTGCTTCAGAGTTGGGTGTGGAATGCCAGCATGTTATATGTGATTTTACTTAATCTATTTCTTTCAACAATGATCTTTAAAAATAATAAATTTTCAGAGAAATTAATTAATTTGAATTTTCTGTGCCTTAAATGATGATAACATTTTCTAACCAGTTTCACTATTATTTTTTACTTTGGGCAATTTACCCACAAACATATTCCTGGAATGAGCCCTTTTCTCTTCAGATTTAATTTAGAGAATTAATTTCACAAACTGAGAGAGAAAATTTAGAAGGAAATTTTTATATACCTCTTTAATAGTATAAATTTTTTAAAATTGACTATTTACCAGTTCATTTTGCATGAATTACGTTATTCTTCAAGATGTAGAAAGGAAATCAATAAATATTTGAATTTCTGATTTCACTGTATGTAGGAAATGATTGAATTTGGCAGTATTTTAAAAAAATGTGTGATGACACTTGAGAATTACATCATCCAGATCTTTTGCACTGTTTGCAAAACAAATTTGAAATATATTTTAATTTGTAATTTAATAATATTAATTTGGCAAAGACTGAGTGCTCTCATATTTGTGAATTTAAAGCACAGAGCATTAACCTGTCTGGTTCCTCATAGGAGTAAAATCCTGGCTTCACTGAGGTCAGTGGGAGTTGCCTTCACTGGTCTAGGATTTCAGCTATGGTATTTTGTTGGTCTTTGAGAAGTATCCTTGGCTATGTCTACATTAGAAAAAGTTATGTGAACTTTATTAAGTCAACTTAACAAAGTGGACTAAGTCTACTTAACTTTAATTCGACTTAGTCCACTTTGTTAAGTCGACCTAACCACCCTTAAGTCAATTTAATAAAGTCGACTTAAGGGTTACTCCCCATCCACACTGTCCTGAAGTCGACTTAAGGAGTCAACTTAAGGCTTAAGTCGACCTAATGGGTGGTTCTTATTAAGTCGACTTAAGCTTTCATTAAGTCGACTTAAGGAATTTGTTAAGTCAATTTAATGAAAGTCTGGTGTAGACAGGGAATAATTTAGGTCGACTTAAGGGTCCTTAAATTACTAAATCGACCTAAATTACTAGTGTAGACATACCCCTTGGTATTACATCTGAAAGAGAGAAGGTGCTTTCTTAATAGAAGTGGAAACCTCAGTGACAAATAATACTACAATAGAAACTTCTACAAGAAAAACAGTTTCATGCATTGCTTTCTGAAGGAAACGGCTAAATAAATATATGGCCTGTATGTCTATGTAGAGGAATTTCAGGATGATATATGTTATGAGAAAAAAACCCTATTTACTTAATAGCATTAGGAAAACAAGAGTACTAAAACCAGATTCTATTACTGAAAAGCCCAACTGAAGAACTATAAAGTAAATATATTTATTTAAAAGAAGTGAACCAAAATATAACTATTTAAGGGTTCAGAAGAAACTGATCCTACTTGTTGCAGTAAAATGCCTTCTCAGCATCTAGGGAAAACACCACTTTTTGATGGGAATGTTCTTTTGGCACTGTTTATAAGACAATGCCACAAGATCCATAACTCTTAGGCTTTTCAATAACTCTTTCTTAGATATGCAAAATATTGTTTTCTATACTTCAAATATTTAGTTCTCCCTGGTTTTTCAAGTAATACAGTCATTTTCATGCCATACTGAACTTTTGAAATGTTGGGCCTGTGTTTCTCTCTTTGTTTAGTCATATTGTTCAAAAACAGAAACAAAAAGTATCTATATTTGACTAAGGTCTGAACAAACATTTGCTACATTTTCAAAAATGTTCACTTATTTTGAGTATCTCGATTTTATCTTTACCAGTGTGAGACACACAAGGCCTAGTTTTCTGAGGAAGCACTACAGCTTCCTTTGACATCAGTTAGAGTTGTGTGGGCTTAGCTCCTCAAAAATCAAGTTCCTAGATATTTTGAGGCTGAGCACCAAAAACAGAGTTATCCAGAATAAATGGAAAATTGAAAATGTAGGTTTCCACCTCCTAAGTCACCGTAATTAGAGAGAGAAGTAGTATATCATCTGCCAAAGAACCTGAAGGAGTGTGTTGGATTACCTTCCCTCAGTTTTCCAGAACCAGAAAATAAAATTGTATGGCTCTTAGTTTTTTCCCTTGAAGTTAGTGTCTGCATAATGGTTAGTTACATGGGCTAGGATTAATACATCTTAAGTAGAATCTGAAAATAGTTAATCACTTTTTTTGGTATCCGGGAGATTACTAGTGATAACTGATTTGTCAATAGAATATTTAAAATAAAAGTTGGTCTGAAATATCAATTGTGGTTATTTTAAAAATGTTTTATAAATGTTAGGATTTAGCATATCTGTAATCTGTTTTGCCTTCAGAGCTACTTACATTATTTTTATTATTATTTACATTATTCTGTCCTTTTCATATTTTATCAAGTAAAATTATTGGTAAAGAAACCTTCCTGAACTTAGAGTATGCATGTATTGTTTCACGTAACAGGTAAGATTCTGTTCTCTGCTGTGTTGTTTAAAAATACTATTAGGTAAAACTGTTTTTACTCTTCTTATATTTCTTCTTTTCTACTATCTCTAGTAATAAAGAATATTCAGAAACCCTTTTTGCAATCTCCCTTCCCATGCATACTGTCCAGCCAAAATTTTATCATCATAAATTCAGTAGAGACATTTGAAAAGTAAAATTCTATGCAGGACCTGCCATGAGAACTTTGCAAAGTGTGAAATACCACAGGGATTCAAGAAAATTATGTACCTGCATTACACTACATTGTCTCCCACAGTAGAATGCTCTTCACTTTTCAGCTGTCTGCATTGTCCTTCAAAAGATTTAAATTATAGTTTACAGGGCTTTGGCAATATTAGTGGCATAGGACATGCACAGTAGGGTTCATAGCTGTAGTTTTCCTTTCTAATTTAATAGTGTAGTGACTGACTGCTATTCAATTACTGCATGTGCTAATGCTGTAATTTAGTCACTAATTTTCAATAATGGAAACAAAGAGTGTGTATGAACCACATATTCCATATATGTGGTCCAAATTTGCATAGTAGTTTGTTAGATTTTCTTATATGCATAGAGCCACAATTTCATATTTGCTTTGTTTTTCTATTGTGTATTCAGTGCGGCCAGTTTATCCAAGGATCAGGAATGTTACTGCATCTGCTGCTGAGACCTATGCCAATATCAGTTGGGAGTATGAGGGACCAGATCATGTGAACTTTTATGTTGAATATGGTGTGGCAGGCAGTAAGAAGTCATTTCACTGAATTATTCTAAGTGCTGGGATATATTTTAAAGTATTTCAATAAGTTAATTTGGCGTACATGGATCTAGCTTTATTGATAGTTTTTTAAATGTTTAGAAAAATATATTTTAATTTGATCCAGCAGATTGAATCATACTAATATTATAATAAAAAATAAGCTTTTGTTCCCTTGTGTTATTTTATCCACTTTCGTGAATAAGAACTACTACTACCTTTAAAAGCCTAAAGCTGTTGATCATAAAGTGATAACAGTCCAGCCGTGAAAATATATTTATATTCCATTAAATGTCTTACGAATATTATACTAACAAAAAGACATACATCAAAATGAAAAAGAACTGAGCAAAACCAAGTCATGTTACATTATGCCTTGAAATAATGGCAGCCAGATAGCATATTAAGGACAACAAACTTCTACCCACACATTGGCATGTAGTTAATGACAAAAATAAAGCTCCAAGCCTCTGTAAGAGCAGTTTGATTTTTTTCTCGTTATGCATTAAAATTAAAATATTGAGTTGATAAAATGCAGCTACCTCCAGTATACTCTTCTTGTAAAGTGGTAAGTGCCAACAAAGGTGTAATTGTAAGACATCTTATGACAAGGTATAAGTTTTGTTCTGAACTGTGCTCAGAGAATCACATGAGATGCTTTTAGAAAAAGCTGTATACAAACATAAGGAAGACATTCAGAATAATCAAGAAATATTTCCACATCATCTTCAGCATTTGAAGTGGAATTTCTAACAAAAGTAAATGTTGAATAAAAATACAGCAGTATTGTCAAATTCAGTGAATAAATGTTACCTTTATATAATTTATAACTGCAAATTCAATTTCATTTCTTTAAAGAGAAAAGATGCAAAGTAATTTGCTGTAATGCAATGGAACAAAAGTATAGAATAAGCTTTTGTTATTCTGAGAGCATTTTTTTCTTGATTTTTGCATGCAGTTCAGTACTGACAATCATTTTTGTGCCTAAAATTATATATTTTAGAGAAAGCAGTTATTTTTTCAGCAAATCCAAGTTTAACCAATTGACTATAGAAAGTATTCTGTCTTTAACTTGGAGTAGCAGATGGTAATTTAAAATATTCCAATGTGTTGTTTTCCTAAAATTTCTATAGGCAAAGAAGATTGGAAAAAAGAAATTGTAAATGGTTCTCGAAGCTTCTTTGTGTTAAAGGGTTTAACACCAGGAACGGCATATAAAGTCCGGGTTGGTGCTGAGGGTCTGTCTGGTTTTATGAGTTCAGAGGATGTGTTTGAGACAGGTCCAGGTGAGGCACACTATACCAGTTCTGTCTCACTTTCAGTATTGTGTTTTGCCAAGTGCTGAAATACTGAACTGCTGCTAGTGGGGAACTATTGTAGCTAAAACATACTGTTTTCTATGGTAATGCTAAACTACTTTGTAAATGCCTTTCAGTTGACTCTCTTTCTCTGCCACTTATATTACGGGCAAGAACACTTCTATGCACTAAAGCTGAAATATTTGCTTGTTTCTAATTCCAGGATGAATTAAATTAAATTAGAAATGAACACAGCAGAGTATGTATTATTAAAATGAACAATCACAATTTCAGCAGTTTAGTTTCCAGAAACATGAGCTAAAATTTTTGTGAGTCATCAGAAGGTATCTGATTTAAGAGAATAGTTCATGTAATCCATGAATATTATGTGCCAGTGGGATGAATGATACATAAGCAAATCCCTAATTACATTTCTTTTCCCATCAAACATTGGCTTCCATATGATTTTATATCACCTAAGCTACAAAATACCATAATTAAGACATTTTAAGTATTTAAATGCTCCATATATATTTTCCATAGAAAAAATAGACAAATTTTAGTGCAATAAAGTTTGCAGCAGGTGTGCTTTTATATGAGAATTAGTGATACCTGTTCATTTAACTCAGAGAAAAGTTTCATTGGAAGTGAATTGATGCCATGATGAATATGGGGTTGCAATATCAGCATGTTCTTGGTAAAATATTAGTGTTTGGTGTGTGTTTGCTAGCCACTCTTTCTTATTCCAATCAATGTGGCCCATGGATAGTTAAGTAGATCTTACTTTGGTCTCATCTACTACACAAACATTATGATTTAAGAAAATAGATTGCTAATATATAAAGTAGTTTGAGCATTATAAAGTAAGTATCCTACAGATAACAAAGCAAATGATTAACATGCCAGTTTGGAAGAGCGTTCACTTTCTAAAATCATAATGTTTTTGTTTTGTGTCGTGTTTATATAGTACATTAATGATCATAGTGTTACAATGTTGCTATAGGAAAGCTTTGAAACATAATGCTAACTAGCAGTGCCCAACAAACGTTTGCAGTTTCAATATAGGTTTTTTATTAATAACCTTTTAGTCAGAGAGGAGGCTAGTGATACCAGAAAATGGGTATGCAAATTGTATATGTAGGTATGTTCAGAACAAGTAGACTGTAGAGTGCAAAGACTGATTGTACTGTAACTCATTCAAAGCAAGGTGGACAAAACCCTCCCAGTCAGTAGATCAAAAAGTCAAGACTTCTGTATATATCTGTGAGTAAATTAAATGCTGTGGCTCCATTCCTTGAGTCTTTCAAGGCTGGAGACACTATAGAGGCAATGTTCTCTTTTCCTGGACTAAGGAAAGGTTCAGTGAAAAGGCATTGGTTTTATCCCCACATCAGATGATTTGTACAGCAAAATTCTTTCTAAAAGTATCTAGGTATGTCACTTTCTGAAGTCTGGGCTAATGCTGCTAAATAGGGGAACAAAAGAGCAAGATCCCCTTTTAGAGCATTCCTGGTGAAGGAAGAAAAACCCTAGACTGGGTATGTGAGGCGTCAGTCAGAAAATGTCTATTCATACTAGCAAGCATTCCTATAGAGCATCTTCATAATGTGTGGTTTTTCTCTTTCTGAGTATGTCCGGTATAGTGGATTATGTTTTTTCTCGCATATTAGCAGCTTCTGTGTTCATCAGGAGTAAATATTTTTCTGCCTGATGCAGATAATTTGTTTAGAGTAAACTGGAAATTCTATGCCATTTTTTAAAGTTATACTGGGCTTTAGAAACCCCTTCCTATCGGATATACAATAAGTCAAAGAATACAAGAAGCTGCATAAGTAAGTTTTCATCTTTACTCTTATCATCTCTCTTGCATGTTTTTATGCATGGATAGTGTTCTTACTACATTTGCATGTTAGATGTGCTTGTGTGTCTTGTTGTAACAAATGCTGTAGCATTTGCTACTAAATTTTAATGCCTTATTATATACGCATGTTTACAAAAAGCAAAATTACTCTAACCTAAACATACAAAGGAAAAGAAAAGAAAATTATTGGTATAGGTTACTTTATAATTCAGAGAGAGATCACTTTTCTGCTTCTATTCGTGTATTTCTTTTTACCAGATTCAGTATTATCCTGCCATTTTATATTTTTAAGTGTTTCATTCGCCCTGTCCCCTACCTAAGCATATCTACTTGTTCCTGATCTTCTCTTTCTTCTTTGTGGGTGGACCCAACCCCATGGAGAAACCTCTTCAAGATCTGGAGAAGAAGACTGTTCCATGGGACATAACTCATCCCCTTACATACAGAAGTAGAGCAAGGGAAAATCATGTGTGGATTTTAAGACATAAACTACCCTTATGTAGAGTTTCTATTGAGTTTGGATCTGAAGTGCCACTGATTTCAATAGAATAGATCTCAATAGACCTCCCTGGGTATGGGCTACATAGGTACTATGACATGAAATGAGGCAGAGAAACCAGGACATTCTGGATAAAAATGACCTCATCATCTCTGTAAAGAGCGGATTCTGTGCCTGTGGACCTTCTCCACTCCTGTGGATTTTCTGTCTCTACTAACTCCTGCAAACCCAGATCCCCAGGATTGCTTTTCACAGGCCAGGGGATCTACGAGGGGGAAGCAGCGGGGAATGGACAGGCTGGTGGCAGGTGGATGCGCCCCTCCTGTTCTTCTTCCAGTTGACTTGTCCTCTGCCATTATCCTCCAAGGGTTCTCTCTCCCTGTATAGCCAGTCCTCTGCAGCTGGCTCCTCAATTTTCACATGTGAGAGTGGGAACACTTCACTGAGTTCACTAGGAAATCTCATCTTGTGTGACAAAGAATGGAGCATGGGGGGATCCAAATCACACAGGTCACTGGGAGGCACAGGAAATGGAAGCTCCAACCCTGGTTAAAGACCACCTGCATCTGCTGTATAATTGATGTCTCTCCTGAATGTCACTGTCCAGGGGTCATGGTAGTCAGTCAGAGGAAGCATGCTCAGAGAGAGACCCATAGAGAGGCTGCCCAGTCACATGCCACTTATTCCTTCAGAAGCTAAAAACTGTGGCTAAATCCTGGCAATTGAGATAGACTGTATGATAATATTTGGCCTGGAGGAGAGCAGAATCCTAAGAAGGCTATGTGTAGTGCTCAAATTCTGGGTTTTTTTAGTCCAGATGAAATGGTGAGATTGTAAATGCCTTCTCCCTTGTTTCAATGGAATTGGCCTGCACTAGCCAAAGGAGTATTTGCTTTTTTTCTAATGTAATCCAGGTGTTGTATAAATTATAAAACACAATTCCCTTGTATACCTGTAGCAGTGTAAGTTTTGAGAATAGTTTCAAGATTTGTAAAAAGTGGTAGTTATACATGTAGAACATCTACATGTTTTACAATAAATTGTGAAACTTAAATGGTCAATTAGATTAGTAAAACACAGGAACTTCAGAGGTATTCAAAGTCAATGCTAAGCTTTTGTACTTGTCAACCTACAATTTTTCAATTTAAACATCTACAAATTGCAGTGCTGCTATATCCCTTGTGATTGCTAACTGCTACATCACTGCTACTGTTGAATTAATAAATGACACATATTTTACATTACCAATGTGAATAATAACATAATGCCCATTTAAATGTAGCAGATGATCTAATATTTTTTCCCTTTTATTTTCCAGCAGTGGCAAGCCGGCAGGTTGACATTGCTACTCAAGGATGGTTCATCGGTCTTATGTGTGCTGTTGCTCTTCTTATATTGATCTTGCTGATTGTTTGCTTCATACGGAGAAATAAGGGTGGCAAATATCCAGGTAGGATAGACATCAGTGTAGTCTAAAATAATAAAAATTGTTGTATTGATAACTCTTCGAAGTCAGATTTCCATTCTGGAGGGGGTTTTTTCTTAAATAACTAAATAGAATTTAAATTGGCTAGTACATTAATTTTAAAATGCATTGTTTCTGAATTCATGGTTCACTTAAGTCAAAAGCAAAATTCCCATTGATTTCACAGGGGCCAGGATGTTTCCCCTTGCTTGTAAATGTACAGTATATTATATCACTTCTGAGATGTTTCGGCTTTATTTTGAGGTATTTGACTCTTTCAGATTCTGCAACCCAAGCACATGAGAATAGCTTCACTGAATCATTGAGACAATATGGTGCCACAAATGCTGGGTTGTGCCTACCCAGATCAACCTGTGGCATCTATGTTGTTATGTAATGTCTTGGGAATATAGTACTTCACAAAGTCATTCCCTGAGAGGAAAATATATAATATAAAATATTTGAATTTGAGGTACCTCTGATATACTCCAAATCCCTGCCTCCTTCAATCCTGGAACTTCATTTTCAGAACCAACTTTGAACCAAACATCCCTCCCTCCCCCAGTTATTGGAAGGAAATTTAAAGGTTAAAAAATCACACCGTTAGAATGTATATGTTAACCAGCCTTTGATCAGTATGTGTGTGTGTAAATCTCTTTCCCCAGACCTACATCTTTATCATTTTATGGTTTATACACTCCTTAGGAAGGAACCATGTCACTCTTTGTTTATAGAACAACTTGTACAGTGAGATCCCATCCCTGTTTGGGGTCTTTGAGTGACACTTTAAAATATATATCAGTAAATATTTATATTTAACTAGAACCTGGCTGGAATTAGAAGTGTCAAAATGACACACCATGTTCCCATGTTTTGTTTTCCCTAGCCAGGATGAGAGAAGTATTGATAGTTTCATGAGAAAACGTATTCTTGTGACAGATTGTCATCCTGCTTTGCAGATTCCAGAGAGGTGGAAAATGCAATTAATATCCAGACTTCTCAATGCTCATCCAAATTGAACCCAAACCTTTTAAAATTTGTGTATTGCTAATTTGAACATGACCATGACTTTAAGGACTGGTAGGGTCAGGTTTTTTTTAATGTCTCCAGTTAGCTCAGGCCAAAGAATTACACCTTTGAATACAGAATTGCCACCTTGAAATTTGTCCTTCTAAATGCAGTTACCATGAGTAGATACGTTTTATCTTTTTATGGCAAGCTTAATATGTCAAATTGCATTATGAAGCAAGAGGCATCTTTTTGAGTGCAAGAATCCTGCACTTCCCACACTGTCTTATGATTGTTATTTATTTGTTTCACAAACACATCTGTGGAGCCCAAGAAAGATCAGTGTCTGTTGTGCTGGCAGACAAAGAGTAAGAGACAGTCCCTTCCCTGAGACTTGAGGTACTTGGAATAGGTAAGAAGGGATTTAACACACATGCAGAGTGATAGTCTGCAAATATTCTCATTAATTCCTCAATTTTTCTTCCTTTCTTTCTTTCTTAGGCTATGTCTACACTTACTAAAGTTAGTTCAAATTAGTTAATTCGAACTAAATAATTCAAACTAATTTTAGTTAGTTCGAATTAACTTAATTCGAACTAGAAAAATTTAGTTCGAACTAAGCAAGTGCCATGAATGGCACTTGCTTAATTCGAATTAGCGAATTGCATTGAGTTCAATGGGCCGGTTAGTTCGAACTAAGCAATTAGTTCGAACTAACATGGCCACATTGGTTAATTCAAATTAACTAGTTCGAATTAACCCTTAGTTTGACTAGCATATTTGAATTTATTAGTTCAAATTAAGGAAGCCCTTAATTCAAACTAATTAAAGGCTAGTGTAGCCATGCCTTTAGTTAGTTCAAATTAAGCTTCCTTAATTCGAACTAACTTGCCAGTGTAGACATGGGCTTAGTGTTTAGACTGGGGTTTTGTTGAGAGGTAATTAGCTGAATAGAAAGCTGAAGAGAAGAGAGGAGGAGGAAGGGGAGAATGGAGGGAAAGTGGAGTGAGGATTAAGTGAAAAAGACAGTGAGGAAGGGACTGGGAGGGACCAGGCATGAACAGACAACCAGCAGAAGGGAAAGAATGTCCAGAGTGAAAACCATAGAAAGCAATGCACTGAAGACATCATCAGTGAGCGAAGGTTCCTGTTGTAGCTGCTTGTCTCTGCTGCTTTCTTGCTGAGCTTCTGGGTAGCTTCTCCCAGGAGTTTTTCTTCTCAGAGCTCGCCTAGCAAGGGGGAGTGGTGGAGCTGCATGAAACCTGGTAAACTCACCTGCACAGTTCAGAGGCTGAGGGTTTTGACCTAGGAAGGGTAATCTTGATTGAGTCTCCTTACCTTCTACCCCATTCAAACCATACCTACTACTGCAATGGCTTATTTCTGCTCCTGCTGCTGTTAAATGAGACTTATTAATAACATGCAGGAGAAATCACACATGTTCATCAGCAAGACATGGTGGTTGGCTGAATCATCTCTCATAGCCAGTTAGAAAGCATTATTTTTGCCACTTGTTCTAAAATGCATTATATAATCAGAGATCTGTCTGGATAGTCACTGTGCTCTAGTTTTTCTCCAGTAAGTATAGTTCTATAAATAAACTGAGATCTACCTACCACACAATTACTAACTATTTCGGGTGTTTAGATTTTAGCATGTCACACTGAGTTATTTCAATATGTTACTATGAGGGCCAGTCTTAACTTCTCAAAATGACATTCATTAGGATACTTACACCATCTGAAAATACCGACAGAGATGATTCACATCACCTTGAATGATAGAATATAAACTAAATATGTACCAACTAATTAAGAAAATTGTTACATGTGTAAATATTTAATACTATAAACCATGTATGAAAAGTTAAGATATGAGGATAATATATTAGAATAATACCTAGGAAAAGAGAAATGAAAAAGCACAAACTATATTTTAAGATTGTAAGATCTGTAATATAATTTCACCTCGTCACTATTCACAATTTATTGGCATAGGTGCTATATAAATATCTATCTTCCATCTTAGTTATTCCTACACTTTTGTCACCTTGCTATCCAAGGCCCCAAGTCTGCAAATACCTGTTAATATCTTTGGCTACGTCTACACTAGAAAAGTTAAGTCAACTTTTGTTAAGTCGACTTAATAAGGTCAACTTTAAGTCAACTTAAAAACCAACCTTATTGAGTCCACTTAACAAATTGGCAACACATTAAGTCGACTGCCCTTAGGTCGACTTAATAAAGTGGACTTATGCATCCACACTGGGCTTAGGTCGACCTAAGGAAGGGTTAGGTCGACCTAAGGAGGCTTAAGTCGACCTAATGAGTAGTAGTTATTAAGTTGACTTAAGCTTTCATTAAGTCAATTTAAGGATTTTCTTAAGTCGACTTAATGAAAGCCTAGTGTGGACGCGGCTTAATTTAAGTTGACTTAAGCCTCCTTAAGTCGACTTAAATTGCCAGTGTAGACATAGCCTTTGAGTTAAAAAGCACTAGCCACATAAAGCTAGGTACATCTTTGAATGTTCCCAGGACTGGGGCCTCAGTATACAAAGCAGATGTATTTCATTGAAAATATTATTTTTAGGCAAAAAATATTTTGAAAAATACAAAAATAACTTTGAGAGACAAGGTCATGTCGACTTTAGCCCCAAATATAGAGGATTTTTTTCATTTTGGTTATGGTTTGGGGAGGGGGGGTTAAGTTGCAATAACAAACAAAATTCTTCCTATATTAAAAATAACCAAAGAAAACAATTTTTAATCAAAATAAACATTCCCTCTGTATTGTTTATAAATTGGGCATTCCTGCAACTGCACTAGTGAATTGAAGCTGAAAATCAAATTTACTAGAAACTGGCTATAAACAAAAGTGAAATAAACTAATCATTTCCACTTATTAGTATGAGTGGAATGCAGAGTGAACGGAGCATAAATAAATAAAATGAATTAAATTTTAATAACCTATCATTTTATTAATCTAGGAAAGGAATGCATTTTTAAAATAGGATTTTTAATCTGAAAGTCTCCCTTTTAAATAAGGTCAAAACTGGCTGGAACAAAGAACTTTCACTCCTGCCACATGCTGCAGAATATCTTGTAGTTGGGTAAAGATCTTCTAAAACTACCACCTATGTATTTTATTTAAAGGTAACAATCTAAGACCCCTGTTTTGCAAAGGATCCTGCCCGATCCATATTCCTTGCAATCACATGGGTCAGTTTACAAGATCAGGCCCTTAAATATTTAGTCCTAAAGTTTAATGTTAAAAATCCCAATTTCAAATGTTCTAGTGAAGGAAAAGGAGGATGCACATGCTGATCCAGAAATCCAACCTATGAAAGAAGATGATGGAACATTTGGTGAATACAGGTAAGCAGTTCACATGTAATATTCCTAATATATCCTACTCATGTTAATTTTTGTATTTAGGAATTAAATATTGTTTATAGAATGCGACACTTCTATACAACTCCTTTGTAATGGTGTAAATTATTTTGTATATAATGTTTTACATAATTAATTCTAGATATATCTTTAATTAGACTTCTGGGACATTTAAAACACCAAGAATTAGGATTTGCAGGATTATACTAATTTTATATATTTTCTAGCAATTGGCCATCATAGTAAAATTCAGATCCAAATTTGAATTTGGATGCCTCAAAACTAAGGGCATTTCCATACAGAGTTTAGTCTCAGGACTATCTTTTATATATTCAAGAGCTCAAATACTTGACAGAACTTTAGCCTGTGCTGTACCCCTTTTAGAGCTGCAGCACCTATAAAATACTTTGTCTTCGAAATGTGCTTGTCATATAAACATAGATAATAGTAACTTGTATCCCACCCATTGGAAAGCAGCTTCTTTTAAAATGGTGGCCAGTACCAATCTGGAAAGAGCAAAAAGATTAATTAAATAACAGAGAAGAGAGAATATCGCTTAAGAAAAATACACCACTGTAGGGAATTCAATGCATTAGATACAACAAACTGCTTCAGACCATGCCCCTGAGATGACCGTCATTCTTGCATGCTGTTTTTGACTGTCACTTCTGTACTGTAGAAACATGTGAGCTGAATTTTCTTGCAGCACCAAAAAGATATTCTTAGAGAAGCCTTTTATAATAGTTACATGTGGTGTCTTTTAAAGAGAGCTGTAACATTATATTAAATATATTTTGATTTAGTACAGAAAAGGAATTTATTGTTTCTTTAACAGGTCAGTGTTACATTTATTTTTCTGTGGGTAAAATACTCTTGACGGTATATTCCTATGTTAATAACATTTTTAAATACTTTAATTTGTGTATGTAATTGATTCTAATGCATGGAAAGACTGTTCTTTCAAATGGGGTTCACTGGCCTGTGGTAACATTTTTGTGTAGAGGAATGTGCATCTCATCTGGCTGAAATAAATTCTATATTATTTCACTGTTCTGAATGCCAAAGAGCAGTTTCTGTTTACTTTTGCAGTTATTAAAATTATTCTAATCCCTTATAATATTAATCAATTCAGCACAAAATATTTTAAACTTGGTGTTTGCTTTTAATTTTAAATGCCTATTGGGTTAATTTAGTTGATTTTAGCTGACAATTTGAGGGACTGAAAATATTGGTTGGAAAGAGGTATAGTACAAACATGTACTATACTTGCTTCTCTATACAGCCTATTGTACCTGAATTATAATTTACAATCCCTCTGCTTTCCTATTCCTGGATATTTCTTTAGCAGAAACTAACATTTGTGCCGAATTGTGGCAGATTATGTGGCGTCCTTGTGATTTTGACAAATATTCAGTCAGGTCTAGGATGAGACCAATGAATTTGCTTTTTATGTGTGACATATACCAGGGTTAGTATGTATGTCTCCATATTTAAATGGCTTGTGTGTTAACTCACAGAACCATCTAGTGCTTTGTTAAATGGTTTTACAATACATTTTAAGAAAGATATCAAAGATATTCATCATCATGATGAATATAGAGAATAACATGCGCAACTTCTGTAATTGTTCACAGGAAGGGAGTTGCCCATCTAATTCACCATGCAGAAAACACCTTTCTAAAATGTATTTCTGAGCCATTAGCCTATGATGGGATTTCCTCTTTTTCTTCTTAGAGACAGGGCACCTACACCAACAAGTCAGATTGCAGAAGATGTTTTGGCGCCCTCTCTGCAGCTCAGCATCAGTGCAGCCAATCAGTTCCCAGTTTCACTCTGCCTCACACAGCTCTGGTGGTGGTGCAGTGCTTCTTTGAGGAAAGGTGGTTTAGGTTTTTCCTAATTTCTATAAGAATTTGAGTGTTTTGAATTTTTTTTCACCACTTCAGGTCCATGTCTATGTGAACAATAAAGAAATTGGTCAAAGACAGGAAAAGAAAAGGTAGAGCTGGGTCACCAGAACTCCTGAAGCAGACCTGGCTTTACCAAAACAGTGTCTGTGAGATCTGAACAATCCAACTTGTGCAGAAGATCAGCAGATAAATTCTCCAAGATGAGATCAGAGGCCTCCTCCTCCAGGAGAAGGGCTAAGCAGTCTTCAGAGATCTCAAGGGTTAATTCCATCTCCTGTTCCCTCTGTCATGCAGTAAAGAAATCAGATGAGTAGAAATACAGGGAAGGCTCAAAACATCACATTTCTCAGCGACAGATAATGGGGTCAGAGGAAGGGTTAGATTCTCAGGCAGGACATCATTCCCCCTTTCAGCAGCGGTTCAGCTGGCCCTGGTTCATGGGTCACTGGTAGGACAACATTCCGCGCTCCAGGAATAGTTCAGCCATGCCCCGGACTACAGCTCAGATTCTGAGGACAACCACAGGTCCCCTTACAAGATGGTAAGACCTTCTATTACTACTACTACTCCTCATTTCTCTGAATCTGACAAAATCAGATCTGTGACATTGCCTGAGATTATTGCCATTTTAAAGGATGTACTTACCGTATTGCTTCTGCTACACAGGCTGGACCCCTCCACTAAAGAATTCTAGGGACCCACACTCAGCAGTTTTAGTGCTTTCCCCTGAAGGAGCTGGGCATACATCCAGGGCATTTGAGGATGAGTCATTCTGTGAAGATGGGAAAGTATCTTCTTGTTCTGTGGAGGAACAAAAGGAACCTGAATCTGCTATTAAATTTAACATGGAGAATCAGAATTACTTATTCAAGCATATAAAGAGAGTACTGAAGCTAAGTCCCTCCCCACCGACTCACCAACAATTCTGAAGTGCCTTCAGAAGAATTGCCTATCCTCTCTGATGAGGAGAAGTTGGATAAGGGCTTTTCCCATCCATTCAGCAGGACAAAAACTGGTCTGTAGAATCTGGAGTAATGCTGTAGCAAAACAGTTCTGCGTAAATTGTACCATCTTCCAGCTGATAAAGCTTCTTTGTGGGGGACATTACCCAAGACAGATAAGGCAGTGGTCACCGGTGATGCTAAATCTTTTTTGCTTGTTAATGTGGATGCTGTCTTCAAAGATCTTACTGATAAAAAGAATGAGGCAAGCGTGTTATAGTCCTCCTAGTATATTGTATAGATGTGATGTATTGGACTGTGTTCAGTTTAGATCTCTTCAGTTGTGGTTTCTCTATGTGAGGGCACATATGAGCTGGGTTAGCCTCTTCAGCTGGAGAAAGCATCTCTCCTGCCAAATCAGTCCAAGGAAGGGACTGTCATTTCAGAAACCCAACTGCACATACTGACCAGGGATACTTGCCTGCTATGATGAGGAACGTGCCTGGACCATCACAAAGTAGAAATGAAATTGAGTCCCTCCAGAAAGCTGTTTTATATCAACATGCCGGAGTTAAGAGCATTCAGAAAAGCCCTGTGCCTTTTCTGAGTCTTGGAAAAAGACAAGGCTAGGCCATTATGCTGTGAACAGCAAATGTCTTAATAGTGACACCAGCAACTAAGCAGAAGGTCTGAGAAATTAGTGACTCTGTAAAGAAGCTTGAAGTCAGAGACTCTACAAGGAGCTCCTGTTCCCCTAAGTCTAAAAGTACCTAGGAGGTGTCAATCATATTACCTTGCAGGAAAAGCCAAATGTATGTCCTAAGCAGAATATTCATTAGTCAAGGGGAACAGGAATTTTATCCACATCTGCAAATCTGCTGATTCATAGGTGGGAAGGGTTGTAAGATCACATTCATCACTCAAAACAACCAAAAACTTCCAAGCTTCTTCAGTCAGTACATCTGTTTGATTCTTTCTGTTCTCTGGAGCTAGAGATTTTTGTACCACATTATGTATTTCCCCCATCCCAATTCTGTAACAGATGACCAGAATACCATTCAAGACAAGTCCTATGCAATAATACAAGTGCTAGTATACTTATGTCAGGGGTAGTTTGCACATATATGTCTTAGTGTTCCTCTGCTTTTTCCCACAACATCTTGACCCACAAGCACGTGTTCCAACCAGATATGCATATCTGGACTGTGAGAGACTTTCTTCAGAATGGCTGATTCTGAGTGCTGTGTTTTCTTTGATAAGGTGTTGCAATCCTTGGTTCTGAAGGATAGTCAGCATCAGGGACATATTCTAAGGCTAATAACGTCATTTTCCTCAGTTGTAGTTTCAGGATTTTCAACTAAGATGATGTCTTTTGTATCCTGAATTTCTTTCCAGGGGCACTTGATAAAGGGTGCAGCTTTTGACCTTATAGTTTTAGGAATATTTTAAATGGTGATGGCTTTGCTTTGTTCCCACTTAACACACATACTTATTTTGAAGAGTCTTAATCTGAATCTTAATTTTCTTTTCTTTTGAATCATTCAATTTGGTTTCTCTGTTAGAACTACTTTTTCCTAGTAGCCATACTATCCAGTGGGAGGATCAGTGGACTGTCTGCTGTCTCTTGTAAACTTCTCTAATTTTTTATTTTCACAGCGGAAGTCATTCTAAGAATGGTTCCTTGATACTTGTCAAATGTTTCATCTGAACTTGACTTAGTAAAAAGGCTTAAACTTCCAATTCTTTTTTCCTGCCTCTGCCAGAACTGAAGAAAAATTCTGCTACTGCTGAACTGCTAAGAAAAAATACTTGACAAAATGATTGGTTTTATTTAGTGAGATTAAGTAAAGGTTGTAAGATCTCTAAAATCTATAGAGTTTTCTGGATTAATTTACACATTTCTAGTATACAAAAAAGGAGTTCCATATCCCTTTTACCTTCAGACCCACTTGACTTGGGAAGATGAGCGGAACAGGGGGATGTGTTTCCAAGTAAAGTTTACCATGAGGCCATCTATCTCCGGTATTTGTATGACCTCTTATACCATAACTCAGTCGTTTCAGGCTGTTGTATTGAGGGCACAGAAAAAGGAATTTTTGACCTGCAAACTTCATTTTCTGCATCCACATACACATCAGCCCGGAATGTCTTACCCTTCTCGTCTGTTTAGAATCTTAGAATCTTAGGGTTCGAAGTGACCTCATGAGGTCATCTAGTCCAACCTCCTGCTAAAACCAGGCCCACTCCCACTAAATCATCCCAGCCAGGGTTTTGTCTAACCAGGCCTTAAAAGTTTCCTAAAATGGAGATTCCACCACCTCCCTAGGTAACCCATTTCAGTGCTTCACCACCCTCCTAGTGAGAAAGCTTTTCCTAATATCCAACCTAAACTTTTCCAGCTGCAACTTGAAACCATTGCTCCTTGTTCTGTCCTCTGTTACTACAGAGAAAGCCTAGCTTCCTCCTCTTTGGAGCACCCCTTCCAGTAGTTGAAGGTTGCTATCAAATCCCCCCTTAGTCTTCTCTTCTGCAGACTAAATAAGTCTAGTTCCTTCAGTTTCTCCTTGTAAGTCATGTACCCAGCCCTCTAATCATTCTGGTTGCCCTCTGCTGGACTCTTACCTAATTTCTCCACATCCTTTCTGTAGTGGGGAGCCTAAAACAGGACACAGCATTCCAGGTGCAGCCTCACCAGTGCCAAACACCCGTTGATCTGCTGTTTAGCATTGCTCTGCTTCTTCAAAGCATCTGATGAAGTGGGATTTTCTCCCATGAAAGCTGATGCAATAAATAAATCTGTTAGTCTTTAAAAGTGCCACAGGACTCTGTTGTTTTTCTGCATGTATCAGTTATGCTAGAAGTGAAAGAAGTTGCATGTTACCAACTGGTTGTAACTTAACCATATTTTTAGTTATTCTACATGTCTATGACTATGAAAGAATCTACAGGGAATTGATTGGTTGCTGAGCTGTACAGAAAACACAAAAATCTTTTCTGCTTTCTGACTCGGTTGCTGCTTGTACCTATCTCTACGGAAGAATAAATATAATTAGATACAGAAAAGTAAATATTCAGGTAATAAATTACTTTAAAAACTGTGATGAACTTGTGAAGCTGTTCTATGTACTCCACCTATCTACTGTGTTTTCTTCAAATATTCTTCAATTCACTATGGTTAAGCTCTTCAGTGTCACTTCCCCACTTTTTCATTCATCTCAGCCATCAGCTACAAGTTTGCTATTTGTTTCGTGAAACCAAGAAAAATAAATCATTTTGTTGTATGCTTGTTACCATTGTATGCAAGATATTTAATTCACATTTACAAAATCTGCTTTTTAATATTAAAAAGCTAAGGCTCCTCATAAGATAACAGGGAAGAATGTCTAGCCATTCTTTAGTATCAGTCTTTTTTAAACAGCTAGTAAATTAAAGTTTGGTTCCAGCACAACGAAAACAAGCATGTCATTGGATTTACTATGATCTCAGTGCAAAATCCATACATGTCAACACTTTTTTGTTCCTAGTACATATTGTCTCGGTGTTGATTGTATGTACTGTGTGTGCAAAACATTTCAAAATACTGGTTTTAAATTTTTCACTGCAAATTTTTTCAATAAATATTTCATTTATTTTCATGTTAAAAATTACAGTAGGTAAGTATAAGTCAGTGAACAAAAACATTAGTAAATGAAGAAAGAAAGGATTTTCTGATCTGTCATGATTGTATTTTGGAATAGTTTTTTGAAGCTCCATAAGCAAGAAGAGCAAGCCTCACAGATACTGCATCAGAATTTCTGGCTTTAGCAATATGTTTTGAAGTAAATTACTAAACACTCTAAACCTGATATTTTACAGCTCTTTGGGCTTCAGAATTCATGAGACAATTCAGCTGTTTTGTGTAATATGCTTCTTGGCAACACATTGAAAACTCATACATTTTCCCTAGAGCACAAGGGTCCCTTCTCTGTTTTGCACCCCCAGAGATATACAAGTGCTGTACGAAACATCAGCGTTCTCATGCCCTCTCCAATTACCTCTTCATCTCTCCTTTTTCCCTTCTTTCCTTCCTTTTACACTCCCTCACCCTCACTTTCTCCCCCTTCCTCTAAAAATTTTGTACTTGCTCATGTAAGCACACAAGTCATGGTTGATAAAAATCACAGTATTCTTACTTTCCTCCCTCCCAAATGAGGAGTGAAAGGCTTTTCCACTGCCAATACCTTGGCAGGGCTTCTTACTCTACTTCTGTGGTGCAAAAAGGGAGGGAATCC
This sequence comes from Pelusios castaneus, assembly GCA_007922175.1. Taxonomy (NCBI): domain Eukaryota; kingdom Metazoa; phylum Chordata; order Testudines; family Pelomedusidae; genus Pelusios; species Pelusios castaneus. The sequence continues at coordinate 9,518,104 of ML685797.1, forward strand.
CCATGCCCAGATTTGATTTTTGCATATGCTGTAACTGTGCATTCACACCAGCGTCCACCTTCATGCAGGTTCACCCTTGTGTAAATCTGCAGTTTTGTTTGTTTATTTGTTTGTTTTAATTATACAGACAATAGAATCTGCATCCTTACTAGCATATAGAAAAATCACAGACACAATGCAACCAACTGTGTAAGTATTTTTTCATTATTTAGATAATAAATACAATTTGTACACCCCCCAAGTAAAATAAAATAAATATAAGTTACGTAAAGGAACTTATAAATCAAAAGATCCTGGTTTTGGTTGGTAACAAATACAGTAATTGTATGATGTTAGTGCTTTACATGTTTCTGATACAATTATAAAGTATTTCTTATTTACTTGCATACCCCAGAATAATGAACTGAGCTACCTGTGCTCACATGTTATTTTGCACACAGAACTTCTTCTGCTAAGATCAAATATTTTGTGACCATAGAGGAAAAAGAGACAATAAATAGTTTCTCCATTCGCTTTCTTCTCTGAGTATTGTACCAGGCTGTATAAAATTCAGTGCCACAAATATCATCATTGTTGCTCATTGCCCATTGCCACAACGAGTAAATTCAAATAAAAAAAAAGATTTAAAGTCTTTGGCAAAGTATTAAGCTAAATGAAGTGCAACTCACAAAATATTTGGATCTGTAGGTAAGCAAGATTCTTGCTAGGTGACAAGTTTGTTGTTTCAACGTAAGAATCAAATTGATCATACACTATATGATACAAAACTTTTAAATGATTTACATTATGTATTCTTGAAAAGGATGTTTTCATCTTTTTGTCTTTTTTAAATTGGACAGAATTTCTGAAACAACTAAAGGCTCTTTTGTGCAGTGTTTACCAGCATAAACAAAACAAAAATTAAGTATGCAATAACAATTTTATTACATTTTTAAAGGTTCGTTGTGTTACACGGTTTGTTTTATTCTGAAAATGTTGCAGTTGACATGATGTAAATGTTGGCCAAGATTTTCAAAAATGGGTGCTGAAAGTTAGGATACATGCGCAGTAATTCTGAAAATCAGGCCCCCAGGTTTGAGAGACCCCAAACCACTAGTCTTTTTTTAAAACGTAGGACCCTGTGTACACATTGAAATATCTTAAAAAGGTGGCCTGATTTCTAAAGGAGCCGAGCACCTGGAATCAGTGGGAACGACTAGCCGCTCTTCACCTTTGAAAATCAAACCACTTATTTAGACGTCTAAACATAGGCTCTCAAGTGTAACTCCAGGCGTCTATATTTGTAAATCTTGGCAGCTATCCTTACTCCCCCAAATCTTTATTCAGGCTGAATTCCCAGTAAAATCAGCATACGGTACCTCAGTGTTCTCACTGTATTAAATGCATATGTATATATACACAAAGTATCTTTTGTTATGGTGACTCAGTAGCTATTAAAGACAGATTACAACAACCAAGTTTGCATGCTTCATTAAGAACCTTACAAAAGCATAATATTTTCTGACTGAATAGCTTGATTTAACATTAGTATGAAATGACTGCTGCCTCTCCTGCTCGTACTAGACGATGTATTTTAGTGTATATCTTTGTATTTTGTAACTGTAAACCTGTTTCTTGCATTGTAACATATATGTCAAAAGTTTAAATTACATTTTGTGTTTTATTACACTTTAGCTAAGATTATCTGAACATCTGGAAATAGATAGTTGGTACATTCACAAAGCATGAGGCATTAACTCTGTTATTCTCTTTGTTCCTGAATGGCATTTTCATACTAGATATACAATGGAATTGTGCGGGCTCTCATTTTGAACTTGCAAAATGTCCAGTTAGGAATGCATTGACCAATCAGTGTTATATGACTATCAATTTATCAGGTCTGAACGTGGTGCAAGAAACCTTGTTTGTTCCTTCCTTCCTTCCTTCCTTCCTTCCTATTTTCACTCTACATCTGTTATGATGCAAGTGGTAGTTACGGAGTTAATACTTTAATATTAAACAAGAATTAAACAGGAAGATCCCACATTCAGGATTCATTACTAAGTGCAGTTACCTACAGACCATTGCAAGTTCCATAACAGTAATTCAGAAAAAAACAGGTTCCTTAAAAATAAAGAAATAAATGTGTGTGTTTCCTAGGCAACGGTTCTCTTGCAAACCTTTTTAACCAAATTCACAAACTTGAGCTATATGTCATGAGAGAATGAAACAAGACAGGTGAAGATATGGTCCTTCATGTGGGTACTCAGCAGATTTTAAAAAATGCATGTTTCAACATGTACAGCAATATTACCAGGAGAGATGAGGCTCACTAGAAACTCTAGCCACATACGACTTAATATGGCTGGAGTCTGTCTGGCTGTGGATTTATCACCTGCATTCGGATATATGACTGAAATGGAAAAGATTAATAGAGTATTATTGCAGCATGGGACAGTGCTATTTAGAAGTGTGTTGCATCTCAAATTGATTCAGAACATATATTTGTAGTGTTTTGTGAAAATGGTTAAATCCCATTATTGTTAGCTAGCTAAAAGGATATTAAAATATAAGATGTCTAAACATATCATTCTCTCCTCATTCTGACAAATGTAATGCCCTGCTAAAATGAGATCTCTTCTGAGAGATCCAACAAGAAACAACTCAAGATGCTGGCTGTGTTTGTAATCCCAGGTGCTTGCGTGCATGATGTACCATGAGGCCTCCACACCTTGTTTTTGTGAGCGGGTCCTCTGCTCAAACTGTAGAGTAGGATTCTTCTAATTCTTAATACTCTGTCTGCTCATGGCACCAAAGCAGGCACAAAAGATAGAACCTGTTATTGCATCCTTGTGCCATGTACACCTAGATAGCCACAAACTAAACTCCTTTGCCCCTTAACTACTTTATTCTAACATTAAATCCTTAAATGCATATATTTGATACAATATCACATCTCTCTGTTGATGTGTATATATAAAAGCATATACGCTTATGTATTTATTTGTGAATATACGTCTGTTTATAGATAACACTTTTCTTAAGTGCAGTCATTTGAGATGTTCTGAAGCTTAAAGAGGAGGTGATAATGTACAAAGTAGCTTTTGTGATAGAAAATTGGTTTACAATGATGGTAAAGTGCATTTCAGCAGAATATTAGTCAATATGTGGGTGTTCTCATGCATGCTGTACAACACATTCTTGGTTATTATCTGATGCGATCCCTTCAAATAAGAATAGAATACAAATACCATGAACAATTAAAGCATTTACTAATAAGAATTGTGCAGCTAAATCCCAACACTCATTGCTAAATAAATAAATAAATTCCAAAGTTAACAAACCCTTCTGTGTTAATATGGCAGAGAGTAAGTGTTGCTTTTCCTAATACTCTACATCAGTTTATTCCCCAGTTTGTGAATCTGTAAATAAATAAATAAAGTACACATTTGTTGACCCCTTCCATATTCTATATGCATATGGGCTGGAGTATTTTACAAGTACAAGATAGATATTTGCATCTGAGTGTGCAGCTGACCCCATGGCTAATTAGTGGGAAGCTTGAAGTACTGCAGAAATCTTCAGCTTCCAGGTGATTAACAGTCTATTTAATAGAAAAGAAATACAGATCTAAACATAGCCCATTGTTGCACTAGATTTAGACCCTCCCATATGTAGATTGTATGAGAGTCGGGTGTAATAGGGAGGCTAACCTTCCAGGAAATGAAAACAGATTTGTTTTATATGTGCATCCACCAACAGTAAGCGGTTAGCATAGTTAAAAGAAATAGGTGAAAGCATTTCTTCCATAACTACAAAGACTAAAATATTTCTAAGATCTTTAGCATGCTTAAACTGCCCCGCGCTATCAGTCTTAAACAAAATAGCTTCTGTGTCTGAACACTGAATGTTTTAGCAATTATAAATTCAAATTATTTTAAAACGAATACTGATCATTATCAGGATATGGACTCTGCTTTTCTTCTTAGGCTATTTTCATTTGTTTCTTCTGCATCCTTTTAATGGAATATATAGGTCTCTTGAAAGGTAAGGTTGAAAATTGCAAAGCCTAGCTTGCATAATATAACAAATGATTTGAAATGCAGCACTTTTTTTTTCTTTTTTACTAGCGAAAAGAATCAATATATTTCATTTAACCAAATTCATTCTTCATTCATGTCGGAGAAGTCAAAGAATTAAGAAGTTTAACAGACTAACTTCATGGCACAGCATTAAGCTTTTTCTCTGAAGAACAATGAACTTGCTTTTATAATGTTACAACCCCCTTTTTAATGCTTGCAGTTCCTTTGCATCCAAATCAAGAGCAGAAAGTCTTATCATTGAAAAACCATGCACGATGGAAAAAATACACTCCCTTTACTGAAGATATTATACGTTTAAACCATTGCTACACCATATATTCATCATATCAGTTTGTTTCTACAATGTAATAGGGTTTAAAGGATTGTAGGGCTGTGCCCATGCTTTTTAAAAATCTGCATGCATGGTTTGTTTTGCTTTGCTTTTGAAAATTATGATATGTCTATTAATTAATTGAATTTCCTGTATTTTTCCAGTGATGCAGAGGACCATAAACCTCTAAAAAAAGGAAGCCGGACACCTTCAGACAGGACTGTGAAAAAGGAGGACAGTGATGATAGTTTAGTTGACTATGGCGAAGGTGTAAATGGTCAGTTCAATGAGGATGGCTCCTTTATTGGACAATATAGTGGTAAAAAAGAGAAAGAACCTGCAGAAGGAAATGAAAGTTCTGAGGCTCCTTCTCCTGTCAATGCCATGAATTCATTTGTTTAATCAAGGAACTAGATTCCCTTCCTCCAAGATTTTCTATTCTGTTTAAAGCACTTGTGCGTCCTCCTTCTCATACTAGGAATATCCTAGCTACAAGATGTTTATGCTGTGAGAACATATAGGTCAATACAATTATACACTAAAACAACACAGTAAGTGATATGTTAGTATGAATCAAAGTGTGAAACTCAAACATTTCACTCAGAACTTGAGTATTTTTGCTTTTTTTTTAAAAGGAACTGACAAAAATAACGTCAACTGATATTATTTCCTGTTGAAAAATACAGTATAATGCATGAAAAATGCTACACATTTCACAGATAAACCTGTGTATGCTATTAAAACCTGGTTTGATACTTTGTTATGCAGTCCTCAGCTGAATCCCTGGATATGAATTACGTTTTCATTGTCAGAGTGTTATAGTAGTATTATATAGAACTTCAATGTCTTTGTGGACATTGTTGTGAAATTGGTGACTTAATGTCTAGTTGTCATCTGTCTTTTTACAAGACAATTAGGAACATTATGTACGGTATATAATTGCTGAATGATTTAGTTATGACACTTGCATTTGCTGATGCTTACTGAGACTCTGTTATCTGCTCTTTGCTCTTATTACTTATATCCTTCGTAAGCTATCAAGTATTACAGCACTACAGTGTTCTATTTTTACATCGTATATATGTTGGATTGATTTTAAGACATAAAACAATATGCATTGCAATGCATTTTGGAATTTGTACAGTCACTGAAGTGAAATTTTAAAATGAGAGAAAATATTCCAGAAAACACAGGGCGAAATACATTCAGTGCCTTTATAGAACATGCATTCCATAATGCACGGTACTACTAAGTCAGTTGGTGCAGTAAACTGTGATTAGTGAAATTCTATCATTGCCAAATAAAACGACTTGGTAAAAAGCAGAGATGGTATGAAGCCATTGTGCTGCAAAATGCAAGGTTTAATTTTTTTTAAATCACACAAAGCACAGTATGATATTTTTTTTCTTAATAAAATAACAGCTTTTAGACAATTAGAGCACAACTTGATTTCATGGCCTTACACAATCGATACCAACATGGCTGATTTCAGATGTTTTACTAATACTGCAAAACTGAAAACTCTCTTGTAAAAATATGTTAAAAAATGCCATGGCAACTATAGCACATTCTTCTGTGAGTTATTACGTGACCCATGTGGCAGCTTTTAAAATTATGTCTAGCATGAAACAACGTGTAGATTACTACTCAGAACCACAGAATTCAAGGAATCTGACAGCTGCTAACATTGTTTAGTGGTAAAGGATTACTCTTACCAGTTACAAAAATATTCTCTCACACTATCAATCAAATGGTTTACCTCCAAATATGAAATTTTATAACAACCTATGGTTGAAGGAATGCTCAGTTTCATTTGCCAATAAATTGGTTTTTCATAACTTGCATCAAGTTTAATTTTAAGTAAGCTTTTTATATGTAGATATTTGTTGAATTTGTAAATACACTTAAAGTGTAGATGCTATATGCTTCTAGGTGTTACAAACAAATAAACAAAACAAAAAAAGCCTATGTTGTACTGTGTAAGAAGTACTATAGCCAATGGAGTGCATGGTATTTTAAAGCATCTACTTAAATATATATATTTTTTGCTGTGAAAATGCAATAGTGATCAGTTCAACTTATTTGCTGCAGATTTCTAGATATTACCTTAAGAACTTGTGTCAGTGGATTACATTAGATCATAGTACACCTTGCAGCTTTTATGTATGTACTGTAGGTAAAGCACAATTTGAAGTAATAGCAAATGGAATTCAGCTGTACAAGCTTCTTCTGCACCATTAAGCTTTCCATAGTCCATTTCCCACAAAAATAAACTATACAACACTGATTACAAAGCACAAAGAGAGTTTCTTAATAAGATTTCCCAATGGCATTGGTAACAACAAAATGAAATTATACTCTTTGTTAATTGTAGATGCTGAATTTATCTGTGCATGTAAGGGTACACATACAGGCTCACTTCTGTAATAGTGCAACAGATTTTGTATTTAAAATAAATGTGGTTTTAAAATTTCATTGATGTTTGTTCTGTTCACAAAATACTGAAAATCTGATCTGATTTACTTCTAAAGTGGAAAAAAATAATAAATGAACTATAAACGTGTTTTTTTCAGAATGTTGCAGTACATCAATTCTGTAATATTAATTGACAAATATTAATTATCGGCCTAATCCTTTCCCGCTGAAATCAAGTCCTGTTCAAATTCCTTTACTGTTTTCTTTTCATGGATACATTATTTGATCAAAAGTGAGGGCATGTTGCAAAAGACAAAAGTACACCCCACATCCCCCTCAGAAAGAAAGGCATTCCATACTAATTTAGGCCATGGCTTTACAAAATAAGAACCTAAGGATAGACTCCTAAATCTAGATTTGGGCTTCTAAATAAATTATTTGATTAATTTCAAAAGTGTTGATCACCCAGCGTTTCTCATTGACTATTGAAATCTAGGCAGTTTTAAGTAGCGTAGTTTGTAGGAGACAAGATCCATTGCCATGTACTCTTCATACCTGGTCTGGATTGGTTGTGAATAAAAAAAATTAGATAGGTGCAAGATGTGGATTTTATGGGTGACAGGAAATAAAGAGTCTCAGTCTATGATTCTTGGCCAGGGTGACTTGGAAAAATGATTCTGTTATTGAGCCGTTAGCCCCTTTACCAGCCCTCTCAACCAGGCATGCAGTTTGATTACCTGTGGATATTCCAGTTCCCACTATATGTGCACAGTCAGAACTGAGGGCTAGTCTTCACTGACAGTGGCAAATTGGCCACCATGAATTTGAACTTCCTGAGCAACTGCTCAAGTCTGTGAAGACCCACTTAGCCAATCAGGAAGTTTGATCCCTAAACACCACCCCAGCAACTGGGATAGCATTGAGTCGAAGGGAGGCCCCTCACTTCAACTCAGGGTAGTGGACATGCGGGCCAGTAGGGAGGTCAGAACTCAGATAAGCAAGTTATGTAAGTAGCTTGCATATCTCTGTTCGATTGCCACAAAAAGGGCAGGCAGGGTAGACCTGCGCTGAGGTACAGATTTGTACTCCTTTTTCTGTAAAGGGGCCTCTTCTCTTCTTGAGCAGCATGCACTCTGAATATATGTAAGGGAGAATTTAGATACAAGCAAAATAACCATTTCTGTTTTAAGTGTAATTCTTGTTGTTTGAACTAAAGAGCTCTTGTTTTGGATTTGGTTTGTTTTATTTGGATACTTGCAGAAACTTACATAACAAATATAAAGAAAGTTTTAGTATTTCACCTTTTCTCTTTGTTTTGTTTTTATTGAAATTGTGGTAATTAGGGTGGTAATTATGGAAAATTGCCCATAGGTGATTCCTTTTCTTGTAGTCTCCTCTTTTCCCAACAATCCTAGGAAGAAATATTCAGGACAGATTCCTTTTTGGTTCCACCTACCAGAAGAAAAGTGGCAAAAGATCCATCAACCAAGCTTATGGATCTAGCTTGCCTCACTTTCCAGACAGAGAATTCCAGAGCCAAAGAAAGAAAGTATTATGAGATGACCTCGACTATGATAAGAAAGCGGAGAGCATTTTATCCCTGGGAGAGGAGTACATTGTGATGCACGTTAGAAGAAGAGGAGAGTTCAGGAGTACTGGTGTGTAAATGTATGTATGTTTCTCTTCTTCTGTCCTAGGAAAGAACATTTCAGATAAATGGAAGATGTCCTGAGCAGTATCAAAGGAGGAGAGCCTTATGTGCTGCTTATAGGACTTTGCACTGGAGTAATGATACTTTATGAATGTGTGTGAGAATGAGTGGCTATGTCTACACTTAGTAATTTAAGTCGACTTTAGCTAAGTCGACTTTAAGTCGACTTAAAGTCGACTTAGTTAAGTCGACTTAGCATGTCCACACTTAAATTTAAAGTCGACTTAGGAGGGAACTTACAAAGTCGACCTAGAGCGTCCACACTGGACGCCTAGGTCAACTTGTAGGGGCTAGGGGGACCTTGGGCAGGTCCACGGTAGCAGGGGGGGCACCCCTTGCCCAGTACCAGGGGGCTCAGCCTTTGCCCCATTATAGCTGGGTACAATGGAGCACAGGAGGACAGGGACCCTGGCAAGGCATAGGGGCAGGCTGGGCAGAGCTCTGCCCTGTCCTTTGGGGGGGCATGCCAGGCTCCCCCTGTGCCCCAGCAGGGAGGGCAGTGGGGGAGTCCTGGAGAGCCCTAAGTCGACTTTAAGTTGACTTAGGGCTACTCCAGGTCTACACTGGCTTAAGTCGACTTTAGGAAGTCAACTTAAGCCTAAAGTTGAATTAAAAGTAGGGTTAATAAAGTTGACTTAATTTTTATTAAGTCAACTTTATTTTCCTTAAGTCGACTTAAGCAGCTTGCTTAAATCAACTTAAGGACAGTGTTGTGTAGACGCAGATTAAATTAAGTCAATTTAAGCAAGCTTAAGTCAACTTAATTTCTAAGTGTAGACGCACCCACTATGTTGTCAGCTATCCTTTATAGCAATGAAATGGAAGTCAGGCTAAACTGCCCAGAAGATGAATATATCCAAATAGGCTTTTGTCAAACTCTGGATATGATCCACCATGATTGTAAGCCAGAACAATATAAATATTGATCCATCTGATCTGGCAACTGCTGCTTTAGTTGCTGTTTTGCCCTTATGGCAATATAATCACAAAAGGAGTTTAATTTACTCAAACCCATTTAAACATGAGAAATGCAACATCAGAACATGCTTAATATGCAAGGAATGGAGTTCTAAATTTGAGCAGCCAGAGGGGTAACATTGTCACAAAATCTAGAAGTTGCCTTTCAAATGAATTTTGGAGATAAATGGAATGCTGCCTTGTCTGGAAAAAAGCCTAAAGATATGGCGAAGATGATAAAGCTCAATTCCCCCTGCTGTTTAACAAAGGTCATTACAGCTAAGAGGATGATGATATGGGAGCATTTCACAAGGGAAAGAAGAGAAATCAGTGACCTACAATACCAAAGAAAATTCCCAAGGATGGACTACTTGTCTGTAAACATGTCTTCACAGTAGGAAAGTTGGAAAGAGTCTTAAATGTTTCTACCTGCAATGAGTCCTCTGATAGCTGATGATACCCAAACATAGAGTCTACCCTTCTTTCTGTGAAACCCTGGAAGGATAAAGTTGAGGCCATTTTACAAAGAACAGGGTTTGTATTATCTACATTCTTTATTTAAAAAACAACTTCCAAATACAAGAGAAAGATGTGTCAGTAGATGACTACCTTCTGTTCAGAAGGGACTCCATGATCTCAAAGGACTACCTCTTTTCTAAGAACTAGTTCCACTCAACTGTTGCCCCTTAAACTGAGATGTTCAGATTGAGAGAAAAGAACTGTGTCTTCCAATAAAACACCTCCTTCAGATTTTGGATATACACAAAGAGCTGGAAGGAATATCCCAGCTCCTGGCCCCTAATGATACACAAACATATGTGTGCTCTGGGCTTCCAGCTTGAACATCTGGGAACAGATTCAGGGAAGTTTATCCAGTCTACTGCTCATGACTGTGGCTGAGCTGTGATAAAATTCTGAGACTCCATTATCCAGACGTGAACTAAATACAACTGAGCCAATCTCTGCTAATATTGGTCTTGCTCTGTATATAGATGTTTTCCACCAAAAAAAGATGAGATGTTGCCCAAGATCACAGCCCAAGGTCCTCCACCCAGGAGTATTTTGCTTTTGTTTTTCTGCATCTGTTTCTGTAGGTAGCAGCAGATCTTTACTTGCATTGAATCAAGTTATATCTCTGAAGAACAAAGGGTTTCTAGAGTTTGAGGACTAAGGAGATAGTGTAGTGGTCTAGAAATTTGATATATGGGCACACTAGCCTAAAAAATTGGCATTTTGGTAATGAAAGGAAGGAGAGACTTGCTGAAGCCTGGGGAGACTGGAACCATCAGGAGAAGGAAAGCTAAAGGAGCTGAGAGGTATATATGGTTTTCTTTGGAGATTTGAGAAATGACAGCCTTTGCCACTTGAATTACTAATGTTGTTCAGGTAGGGAAGTACCTCTGACCAAGAAAGATGGAATTTGCCCATTTTGATCAGAAAGCTGTGGAAAGACACATACTGGATAACTCAGAAGCAGAGAGATCCTATATGACAACATTGTCAATTGAAGAATCCAAATGTATCTTCTCTCAAAAAGTACTTGGCTAGTAGGATCTCTACGGTCTTTATAATAAAGACCCCAGAGATGGAAAAATCCAATGGGTAGACCAATTAACTGAAAAGGAAAATGCTCCAGTGCAAGGCAGAGTAACCACTGATGACTGTGGTGAGTTAAGGCAGTCAAGTAGCATCCTTCAAGTAGACTGAAAAAAGAAAATCACCCTAGGAGATATAGGACAGACCCTTGGGGATGAGGGGTTCTATCTGATATTTTCTGTTCTAGAGATAGCAACTGAATAGCCAAAGGTCCATAACTAGTTGAATCCACCTATGAATTTACACACCAAGAGTACATCTACACTGGAGCCTTAGGTTGACTTAAGGAAGGTTAATTCGACCTACAGACTCCTGCATCCACATTGGGCTTTTATTAAGTTGACTTAAGCATTTCCTTAAGTCAACTTAATAACACCACCTCTTATGGTTGACTTAATGCTTAAGTCGACCTTACTAAGTCAACTTAAGCCAGCGTAGATGAAGAAAGCCCTTAAGTTGAACTAATTGGCCTCCAGGCCCCCTCCCAGCTACCCACAATGCACCACTCCTCTGTCAACCTAGTACCTGCCAATGTGGATGCAGGCAGTTGACAGGAGTTTTCAATGTGGACTCTTTAAGTCGACTTAACAAGATCAACTTTAAGTCAACTTAACAGAGCCTCCAGTGTAGACATACCCCAAGAGAGTATGACAATAAAATCTATATCTGAAGAACAGTCCCTTTTGGTAGACATGCTGAAATCTCTGAATAGAGGGCCAGGAATTTTAGTGGGTGAGAGAATACAGAGAAAGCAAAAGGGGAGAAGGTCCAGAAGAAACCTTAACAGATTTATCTACCTCAATCAAGTGTCTGGAATAAACAAGTTCCAGACTGCTGGGGAGTTGTTGGGCTCCCACTTCAGATAAATAGGTGAGAGAGAGGAAGCTATGCTAGCTAGTTGTCAAGAGGACCTGCTGGGTAAGAAGGAAACAGAAGAAGAGAGAGGGCAAAAAGTGTCCTAGATGTGCAACCTAGGCAAATATGGAAGGAAGAAGAGGTACCCTGAATTTCAGTGCGATGGGGCAGAAATGATTTGCACAAGTTGAGGATCTGGCCCTCTGTGCCCCATGCTCATGGAAGCAATGGAGATAATATGAGCCTAAGTGTGAAATATAGTAATGCATCTGATGTTGGGAGAATAAAAGAAAATGAGAACTAAACTTGGATTTGATCTATCTACCTTTTGAAACAGAGGGTGCTGAGGGGTACAAACTTTGGTTTGCAACAGTGGGAAATTAAAGATAGCATCATAAGGCTACCATATATTTTTTTATTAATGCAATAAAATCATAATGAGAGTTAAAAAAAATCTAATATAAGAACTCTGGAGGTAAAATAAGGGCTGAATTCTGCCCTTACTTTCAGGTGCCTGGTTCCCCTTGGCATCAATAAGTGACACACAGATTCACCCAGGTGTAAGTTTTGATCAGAAATCTTCTACAGCTCATTTAGCTATGTACATGAACACATAAATTATATACAAATCTGACATTGAGCCTCAATTTAGTGCAACCAAAATTCGGATTGAAATCCATGAGAGGGCTGGTTTAACAAGGAGAGTGAGACTGAACCATCAATTTAATGTAAATTTTACTTCAGCAAAACAGTGACTAGCATTTGCCACTATCTTGGGTATAGACTTTTTCCTAGACTGGTTGCATCTTTGTGTCTGAGAGGGAAAGAATATTGAAAAAGAATAAAGCTGTTAGGTTGCCTATATTCTTTTTCATGATTGGTACACTACAGACATTGTTCTTCCCATGATTATGGATTATGGATTGTGGACGGGGATTAGCACCTAAATCAACCTTATTAAGTCAACTTTGTTAAGGTCTAGTGTAGACATAGCCAGAGTGAGTAGAAAACTCACTAGCAGCAGGAAAAAGGAACCAGATGGCGGTGGTGGATCATGTAAACTCCAGGGACTCACAGTCTATGTCTACACTAGAAAAGTTAAGTCAACTTTAAGTTGACTTAACTTTTCTAGTGTGGACATAGCCCCTTGTCAACCTTATTAAGTCAACTTAATGCTTTAAATTGACTTAATAAGGTCGACTTAGGTGCTAATCCCCATCCACACTGGCTTTAAATCGACTTAAGGAGTTGATTTAAGGCTTAAATTGACCTAAAATGAGTTTTTATTAAGTTGACTTAAGCTTTCCTTAAGTCGACTTAAGTAAATGCTTAAGTCGACTTAATAAAAGCCCAGTGTGGACGTGGCTTTGTTTAGGTCGACTTAAGCCTTCTTAAGTCAATTTAGTTGCCAGTGTAGATGCACTCACATAGCTGCACAGGCTTCTTTGGGTGGGGGAGAGAGAAGGACTCTGGCAGTCTTTGGCTATGTCTACACTTACCAAAGTTATTTCGAATTAGTTAATTGGCTACCAGGACCCCAGCCCAAATAATGCTCAGGAGTGGTGCGAAAACTGACACAAGGAACCACATGCAGGATTTATTATTTGTATATAGATCTATGGATTTCTTGTGTGCTTAAGAAAGGAGCAGTGTTGTCAGAAGCCTGTGAAAAGTCAGTCTGTGTTGTATGCTACATCTATCACATCCCGTGAAGAGTTAATCTGTGGACCCAAATACCCACACAGCTGAAGTTCTAGGACAGGTTGTGTTTAAGCTGAATGGAAAAGTGAGGGGTCAGCATTGGTAATAGATCTGGGTCATCAAACTGTGAGGTCTCAGCTCTCAGGAGAGGGTGTTAAAGAGACAGTCTGCACTCCAAGAATGAACCTTGGGACCCCAAACCATGAGTGGTACCTAAACTTGCTTCAGGCTCCGGAGTTCTAAAGCACACGTGGAGCAGTGAGGTGGGTCCCCTCATAAAGATCAGGTGAGTAACCACTAACCAGCTAGATCTGTGACACATGGTCCTAGCGCAATCAGCTTATGCCTGCTTGTTATTTTGTAAATGCTGCATGTTCCTGGGTTACTGTGTGGATGTGTGATAGTGAGCAGCTGTATGTTTGTACAGACAAAAATGGTGCCAAGTTCCAGGCTTTGGGCTGTGGCCAAATAACTCATACTTTCTGGTTCACTTGAAGGTCCTTAAAACATGGTTACAGGTGGGTGATAAATTGCTCCAGGCTGAATAAGCAAAAATCAAAGTGATGCAGATAAGCTTTTGACAATCCTAGGATTCAGGCTTGCACTTGTTAGTACATTAGGATAGGTCAGTGCTCCATCTCACAAAGCCATCACACTTCATCTGTCTTAGAATTTGTCCTGACTATTCAAATCTCTGTCACAGAAGGCAACATTAAGGTATAGAAGCATGATAGCCTTTCGGACAGAATTGGGGTCCAGGTCACTGTGGATGTCATAGCTGTGAAAGTGAAGGTTGGCTCTCTCTCTGCTTTAAGTGCCTCACAAGTATGACATTTTTATCACACATTGTCATTGCCTTAAAATGTGATCCAGACAGTTATGATCATTAGCACCTGTGAGTAGCATAGCACGGAGAGTTTAAATACTTGTCACAAAGCAAGCTTTGAGGACATACATGCTGAATTTACTAGTATCCTGGCATCAGAAGGTCTCTTTATGTGAAATTAGATTAGGAGATAATGAAATCAATTTGCTCCGAATTAATCACATTGTCAGACAACATTACTTTCAGCATGGCTTTGCCTATAGAAACAGCCTAAGGGCATTAGGACCCTGTTTGTCTGAGAACAGAAGTTATGCCCTTTTAAGATTAGCATCACATTGGCTGTGTAAAAGTGAGAAAGGGTGGGAAGAGAAGACATTCACAGGACATGGACAGTGCAGTAGAAAGGGGACTTGTTGCACCAAGAGCGGCATCATAGGGTAGTGGAGGTTTACGGTATGGAAAATGAAGTGTGGAGTGGCGTTTCAAGCTTCTAAAATTACTATTGAAAGCTTTTGGAGAGAACACAGCATGCATTTTAGAGTTTGCAGGTGTGTGCACTTCACACAGCAAATATGTGCCAGCAGTTTGAATTCAAAATAGGAACAAACAAAGTTTAATGACTAAAAATGAAGTATATTAACCAAATCATTCTTAATTGCTCGAGGTGAGAGAACAGAATTAGATGCTGCTGAGAACAGAAATTCAGAATCTGCCCTGGGATTCTATTGATGGTCTTTCTGGAGATCTGCAGCATGACCTACCATCAACACACACACATTTTCTACAGAAGTGCATAATAAAGTATCAGACTTTTCCCTGTAATGATGACAGCCACCAGCAGGGAGCACACAGTGACAGCTAGTTTTCATACTATAAGCAGTGAGATTCCCATACAGTCTTGATTTTCTGAAACAAAGGCGAGACTACACTGCATAACCATCCTATCAGAGATATTAAAAGCAAGTCATATTTACTCCATAGATAACTTTGGTCATATTCTTAGTGATCTGCTGTTCGCTAAACATATAATAGCCAAAAGTAAAAGGTATATTAGAAAACAATATTCCACATTTGTGAGATGTTTGTCTTTGAAGTACAAGTATTTACCCTGTACTGAGAAGTTGGAGCAAGGGGCTTTAGCCCACCATCCTCATTAGTTGCTAAATAAAATTTTCCATTTTGGTGGCTAGAGTCTGTTCCTCTCAAAACGTAACAGGAAACAAGATCACCTTACCTCTAACTCAAACTGCTGCTTGCAGGCTCCATGGGCGTGTCTAAACTTGTGAATTAAGTCAACTTAAGCCTGCTTAAGTTGACTTAATTTATTCTGCGTCTACACTACACTTTCCTTAAGTCGACTTAAGCAGCTGCTTAAGTCAACTTAAGGAAAATTTAAGTCGACTTTATAAAACCTAGTTTTAAGTCAACTTTGCTGGCTAAGTCGACTTTAGAAAGTCAACTTAGCCAGTGTAGACGTGGAGTAGCCCTAAGTTGACTTTAGGTCGACCTAGGGGGCTCTGGGGCTTCCCCACTGCCCTCCCTGCCAGGGTGGCTGGCACAGCCACATCCTGGTGTGCCCCCCCAAAGGGCAGGGAAGAGCCCTGCCCACCCTGCCCCTATGCCTGCCAGGGTCCCTGTCCTCCTTTGCCCCATTGTACCAAGGTACAATGGGGCAATGGCTGAGCCCCCATGGCACTTGGCAAGGGGTGCCCCCCCTGCCACCGTGGACCTGTCCCAGGTCCACCTAGCCCCTAGAAGTCGACCTAGGTGTCCAGTGTGGATGCTCTAGGTCGACTTTGTAGGGTCCCCTCAAAGTCGACTTAAAATTTAAGTGTGGACATGCTAAGTCGACTTAAATTAACAAGTGTAGACATAGCCATTGTGACTCCATGCTGCTCTTCAGCTGCCTGTCAAGCTGTTCTTTTTCCTGCAGCATGACATTTAAATATTAGTTTCAATTAGAAATTCATTAAAAATACTTTAAAGGATTATAAAGACACAGTAAAAGCAAATAAGAAGTAACTGAGGTTTATTGTAGCTAAAGATAAAAAATCCATATTGGATCATCACTGCACCCATAGTGCTTATCAGCACCTCCCAGTCTACATGCTTTAGTTAGAGCCCTCACAGGTGTAAGAACAGTTGGACAGTCCTTGTGTGCTGCGTAAGGAGGTAGCACTCTTTCAAGAACAAGCTTAGGCTCAGGACTTTCGAGGACAGGAACAAGGGCAACATAAAATGGTGGAGTAGCAAAATTTACTACGCAACATGAAGATGATGCAAAATGCCTCAATGGGTGGTGGGGAATTTGATGGAGCCAATGGTGAAGGTGGACAGCCCCAGCAGGGAAGCTGTTTCACTGCACCACCTGATTGGCCAGAAAGTGCAATTGGCTGTTAAACCCAGCAGCAACAGTCTGGCTGCTCAGAGCCTTCCCACCCACAGCTGTGATCCTCCTTGAGTCCTCACTTTGCTCTAGTCTCATTCCTGCCTTGTTTCCTCACCTTACTCCTGATTCCAGCTTCCTTTGCCTGACTCCGGCTCTGAACCTAGTTCCTGGTTCCAGCTCTGACTCCTAACACTGCTATTGGCTCCTGACTCTAGCCCTGATCCTTGGTTCAGATCTTTATCCCAGATGTAAAACACCTGGGATTTTCTAGTAGGCCTTGGGCTCATAGAATAGGCGTGGACCTCGTGACCCTCACAGGCCAAGGTTCTTCCTTTCTGGGTGATGGGCAGGTAAGGCCACTCCCCTGTGTTTACATTTATTAAAGATGCAGCCTGCTGTTTCAAATCCATCCGTGTACCTGGCCTCATTTCATCATTGTCTCCAGATTAATAATTGGTGACACAGAAATCAGTGAGAAGCCGTTAAACTTATGGCAGAAAGAACTTAAACAAGTCAGAGGATCAACAGGCAGAGGTGAGAAGGAGATTGTAAAATACCTTCTCACTGTAATTTCTTCTTTATTGTCAGTGTAATTTTTTCCATGTGATAAGTAAACTGATTCAAAATACAAAGGTAGAAAACCTAAATGGCTTAGTTTATTAGTTTACTGCCCATGAGACAAATGAAGGCTCATATGTGAAACATGGATTGTTACTAGTTGAGTGTTGGGAAGCAATGTTGTTTTGTCAAGCACTGACCTCTAATGAGGAGCATTTAATGTGAAACCTATAGAAATAGGTGAAAACTCTGTGACTGAACAGATGTGGCCATAACATTGTGCCTCAGGCTGCCTGGTAACAGAGTCATGTTTCCTCTTCTTTATGTCTGTCCCATCTTGCAAAAAAGTTCTTTTTCTGGTGACTTCTGGGCATTCTCATATTCTCCACTGAATGAGTATCAGGAGGTGCTATATCCCACAAATGTGAGTGCACATAAGTGATTCAAGGAACAAGTTATAAGGAAGTAATCTTTCTTTAATGAATGTTAGGTCTAGTGACATGATGGAGTCCATTGGTCAGACAACAGGGAGACTCAGAGACTTTAAGATCAGAAGGGACCATTATGATCATCTAGTCTGACCTCCTGCACAACGCAGGCTACAGAACCTCATCCACTCACTCCTGTGATAAATTATAACTGAGTTTGACATCATTTGAAGTCCTCAATGCACGGTTTAAAGACTTCAAGGTACAGAGAATCCACAGGAAAGAAGGTTTACAAAAGCCCAAATACATAACCATTTGCTCATATCTGGATCCACCTGAGATCTCATGCTCCGAGGGCAGCTGGAGAGCAGAGTTAATCCCCAGTTTGAGTTTTGTGAATTGTTTTTCAGGAAAAACAGATTTTCCACTCATGTTCACATATACATGTTCAGTCTTCATAAGCCATCACTTTGCAGTTGTTGCTCCGAACAGGGACCCCTCATGCAGGGAGTGAGGAGCGGAGGAAGGGAAAGGTACACTTTACCAGAGCCTGAAGGCCCTGGGGGGGCCTGGCCCAGACAGCATCACCTATTACAGTGTGTGTGGGAGGGGGACCTGTGTTACAAGTTTATACTGGACCCAACAAAATTACACTTGGGCCCTTTCTACCTTCATCTTTTTTCATCTAGTGGAAAACTGCATGCCATAGCCACAGGCATAATAAAATAATCAACCTTCCTCCTGCCTTAATTCTTAACTTGCTTGTTGGTAAGAGGTTTCTAAGTGCCAAAGTCATTTTTGAAAATGGGACTTGGCTTTTTTGAAAATTTAAATTTCACCCAACATCTCTGGCTTTCTGGCTAGTTGTCCTTTGGCGATGATTCCCAGAAAGCACTGGAGCTACAGCCATAATAAAATAATTTGATTTAACTAATGTTTCAAAGCAAATGTTAAATAATTAACTACCCTTATAAAATTGGCAGAGTTAAAATCATTTCTGAAAACTGATATAAGAATAAATAATAAACCAGGGTTCCAAGTTCTTCCTACTGAAGACAGCAGTCTGTACTGAAGTGTTAGTAGACATTTGCTTTCTAATGGAAAGTATTTTTGAGAACAGCCATTAATAAGTCATAATGCTCATTAGATTTTTTTTCCACACAAGACAGAGGTTTCCACCAGCACATGCATAAATATTTATAGAGGAGATTACACAAGGATATTTTGCCACTGCAATACAGATTATCAGCATGTGAAATGTTGTGCAGGATTGTTTTTTACATGGAATGGTATGAATGTGTTTATATACTTGTAAAGTTCACCGTGACTCTCCTCACATAGGGCTTAGAAGGGAGAGGTTTAATAAACACTTTCTGGACACACGAGCCCCCACAGCTAACCATTCACTACAACCCATGAAGCCCAGACAACAGTGGAATGATTGTGAATAAAATCTGCTGGAGTTCATTATATTAACCAGTGGGACTATAAGATGAAAGTGCTCATGGGAGTCCTTCAATTTTGACAGCATTGGAAATCAGACCCAGTTTACCATGAGGTCAACATGGGCTGTGAAAAGCCATTTTGACTTTTTGGCGCTTGGTTGGGTGAATTCCTTTGAATTAATTTAATGAATTCTTCTTGATGCCCTGTGCTTTACACTCTCCTAGCCTGGTCTCTCACACTCAATTTCTCACAGTCTCTAAATAGTTGTTATTTGAAACCAAGCACTTGATCATCTTGCATGGATCTATGCTTAGCAAGACCCTCCATGTGTGGATCTCTTTCCCTTCACTGAGTGGGAAATGTCACCTCTGTGGTACTCCCCATTGTCACCCCTGCCCCATTTCTGCCTGGAAGGAGCTTGGAATTAGAGGAATGGGCAGTGGGGCAGCAGGAGATATAAAAGTGTGTGTGTGTGTGTGTGTACGTGCATGTGCATGCGTTCCCAGATCAGGTCCTTAATCCCACTTAGAAAGTTTGTGGAAGATACCAGACAAGTGCCTTGGAAGATAGGATTAAAATTTGAAATGATCTGGACAAACTGGAGGAATGGTCTAAAGTAAATAGGATGAAAGTCAATAAGGACAAATACCAAGTACTCCATTGAGGAAGGAGCAATCATTCGCACACATACAGAATGGGAAATGACTGCCTAAGCAACGAATTTGGGGGATCATAGTGAATCACAAGTGGAACAACAACAAAAAAAAGCAAACACCATTCTGGGATGAATTAGCAGAAGTGTTGTAAGCAAGACATGAAAAGAGATTCTGCTTTACTCCACACTGATTAAACATCATCTGGAGTATTATGTCCAGTTCTGGGAGCCGTATTTCAAGAAAGATGTGCACAAATTCAAGAAAGTCCAGAGAAGAGCAACAAAAATGATTAACGGTCTAGGAAACATGAGCTATGAGGGTTGATTGAAAAGAAATGGGTTTGTTTAGTCTGGAGAAGACTGAGTGGGGACATAAAATAGCGATTTTCAAGTGCACAGCCATATGTGGTTTACCGAAACAGACCGCCCACCTCAAAGAACCTCCAAACACTGGTGAGCTGTCACATTTTGGGGTTCAGTCTAAACTCTGGGTACTTTCAATGCTCTGCTGCAGTAGCTCATTGCCTGGACAGCAAGAGCCACCGTGGAAGCATGCACGTCATACCCTGGCTTTCACTGCCCAGTTATGGTTTGCAGCGTGACACTAAGCCCACACCCTGGCCATGAATTTCCCCAAAACTGTCTCCTTGCCATGTCCAGTCTACACCCTGAACACTCAGAAGTTAAGTCGGCTGCTCTTTTAAAGTGCGAATACACTGCTGCTGATTAACTGAACTGGGTTTTACACACCCTTCCCTTCAAGCACAGCGCTGAGTTGGTTTCTAGTAAAAATCAAACAAATATATTATCAAAAGAACACATGTTAAGTGATACCAAGGAGAAGGAATAAAGATGAAAATGGTTACAAACAAAAGTAAAACATGCTTTTATAACTGAAACGTAACTCAGTCAGCTTTTTGTTCTTGTTCCAGATGGTTTAGTCACCAATGTTCCTTTGCCAGCAGTGGCTGACTAGTTCTTAGTCATTGCTGGGTTCCCACAGAGTTCAAGGTGCTGGCTTGCCTTGTCTCAGGTGAAAGATAACCCACGGTCTTTTGGTGTTACCTTATAGTGCAAAGTCTGCTTTGTTTCAAGAGTCAAATTGTTTTCCTGTCTCCTACAGGGGGCCGACTCCATCTTTATTAAGGAGTCCATTGTGTGTGTGTTCCAAAAGGATGCTTCCTGCTGCAGTTTTGCAATGTAAAGGTCCCTTAGCAAATTTCCAGATGCCAGTTGACGGAGTTTTCCTCCCTTTGTGATCCAGACATGCTGACTCACCAATGACCTTATGAGTTTTGATTGTTGTGTTTACCATATATGTAAATTGCAATTCCACTGTTATTAGTCAACCTTGCTTTATTTATATAGTCAAGAGCTGGACAGATCTGCTTTTTACTTTGGTCAAATACAAACTTTAAAACACAATATCATACGACATCCATAACTGCACATCCAGCACTGTCACAATAATATTAGGTGTGGTAGTTTTCAAATAAGTCCTCAGGAGGCATAGTTTGTACAAATATCATTGCAATAGGATGTAGGGTATGAATTAGGGATGTGCACTACTACACATTTAAATGGTGAGCCATTTAATGATTTAATTAAACATTTGATTAAACCCCTGTGAACTGCCCCCCCCCCCCACTACCAGGTCCTACCCAGGATCAGCCAGATGGGGACTTCTCCTCTCCCCAGCAAAGTTGCAGCTGCATGGGACTTCTCTCCCAAGCCCCAGCTGGGATCCGGGCTGCAGCTGCGTGGAGTCTTCTCCCTTCCTTGGTCCCAGCTGGAGCAGGGCTACAACCAGGAGGGGACTCCTCCCATTCTTGGTCCCAGCTGGAAGATGGGCTGCAGCTGTCCAAGTCCAGGCTTTCAGCTGAAAGCCGGGCTTCCACATCCTATGCAGTTCTGGCAACTGAGGAGTAAATTAACATTTAAACATTTAAAGATTCTATTTTAAGAAGTTTAAATGGATAATTCATTAAAGTTTTTATATCCCTCGCCTGAATACAGGGATGCCTGGGATGAGATCACATAAGTAACCTTCATTTTTTTTCACTGACTGTCTTAAAGTCTCCCTCTACAACAGCGGTATACACACAAATCACTCTCCAGACTCATACCACTTGGATAAAGCAAATTACTGTATTTATTGTCTCTCTGGGTGGGCATGTGTTATTTCTGTCAGCATGAGAGCATCCTGCATGTCCAAAAGAAACAACTGTCCTCCTGTATTTTGTCTTCTGTTCCTTCTCTAGAGCCGAGATCTGACTCTGGTGCTAATGACATCACTGTTACCTCGGCAGGTTGTCAGCCCCCTTGTTTTAAATCAAACCTTCTCCTCCACTTGCAATTACGGTAACTTTGGCATCCTTGTCATGGAATTTTTTTCCTTTTCTATTTCCCTGACATGTAGTTCTTTCATAACTATTCCACATTTATATCCTTTGGCTCAAGAAACTTGATAAATGTTGGCATTAAGGTTTTGGTTCTTCTGCCTAGGAGTTTCTAAACTGGTGACCCTAATGAAGCATTGCAAAGTGTGTTGTGCTATTTTAACCATGATAAGTACGGTTCCTCTGAACTCACCAGGGCATTTTTAAAAATCAAAGCCTTACTGATACTGACTTTTCTGCTAATCCATTTCACTGTGCATAGTAAACACTTGACATACTGTATTGAAGAGCATCACTGAATGACTTGTGCAGTTATCTGTTATTAACTCATTTGAAGCTCATAGCAAGCAAACAGTGATTTACAATATGTTAATACACTATTTTACATTGCTGTTGTGCAACAGCTTGCTCCCCCCCCAAAAAAAAATTAAGTAATAAACCATCGGTAAAAAGTAAGCTTGCCTATTTAATTCAAAGAGCTATGCTCCAGCCCTGTACCAAAAACAATCAACAATCTCAAGTGGCTTCAGTGGTTCTTTTATATTCCGTTCAGGAGACAAGTTAATACACCGGTTTGATGATTTCCATTTGCAAACTGCTCTTCAACACCAGCACACATGGGGCTTTCTGTTTCACTATTTGAAATGCTGTATGGTACATGACCTAATTTTGTGCTTACTACATAAAACAAGATTAGACCCCAGTCCTGTCTAAACTTCTTTCACATAGCAAATCAAATGAATCCCTGTCTCAAAGACACATCCCAGGCTGGCTATAGTCATATGCAAGGTGTTACACATTTCAGTAGTACTATTTAATCTACTGTTGTTTTTGTAAATCTTTCCTGACAAACACACTAAAACTTTCTAACCAGTCCAGCCCAACTATTGACACTTCTAATGCTTTCTCTAGTACTAATTTTTAGTATGGGGCATCATCCAGATGGAATAATCTCCAATATTTCTGTCTTTGTTATATTATGTTTCATGAGTCAGCTTCGCAGCAACCACTGCCAACTTCATAAAGTTATTTCATCATTGGTTTTTTTTTCACCTTCTTTTCTCTAAGGCATTTATATCCCTAGCAAGCTGCACACATACTTGAGCTGGATATTTTATCCCCACAGAGCTGTTTCCTTAATCAAAATTAATTGATAACATTGAAATCTCTTCTAATTCAAATCGTCATAATCTTGGCCAATCCCAAATCATTTTTTTCTAAATGCAAAACCAGCATAATTTCACATGAAGAAGGCTTGGTAGTAACTTGATGCTATAAATTCTACTGTTTGCAGTAGCTTAAAAAGCACCTGCTGGCCTCTTCTATCTGCATGCTCAGAAATACCCTCTCATTTAGGGGGTGAGTGACCAATTTTGAGTCAAAAACATCAGTGCCCGCCCATGATCATTTTGTGATCCATTTATCTGAAAACACTACCATTGTCAAAGACTTTGTTCACTTACTGTTCTGTTCAAGGCCTAATATAATTTTGAAATCTGGCAGTTTTTCTAATCCTGCATTTGCACAAAAAATGAAGTGGCCATCTGGGTCGTAATGGAATCATGTGTATAGGCTTCTTGCATTTAAATGTGGTCTTCACCAGGAATTTCTTACAATGCTTACTGTTTTAGAAGGGCCTCAAACTGGCCAATTGTTATTTGTTGATATGAACTCCTGTAAAAAATTTAATATTAATTTTTAATGGTCAAAAAAGGACCAAAAAACCCCCGAAAAGCCATTCAGAAGCACACCAAGGCCATTCACACTCCTACCACAGCCAGAAGAAAGGCTGATTACAATACTGTTAGGGTGAGTCTACACTTACAAATTAAGTAGATTTAAGGAGGCTTGGGTCGACTTAAAATACTCTGCAACTACACTGGGCTTTCCTTAAGTCGATTTAAGCTGCTCCTTAAGTCGAATTAAGGACAAGTTAGTTTGAATTAATAATACCTGGTTTTAATTTGAACTAGCGCTTAAATCGACTTAAATCGACTTAAGCCAGTGGAGATGGGGATTAGCGCCTTGGTGGAGCTTATTAAGTCGACTTAAAACATTAAGTCAACTTAATAAGGTCAAAAAGGGGTCATGTCTACACTTGAAAAGTTAGGTCGACTTTATGAAGTCGACTTAATAAGGTCCACTTTAAGTCGACTTAAAGTTGACCTTATTAAGTCGACTTCATAAACTCGACCTAACTTTTCAAGTGTAGACATAGCCTTAGAGTTCCCCTCTTGGTATATTACTCATTCTGAATTGAACAAAGTAATTGTGAATGGCTTTTACGTACCAGAAAGCAAGAAAGGCAGATGACAATTTTCATCTGCGTGTTCAATAAAAGTGAATATAATGCAAAAATAATAACATGAAGTCACATGGCAAGAAACTTTATAATTAATTTATTGTTAAAAATGGCCATTTTTATAAATTGCCTAGTGATTTGCATTTAGTCCAATTGATTTAGGGGCAACAAGGTTAAATTCTAGGTACGCTTCATAATAATCTAAGAGAGGATGATTTGCATTTGCTCCCACAACCTTATTCCTGGTCTGCATCTTCCTCCTGCATTTCATGCTATTTAGTATTCTTACTGTGCCTTTTTTTAAATCCACCTTCTTAGGACACATATAAATACTCTGCCATTTTTATGCTGCTAAAAATAAATGGCAATATAGAAGAAGCAGAAAAGAATGATTATTTTAACTGCAAATAGGATTTTGTTAAACTCCTTTGTAAATTCTCTTTGTGTAATACAAATCTCTGTGGTCATTGCTTTATTGCTTTTCTTAACATACATGCGATGGTCAGATTGTTTCTCAGAGAGATTGGCATTAAAGCTGAGCATGCAAAAGGCAAGCACACATAATTGCATACATATATGTGCACATAGCCAACTTTTGTGGTGCTAACATGATCACATGGTTACCTCATTGGTTGGGCTGCATGAAAATCCCAGATTTGTAGGCATTAGGTAGATACATGCAAATATATGCATTTAACTGCTTGTGCCCGTGTGGTGTGTAACAGAGCTGCAGAAATTGAAGAAAAGAACAGGAAAGGCAGTGATGAAATTTGGGTACCTAAGAACTCCCTGTTGTGCTGGCATGCAAGAAGAGATATTGTTTTGCTGAGAAGGCTCTTTCATTGACAACCCCACTTTAAAATCACTTCTAGCTGTTGGAAAAATCTACCTGTAGAGCTCAGACAGAGGGCTCTACAGGTAGATTTTTCCAACAGCTAGAAGTGATTTTAAAGTGGGGTCATCCCAGTGTGGTCCCCAGGTGGGCCGGGTGTGCAGAAAGCCACCAGTGTGGATGAGCAGTAGTAAAATGCAGATAGCCTTGTACTTCTGATAGAGAGAGTTTAAGGGCTGATACCTCCCCCCCCCTTTTTTGTTTTCCTGAGGAAACCCTTCCCACCCAGAAGAATTGAGAAGAAATGGTGTTTCTTCCCTCTTTGGTTTTCTGTGAGGGGGCTCCAATCAAGTGAGTCCTTTTACTTTCCTTGAACCTTGTGTCTAAGGCTCTCCAAAGTGTTTTACATTAAGCCTTAGAGAATTCGATACTGATACTACAATCCCTGTTTTGCAGATGGGAAGAGAGAGACATCAAATGGTTGTGTAATGCTTTAAAGTACCAAGTTAACTGAGACATATCCATTAATGATCACTTCTGGTTTTTCAACACCAAAGTATCTGATTGCATTTCAGTAGGGAATATATTTGGTTCTCCTGAAAGTGGCAATCTACTCCCAGTTAGATAGTTAGAACATCACTCTGCTTTTGTTTTTTGCACTTCTCTATGTATTTGACCAGTAAAAAAAAAAAGGCTTTGAAGACAGCAGCCTATAAATCAGATGGCCAGTCAAAAGCCTCTAGAGCATGTGCTATACTGTGCCTTTTAAACCACATTGGGCATAGAAGCGCCACTAAAAAAAAAAAAAAAAGTTGGACACAATTGATCATTGTTTGGAGAAAACCAGCTTTTACGATACATACAACAGCCCAGATTTATGACCTCAACTTTCAATAATCTAGCCCTTAATATAGAGTTCTTAATTTGGATAAGTGAGCATTTAAGTTTGTGGACATTATGGCTAAATCCGACACCTCTCTGAACATTTAGGTGTAAAAATGCAACTAAGTATATTCCCAAAACAAGAACTAGCCAGAGTCCATTTATTTCACATTATTAATGTATTATTAATTATTATTATTATTTATTTATAAATACATTTAACATCCTTCACACATGTCAAGTGATTTTAGAACAAGTAAAGGATAAAGGACATAGTCTAATGATTTTCAAGTAGAAAAGACAAAACACACAAAAATTATATATTATTTAAAATAATTAAAACAAGTTTTAAGTTTACTTTACGAAGAGCGAATATAATCAACAGTACAGATATAATGTGCATGGGCATTCCAGCAGGGCAGCACCAAATTAGCAAGTGTGTTTTATTTTGGGAACCCAAGCAGTAACAACAGACAAAACTACACAGAAAAGAGCATATGTAAATCAGATAAAGGATATATTGTAGATGGGAACTACAATCTGTCACTACAAAGGGATTAGCTTTCAAATGGGATTTAATGGCAAAGATATACATCTAAACATGATTTTCATGATAACTGATGTACATGCCAAAGAAGAAGACATGGAAAAAAATGAGGCCAGTGGTTAATTAGATGTGCAGCAGAACTGAGAAGATAGGCAGTGAGCATGGCACAGAAGAAGCAGGGAGACCAATAAGCACACTTTAAATAATCAAGACAAGACTTTCTAAAGTATGAACCCAAGATTTTAATCATAGATGTAGTTTGCTATATATCTTTGTAAGAGACATTTACAAGGTCTTGAAACTGAAGTAATGTGTGCAGCATAGGAAAAATCAATCTAAAAAGGCTTTTTTTTTTGGCCAGTGAAAGTGGCACAATGCAGGAACAAGTAACCTTGAGGAAACAGAAAATAGAGCTGGATGGCTGATTGCCCAACCCTAAAAGCAGACTTCCTGCCCATTACTGCATGTGATTTGTGTGAGGCATTAAAATGTTTTTGTTAAGGGAAAAGAACTGTTTAGGAGCCAAGTAATAGTCACGCTCTTGTTGAATGGGAATTACTGAGACAACCAGGGAGAATGAGGTTGGTTTAAATACTTCATTCCACAGTGTATTCAGCAATCATGTTCTGGGCAAGTGAATAATCAAGTAGATCACACTTATCTTTAAAGAAATACTTTTAATGCTATTGGACCTAATATTTAAACCAATGAAAGAACCTGGTCCTAGAGGGTAGTGTTGGCCATTGAATCCAACCCCCTAAATAAGTTAGGCACCTAATTCCAATTCAAAACCAATGGAAATTAGATGTCTACCTCACTCAGGCACTTTTGTAAATCTCACCAGGCACCTATGCCTAAATGCCTTTTATACGTGGACCAAACTGTCAGGGGGGGAAAAAAATCTTCATGCAGAGACCTTATCAGCTTTTGACACCAGAAGGTAATGATAAGCATTTTGAAACTGGAATATATCTTATTCATTACCAGCAATTACAGCTATAATTATATTGTTTTTAGAGAAAAACATTTAAATATGACTTGCGTATAGTACATAAACAGTTCAAACATGACTCCCTGCGCTTCCATTTTCTAAACCTCCATGTTATCTAAAATAGGATAATATGGCTAGAGTCTCTGGAAATCTATAAGAAAGTTTTTCAAGTTCAGTGAAAAGCAAATCTAATCAAAACACATATGATTCAGACCCATGCATATTTAATAAATAATCCTCTCAATTAGCCAAACAGTTGATTATCAGTAATTATTCCATTATGTTTGTATAAATTAAAATTGAACTGTATTATTTCAGTTAACTTTTCCATTTCTTCTTTTCACTGCTTGAGTCCCCTCAGTTCCCCTTCCTTTATCTGTGTCCCCCTGTGCCAGTAAGGGTCCAGATACCTCCAAGGGAAAAATAGGGGCATTGAACCTCAAAGAATAAACAGTCAAATCAACTGATTGTGTACAACAGTAGTGTATCTTAAAAATGTGTCATCATTTATGCAAGCTGATAATATTATAAACAAGATAATCATTAGGAGATGTGTATACAGGCTATGGTTATGAATGTATATGTTTGTGTATGTAAAACCTGTGCTCACATTTCTACCTCACTGCTGTGAAGTGAGTGACTGGACAAGGAGAAACCCTTCCCAAGGCAGGCTTTTAGAAAAACCAGATTCAAGTGATGACCCATTACAACCCAGGAAAAACAAATGATGAGCCATTAGAGTTAATGGGAAGACACTGAGACAGTTGGGAATTTCCACCACTTTGAATAACCAGGAGCCACCATGGTATGAGTTGGGGAGAAAAAAAGCCTTTTAAAAAAGAGGATTGAAACAGAAGTTTTCATCCAGAACCTGAGGGCCAGGCTCTCAATGGGAAGCTGTCTGTGAAACTTTAGAACACTAAAATGGGGGGAATGCTGGGAAATATTCAAAGACAATAGGTAACTTATATTAGAAGTATCTAGTATAAACATGTTAAGCCTGCAGTTATGTCTTTCTTTCTTTTC
Organism: Pelusios castaneus; assembly: GCA_007922175.1. Taxonomy (NCBI): domain Eukaryota; kingdom Metazoa; phylum Chordata; order Testudines; family Pelomedusidae; genus Pelusios; species Pelusios castaneus. The sequence continues at coordinate 9,547,012 of ML685797.1, forward strand.
TGTATACTTTGTATATGTTTATGTCCCTTGTGTTGTGGGGCCAGTGAGCCCCTTGGGGGATGGGGTGAGGTCCACTATAGGTCCAGATTTGAGCCAATTCTGGTGTCCTTAGTCCCCAAGTTGTATGGCCTAATGGTTGGAGTCAGTATGGCAGTCTGAGGTAGGACAAAGCCCCTTGCAGTGTAGGGGTTCAGTTTTCTCAAGCAGGGCAGGGTAATGAACCATCTAAGAGCTCAGACAGGGCTGAGCAACAATCAGTCTAGAACCACCTTCAGGCAGGGCAGAGCAACAGACAGGCGAAGAGCCCAGGCTAAGCACCGAACAATCAAGGGCCAGGCCCTCAGGCAGAGCAGAGCAGAGCAGCAAACACAGACTGTCTCACCAAAGATGGGGAAGCTGCCAGGGGGAGCAGCAAGAGGTGGGCAACTTACTCCACCAGTAATAGTTGAAATGGTTTGGTCTGGTATGGCATTATATTTGATAATGAATGTGAATGGTGTTTCAGTAATAGTTTATTGTTGCATTTGAACTGTTTGCTCTTGGAGGAATTTATTAGTAGAGCTGGGCAAAGTTTTTCAGACATTATTGTATTCACCTGAAAATGAAGTCTTGGTTTACTCAAAACTATTTGTGAATTCATCATAAATTCAAGGAATAGTTAAGTATGTATTGGAGCTAAGCCTGGAACCCTAACCCGAGTCCCTTAACCAACAGGCTTCAGCCTTTCTCATGTGCTGGCCCAATGGATATTTAATTTATGCAAAGTGAAACAGCTTCAACAGGTGAGATTTAGAGACTGAAGCAGAGATTTGAACTCAGGTCTTCCTGCTGCCAGAATGTGAGCCCTCTTCAGTAAGTTATTGGGTAAAAGGGAGGTGATAGGGACACCACCTGTTTTGTGAAGGTATTTCCTTTGACTTTAATAGAAAAGTGGTTACAATGCCTGTGCTGGAAATATTTTTTGTTTTTGTTTTACTTCAAAAACTGAAAAATTTTCATTTTGTGTTGACCTGAACTTTTCTCAGTTCAGCCAGTGAAACAAAACAACAACAAAAAGCAAAAGGTTCTTTGGACAATCCTGTTTCTTATGTAAGAATAGAAATCAGAGTTCTCTCTGTAAGTACAGGATAGATGTGTGGACACAACATGGGCTTGATGAAGGTTTTGATCAGTGTGTGTGGCTGGCTGACTAACTGTCATGTAGCTCCTGAGCTAAGAGGACCTACCTTCTTTACACTTCATAAAAGATAAGAGCTTGGTTTGATAAAATGAATTCTTCATGAAAACAAACCACATTCTTGAACAAATGCTAATCCAAAACTAGGTTATAAACTAACGTTGGGATTTAGGATTGTATTTTAGATTAGCAAAAGGATCTGTGAGTCACATACCTGAAAACTAAATCATTCTGGCATGAGGAGTTAATCATAGAAGTGAAGAAGTGGTATCAAGTTAGTAAGATAAACTGGGTAAATGCATAAAATGTCTCAAACATGAGGAACATCTTTCAGATTGTAAAGGATGTCAGTGTTATGCCCTCAAAGCAGGAGAGACAGACATGGGGACATATTTTAGTCAGTTAAAAAACCCAGCAAGGGCAATTTGAATCAGTCCGAGCTGTAGTCTTCCTATTGGAAGAGCTCCAGAAAAGAGATCATCAATAATTCAGCCAGGAAGCAATAAAAAGCAATTCAACCTTCTCCAGGGAAAGATAATATCACAACATCATGATGTTCCTGGGATGATAGAACATCAGGCATATTGATAAATGACAGACTGGAGCCCATTATTACTCCAGGAAGTTTCTCGCCAACTGAAGGAGCATGCATCTTGTCATTTACCTGAAAATATCATGAAAGGCCTTCCAGTAAGATCAAATGGCTGCTGAAAACAGCATCACTGTGAGCAGTTTTAAGACAGTAGAGGCAAAAATAAATCTGTCAGCCATGAAATTTCTCAGTGTAGTAGGCTCTGCCTCTCTAGCACCCCCTTGGCAAGAGGGTGGACACTGGTCCTCTCTCAGCATCTGTTCAAGGCATCGGCCTGCTTGGGGGGAGAGACTAAAGTAGTCCAAAGAAAAGCAGTCTTAGCTAGTTGGGAAACCAAAGAGGAGAAGGTGGGAGGGAAGTACCATCCCTGCTCCTTTCTGAGAGGGCCTGAGTCAAGGGCTAAAGCCATTTCCCCAGTCAGCAAGCCCTGCTTCCAGGGCCCGAGGGCTCTGGGTTTCTCTTTCAGACTACTACACTGCACTGAGAAGGGCTCAAGCCTCACAGATGTGCTGGACTGAGGCTGACTGTGCCCAGGGCAGCTCTTTAACCCTGGCTTGAGTCAAATGTACCTTCGCCTCCCTGTGGGCCTGCCATTACAGGACAGTGTTTCAAACATAAACACAAAAGAAATACATTACAGCACTATCCCCCACCTCACTGGGCAGAATTCTCTAGCCCCACCACTCTGCTATAGAGCTCCCCACCCTAGTCTGATTGGCAGAGAATGGGATGGGCATATGGGGCTCCTTGAGCTGCCCTTTAATTGTAAAAGAGCCACATGCAGCTCATAAGTCATGGTTTGGCTACCCTGATATATAGCTTAAAGAGAACAACTACTTAGAAAATACAAACATAAATGTTCAGACTGAGCCAAAGGAAAACCAAGCTGAATAAACCGAAAGGCAGATATTAAGGGTAAAACAATCATGGCAATTTGGGCAATACTACAAAAAGGTATGGGCAAAGCCAAGGAAGGGTGACAATGAATTGAACTGTTTCTCTAAGCACTGAGTGGAGATACTATGATATTAGAAAGGGGTAGAAAGATCTTTTAAAAGTACTGGAAAATTTTATTCTGTCTCTATACCGCTGAACAGATCCTTGCATAACCTCAAGAGGCCAGACACAGTGCTGTGATGACAAGTCCAAATGCCTAGGTGTAAATGTTCATAGTGATACATACGTTCCAGAAAGATGGGCCTGCAGCTAAACCATTAAACCTTATTCCAAAACCTTCTGCCAAAGCTGGGAGGTCAGAAGTAGGATTACAGGGTGTAAAAGGATTCAGTATTTTTACAGTGTGACTAAGAATAGCATCTAGCTAAGATAAAAGCACAAGGGTTATCAATCAGTCCTCATGTGTCAGGGAGTAAGCTGATTTCCAGCTGGGATCAGAAAGAAATTTCCAGTCATTGAATAGCATTGCACACTTTTGTGCACTATTGGGAGGCAAGTGTATGTTAAGATTTAACATCCCACAGATTTCATTATGTGCTATGGATTTTGTAATTTCTGTATATTCGGGGACCATGACCCAGCAGTGCCTCTTGGGGCTGCATGGCTATGTCTACACTACAAAAAGTTAAAGTCAACCTTATTAAGTCGACTTAACAAAGTGGCTTCCCTTAACCGGGACTTAGTAAGTCGACCTAACTTCCCTTAGGTCGACCTAAGAAAGTGAATTTATGTGTCCACACTGGCCTTAGGTTGACCTAAGGAGGGTTAGTTTGAATACCCCAGTTGATTTAAGCTTTCATTAAGTCGACTTAAGGAAGCCCCTTAAATTGACTTAATGAAAGCCTAGTGTGGATGGGGATTAAGTAGGTCGACTTAAGCCTCCTTAAATCGACCAAATTTGCCAGTGTAGACATAGCCCATGTGTCTCTTTGTTCTTCGGTAAAAGGCAGAGCTGGTCCAATCCCCATTCAGTTCCTTTTCATCAGCTACAGCTGTAAAATGGAGCTGTTCTCCATTTCAACACAATCTTTCACAATCATTGTAGATAACTATGTATATATTAGCAAACAGTAGAGGAAGTTAGGACAGTTGCCTGTTGTCAAATTTTTGATAGATTTTTCCATTGGCTTGGAAATTCTAGCCTTCCTTATTTTGATTTCTTCTCCAAACAGACCTTCTTCGTATTAGGGCTTGGAGATGCCTCTTCCTAAATCTCCCAGATTTAAGGATTGCCCCTCTCTTAAAGCAACAATGGCAATTAAGAACCCAATGTCTTTTTTGTCTTGGGGAAGTCCATCTTTTCAACAAATGCTCAGTGTGCAAATCCTTTCCTAAAAGGACTTTTAAGGCAAAGCTTATTATAATAGTGTATAGCATATGACTAGACAGGGTGTATTTGGCCACAGAAATGAGTTCAGTTTTGAACGTGGCTAAGTCTGAGTTCTTGGTGAGCTCTCAAGGAGATGTCATGGCAGAGAAACTGGCTGAGATGGTTTGGAAGGATAGAAAGGTGCCAGGAAAAGAGGTACAACCTTGTCTTCTTAGAAATGGTGATTGAATCTGTGTAACTGGATACATCATCTAAGATTAGCAGAAGAAGAAAAAAAGGGATTGGGATTAGGAGAGAGGAGGAAACTCCAATCAAATGAGATACTGAAGGAGTAATTAAAGAGGAAAACATGGAGAGAACAGCATCACAAAGGCCCAGGCAGGTCCTGTCAAGCAAAAGAGTGAGGGGCACTGTATTGTGCAGCAGGGAGTAAAGGAGAATGAGAATGAGAATGGAGTATATATCCTGGGTTCTGAGACTGGAGCAGGTACAGCTGAGGGAAGAAGGCAGAAGTCAGACTGGATGAGATCAGGGATTGAGTTGGAGATGAGGACCTCAACACTGCACATTCAATAGAGCCACTCAGTTTGTTAAAGATAAAGGGGAAATGGAGTAGTAATTGAGAGGCCGAATGAGTCAAGGGTTGATTTTTTTTTCAGGATATGGAAAACAGAGGTGTGTGATAGATAGATAGATAGATAGATAGATAGATAGATAGATAGATAGATAGATAGATAGATAGATAGATAGATCACATTTGCATTTTATGATTGCTAATGTATTAAAATATATAATGTTACAAATTGTATATAATAAAATGGCATATTATATATAGCAGAATAGTTCAGTCTTACAGAATATGCCTTCATGTTTTAAGTATTGGATGCTGTAAAAGTAACTACCTGTATGCATAAAGTAAGCAGCTATCGTAGAGAAAAATTAGAAAGAATATTGCACAGGGAACTCTAATTGTGCTTGCCCTGTGTAATTAACAACCACTCATCTCTATACTCTAATCCCAGCAGCGATGGTGTTTTCATTAGGCTGAAATAGATATTGATAGCTTCCCTTATTCTCAACACCCCCTGGGGCATGGAGACCCCTTCGACAGATGTGTTCATTCAGGACTCTCTGATCAAATGTGCAGAAAGTATGCTTGAGGCCAGTCAGAATAATAATTTTGAACATCTGAACTCCAGAATGTGAACTAGTTATATAAAATACATTCAGCTTAGGTAGCCAGCAAAATCACACTTTGGCATAATGTAAAGGCAATGTTTTTAATACAGTTCATGAGGGGTTAGCTCAAAAAACTGTAATTATTGTTAATAGGAGTGTCAAAGCGATCCCTGTGCATTACTGCCAAAATGTAGCAGTAAGTATCAGTACAATTTTTTTCATCCAGAAACCAAGGCAATGTTTAAGGAAACCAAGTCCTCATTCACCACCAACTCTTAAATATTGTAGATGTCCTGGCTTTAGATGTCATGTAGATTGGAGAGAATGTTCAATCTCAAAGTGAGAAATTCAATAAGGGTCACAAAGATTCAATGCAAAACTATAAATGGGCCAAGCTTTGAGGTTAAGGAAGCCATAAGCTTCTGGGATTTTTCATGGGTTAGAACAAAAGTTTCGCAGAGCTTGATGTAGTATGTATTGTGCGCTTTTTCATAAATTTAACCCACCCCTTTAAAGACGTGCAATCACACAAGAGACCTCTAGGAGCCACCATTATCAGGCTGATAAGGAACTCTTTGGCAGTAGCTGTAAAGACTGTGTGATTAATGCTTTCCAGAGGTACATCTGACAATAAATATCAGAGTTAGAGAAGGTTAAATTTTTTCAGCAAATAATATAGTTGCTGAAAAAAATGCATTTTGGGAGGCACTGAAAATATTTGCATATTTGAGTTGAACCATTTGCCTGAAAAAAAAAATCAGAAGTGTCAAAATAGTTTGAATTGACATTTTGTTTAGAAAATGTCAATTTGAATAGATGTTCAGAATGTTTCAATTGACCCACCCCCTTTTTTTTTTTTCCAGAAAAACTGAAAACATACGGTTTTGTTTTCAAACTATTTTGTGAGAGATTTTTTTGGTTTGGTCATTGAACTAAAAGATCATTTATTCACTCAGCTCTAAACGTGGTCTATATCATTTTATGATGCTGTGCTACAGTGTTCACTTAGTGACATAATATTTAATTAATAATTTTCATTTTGTAGATTAATTTATGGGCTCAAATATTAAACCCACATTAGTCCATTTGTGTAGCATATTTGTGCTATTGTGAATAGCTTAACAACCTGTTCCACCTTATATTTAGCTGTGACACTGTATGTACATTTCCCAGACCTGAAGAACTCTGTGTAACCTCAAAAGCTTGTCTCTTGCACAAACAGAAGTTGTTCAAATAAAAGATATTACCCCATCCACCTTGAGTCTCTAAAATAAGGACCATTTCAGACCTCCATCTCTCAGGCTTTTTGTACTGAAATATTTTCAGATCTTCTAAAATGCAGAAAATTGCACCTTGTAGTTAAAAAGAGGCCAAGAGGAGGAGCGGTCTAAACTTTTTATTATTTTTACAGCCTCCCAACTTTCTCTTTGGCCTAGCTTGTAGAGAAATATTTTGGAGTGTAAGGAAAGTAAGGGCCAGCACAGCTGAGAAAGGGCATCTGCTTGATTCAGGCTCCCGACTGTGATATCTGCATCATAGAATCTGACCTGCTACCACTCACTTTCTTCCAGACTCCCATACCATGCAAGCTGAAGGGCTTTAAAAAGATGGGGAGATCACCAGGAAATCTTTCATTAGAATGTGTGTGTATCTGAGGAAGGATTTAGGGAAATAAAGGATGGAGAGTTTCTGTAAAGCTGGAAGAAGGAGGAATATATGAAGAACCCCACCAAGACTGTGATACAGGATCAGACATGCTGATTTTCTCCAGGGTGAGATGTGTATAGATTAATATAACTTCAGATCTGTCTGTTAGCACAGAGCAGTTTATATCAGTGTGAAAGCATTGAGAATGGCCACAAATTTGTTTCTAGAAACGTGTTTCAGAAATGAAGTCGTATAAGTTAAGGCCGTTTGGGGAAATGACATAATATAAAATTTCTTCCTTTTATTTAGCATTACTCTCATTGTATTCATTCTTAATCTTATTACTGATCCTCATCAATAGTCATTAGGAGTGGAATAGTCTTAAATATGAGGACATGCATGGCACTACCACCTATCCTGGCTAACCACTAATGCAGTGAGAATGTGGCCATAGGTTAGGTGAAATTCAAATCCTACTTGTGATTATGAAATTCTTCCTTCCCTGGGTGAAAAATTACACAGCCTGAAGCCCAGTTCTAGTGGTGTATGCACTGAGGGGCTAGGCTGCATCCTGATAAGTATAGTCTAACACTCCCAAAAAGAAGAAAAGACTCACATTGTCAGAAGATGGTGCTGTTGTCTAATAGTGATGTTTATCCTTAGTCTAATGGTGGGGCTGCCATTTCTTCAGTGTTTCTGACTATAAGAGATATGGAAAAGCCTGTGGGGTGATCGTGAACCTACACTGAGTTGTGTGGGTGTGAGATAAGGGGACAGATTTTATTACTAGGGAAGAGTCTGATTTTGGCTCATGACATATGCATGGATAATCCATTTTTTATGGAATGGGGTCTTGCACTTAAAGATTCTGAAGTAATTACTAAATGCCAGATGTAACAAAAATGTAATAATCCTGAGTTTAGACCCTGTTTTTAATCTGATGTTAGCTTCTATTTTAAAGATACTTGTGACATGTTGTACCTCCAAGCCTTAAAACTGAAATACGACGTTCTGATTAATAATTAACATTTACATGCAAATTTTGAACTGCTGCATTCAAAAGCCTGCATCATCCTGCCTCAAATCCTGTGCCTTATTTATTTTCTGTGCAACTGTCATGTTTCCATTATAATGTAAAAATAGACTATAGTAATTAGTCCATAGCACATCTAATTTAATTAGTATTTAAACAAGTTGCAAATCTCTCTCATATTTTCTTAGACCATAAGAACCTAGCAGTCTTGAAGGACATTCTCCATGTCACCCTTATGAATAAAATCAGCAGTGGTTCTCTCAGCATTGAAGTTGTGTAGATTCTGATATGTAGCCCAATGTGCCAATCCAAGTATCCGCCCTAAAGATAATCACTCTTAAAATGACTTCAGCATAGGACAAATGGGCCCATCATTCTACCAGCATATCAGACTGTTTGCCAGTCTTCTCTCGTATAGCTAGTGTGGAAATATAATAAAGTTTCTAATGCCATTTGTATTGGACAACTGTCAAATGATAGCAGAGGGTACATTTGTAATTAATTCCAGAAATGAGAACCATATTCAGAGGAAGGTCTGGCAGTGGCAAGGGTGGCCTTGCAAACATCATATGACTCTGCTGACGCTGCAGGGAGAGCAATGGCCTCTGCAGTCTACATGCGTCGCTCCTTCTGGTTGCAGGCTTCTGGACTCTGTCAGGAGGTTCAGCAGGTCATCCAGGACATGCCCTTCGAAGGTCCAGCCCTTTTCTCTGAAAAAATGGATGAAAAGTTACACGGGTTAAAGGACTCCAGGGCCACCTTGAGATACACCCCATCATCTATACGCCGCCCATTCCAGCCCCCTCCTCCAGCTCCACAATCAAAATTTAGATCTCGGTCCTAGAGGTGCATCCCATAGAGACAGTGGAAAGAAGCAGGAATTCCAGGAGATGCCTCCCGCACATGAGTTCTGGCTCTGGGACACAGCAGCAGAGCCACTTGAGGTTTTCCCGTAATAAGAGATGCCCTTTTGAGAGCGTGCCCAAGAGCGACTCTCCAGTCTTGTTCCAGGATCCAACCCACCCATTCCTAAATCATCTGGCCCCCTTTGTGTTGGAGTGAACCCATATAACATCAAACCATTGGGTTCTCAACACCATCTCTTGGGGTTACTCCATCCAATTTTCATCGCACCCTCCAAACTCCTCCCCTTCCCCATACCTCTTCAGGGACCCCTCTCATGAGCAGATTCTGCTCAGTGAGGTACAATTTCTTCTCTCCCTAGGGTCAATAGTTGCGCTCACTATAATAGAGAGAGGAAGAGGTTTTTACTCTAGATATTTTCTGGTTCCGAAACTGAACGGGGACTTCATGCCCATCTTCGACCTCAGTGGCCTCAACAAACATATAATGAAGCGGAAGTTCTGAATGGTCACCCTGGCTTCTGGAAGACTGGTTTGGCTACACTCAATTTAAAGGACGCTTATTTCCATGTGTTCTGTCCTCCCAGCCCATAGATGTTCCCTGTGATTCATAGTGGTGGGAACTCATTACCAATCCACAGCCCTGTCCTTTGGCCTTTCCTCAGCCCCACATATTTTTACCAAATGCATGGCTGTCATGGCAGCTTAACTATGTTGGAAAGAGGTCCATATATTTCCTTTTCTAGATTACTGGCTGATCAAGGGCAGATTATGAGAACAAATCACCTCTAGTGTCACCTTAGTTCTGGCCACCTGGAACACATTAGGTCAGGGGTCGGCAACCCCCCAGCACACATGCCAAATGTGACATGCGGGCTGAGCCTGAGCGGCTTGTGACACCACTCAGGCTCCCCCACTGGCCCCGCCCCCCAGTGCAGCCTGGGGCCACAAAAGCTGGCCCCCACTCGCCGCACTTCCCTGCTGGGGAATGAAGCCAGCAGGGAAAAAGCAGCGGCGGCACGGGGCTCCTGGCCACTGCTGACCCCGCCCCCTGCTGGGCAGTGCTGCTGGAGGGGAGTAGGGTGGGTTGGCCCCGCCCAGAGCCGCTGCTGCCTGCAGGAGCCGGCCCCGGCCAGGAACCAGAGGCTGCCCACCAGTGGGTGTTAGCCCCAGCCAGTCAGGACCTCTTCATTTCCCATTGGAAGAGGAAGTGCCCCTAGTTCTGCTCCCTCTGGGGAGTGGAAGTGGGTGTGCTGTCCGATGCCTTCCTTCTGTCATGGTCGGGATGCCTGATGCATGCATTTTCTCTGAACTCTCTGCTACACAGGGTGGTCCTGAAAATCAAAAGAGACAAGCTGGATATCAAACTAATCGCACCAGCATGGCCACGACAATGCTGGTTCACCATGCTTTTGAACTTATTAATTGCCCCACCATGAGCACACTGCGGTATTGGATTATGCAGCTCTTCAGCTTTAATCAATGGGCTCTTCAGCCAGAGGGTTTACAGCCTGAATTTTCCTATATTTATCAACTGGTTTAACATAATTTAGAAACAAATATACTCCTTTCTTTACCGTGAATTGGGTGAGGTGTTCCATCATCACAAGATCTCCCTCCTATATTTACTTTCTATAAACAGCTGAAGTGACTATTCTGGAAATGAAACTTCATCAATCCCACCCATCTTCCCTCATTTGTCTACCTCTCACACAGCTGCTGCCATGTTGTGTGTCTAATGCAGTGACTGGACTTGGAGACTGACACACATTCTCTTTACTTCCAGCACACCTCTTTTCCCTGCTTCATAGATGGATTATGCACTAGGGATGATCTGGCCCAATATGTCAAGTAACTACTGCTATACTGAATTGTCTGTTTCCCAAAAGCAGTAAGCAAATGCCATAATAAATTAAGCTGCTGTAGAAAACGCATGCAAAGTGGCCATTCTCTTGCAAGATTAGACAGTGATGGGTAGAGTCCTGCAGATCTGTGAGTATCCACTTCAGATCCGCGGGTATTTGCATCAGCGGATGCAGGTGTGGATATCCGCAGACCCATTGTTGTGGATTGGAGCATGGATGAGGATTCTATTTTTAATCTGCCCACGGTGCAATTGATCGCAGTAGCTGCTGCTATGATTCGGGTCAGCAACACACAGGGAAACAAAGAAAGCACTCCAGCCAATCCCAGCTCAGATCTGGTTGTAGTCTACCAGCCAACCAGAGTCTCTCAGACTGACTATCAATCAGTCAGCATGCTGGCCTTTGATTGGCTCATTCCCCACATGGGCGCTTCATTGGCCAAGGCAATCTTTGATTGACAGCATAGCACATGAACTGCAAAAAAGAAAAGGAAAAAATTGGTCTGGGCCCACCTGGGGAATGATCCAATCAAAGTCCAGCTTGCTGACCAAGTGAGCCCAAGCCCGAGTGTGGCTGCGGCTGCGGATGTAGATGCATATAAAATCTGGCATGTAGATCACGGATCAGATAGATACTGACACTGAGTGGATGCGGATCAGATCCGGATCCACATTTTTGTATCCGTGCAGGGCTCTAGTGATGAAATGTACTATTGTTACAGTGGGGGGATATCAAATGCTACTAAAGAAGCATTTTTGAAATTATTTGGGGCTTTTGTAACTGGCAAATGGTACTGAGGAGATTTAGACACTGATAAGACAGCGTGGAGGTGTATTGCTCTGTTGCTTGCCCCCTGTCAAGTGTGTGCCTGGATGTTTTTATCTGGAAAATCATTGTGTTTTTCTTTTCAGTGTCTTCTTCCCACAGGCCTTATTAAAATCAAAACACAGAAATCATAAAGGAAAGTCTTGTAACCTAATATACAATAAACTGGGGAGGTACAAACTAGATGGAGCTACTATAAGATGGGTGAAAAACTGGTTGGATAACCACTGCCAGAGAGTAGTTATCAACAGTTCACATTCAGGCTGGAAGGACATAATGAGCGGGGTGCCGCAGGGATCTGTCCTGGATCTGGTTTTGTTCAACATTTTTATCAATGACTTAGATGATGGCATTGAGAGCAAACTTATAAAGTTTGCAGATGATACCAAGCTAGGAGGGGTTGTGAGTGCTTTGAAGGATAGGATCACAATTCAAAATGATTTGGACAAATTGGTGAATGGTCCGAGATAAATAAAATGAAATTCAATAAAGATAAGTGCCAAGTACTCCACTTAGGGTTAACTTCCCATTGCACACGTACAAAATGGGCAATGACTGCATAGGAAGGAGTACTGCAGAAAGGGATCTGGGTGTAATAGTGGACCACAAGCTGAATATGAGTCAGCAGTGTAATACTGTTGCAAAAAAAGCAAACGTCGTTCTGGGATGTATTAACAGGAGTATTGTGAGTAAGACACAAGAAGTGATTCTTCCACTCTACTCTGCACTGATTAGGCCTCAGCTTGAGTAGTGTGTCCAGTTTTGGGCACCTCATTTCAAAAAGGATGTGGAGAAACTGCATTAAATCCAGAGAAGGGAAACAAAAATGATTAGGGGCCCGGAACATTTGACCTATGAGGGAAGATTGAAAGAGTTTGTTTAGTTTAGAAAAAAGGAGAGTGAGAGGGGATATGATAACAGTTTTCAAGTACCTAAAAGGTTGTTACAAGGAAGAAGGAGAAAAAATGTTCTTCTTAATCACAGATGATAGGACAAGAAGCAACGGACCTAAATTACAGCAAGGAAGGTTCAACCTAGACATTGGGAAAAAATTCCTAACTGTAAGAGTGATTAAACACTGGAATAAGTTGCTTCAGCAGGTTGTGGAATCTCCTACATTGGAGATTGTTAAGAGCAGGTTAGACAAACACCTGTCAGGGATGGTTTAATGGGGGTACTTGGTCCTGCCATGTGTGCAGGGAACTGGACTTGATGACCTGTCATGGTCCTTCCAGTTTCTATGATTCTAAGGAATGAAGGAACAGATAGGCACAGAATGCAGGGATGGGAAGGTACAGAGGTCTTGTCTGTACAGCTAGGAACTACTGGGTTGGTGAACCACGCAGAAGTTATATGGCGGAAGGGTGAGGTACCAATGCATTATTTGGGGGTTTGTGTCCTTCATTGCATGCAACCATTGTAAGGGGGAATGGTATGTCACCAAGGTGAAGTTGGAGACCAGCAGGTAGCAACGGAGGACATCAATAGCTCACTTTGCTGCCAACGTCTCCTTTTCCACAGTGGAATACTGAGTCTCTCAGGGAAACAATTTCCTACTTAAATACAAGATGGGGTGCTTCTCTCCATCAGCTTCCTGGGAGAGCACCGCACCAAGTCCCACCCCTGAGGTGTCAGTCTGGAGAAGAAAGTCCTTTCTGAAGTTCGGGTGTATAAAAACTGTTTTCTGCATCAGACTTTCTTTCAATGTTTGGAATGCTTCTTCACATTGTGCTGTCCATCACACTTCTATGGGCTCCGAATTTTTGGTTAGATCAGACGGGGTTGCTGTGATTGTTGCAAAGTCTGGCATGAAGCATCGATAATAGCCAGCGAGGCCTAAGAACTTACCAACTGTCTCTTGGTCTTCGGGGTTGGTATGTCCACTAAGGCCTGTACTTTATCAATTAGTGGACGTAGTGTGCCATCCCCCATGATATACTCCAGATAGGTCACCTGCTTCTGTCCCAGATGGCACTTGGCTGCGTTGACTGTCAAACTTGCCTCTCTGAGAGCTTTGGGCACCTGGGTGAGGTGTTGGAAATGTTGTTCCCAGCTACCACTATAGACTACTATACTGTCGATATAGGCTGCTGCATATTGGTCATGCAGTTGTAATACTTTGTTCATCAGCCACTGGAAGGTGGTGGCAGCTCCATGGAGTCCGAATGGCATGGTCATGAATTGAAAAAGTCCGAATGGCATGGGGTAGGCCATCTTGGCACAGAAATTAGTTGTCAGTGGTATCTGCCAATACCCTTTTATTAGATCAAGTGTGGATAGGTACTGAGCCACCCTAGTCATTCTAGCAGCTCATCTGTACAGGTCATTGGGTAGGCATGGAAACGGGATATGGCGTTTAATTTGCAGAAATCAATATAAAATCATAGGGTCCCATCTGACTTTGGCATCAAGACGATAGGGCTATGCCACTCACTCTTTGATTCTTCTACTACCCTCATTTCGGGCATGGCCTCTAGTTCTTGTTGGACGCCATCCACATCTTTCATGGGAGTGGTCAAAGCCCATCCCTCACCTTCTGTCCCAGGGATGTCGTGATATGGTGGCTCATGAGATAGGGACATCCTGGGCGTTTCAACGGGACATCTTGGAACCTGTTCAGAAGACCTTGTAGCTGTTCTCATTGTATGAGGTTGAGGTTGTCTCTCAACACCACCGGCCCATCATCCTGGGATGTCTCAAGCAAAGGTCTTAACTCTGGTTCTTGGGTTGCTGGAGCTACCCAGAGTGCCTCCCTCATCTTCCATGCCTTCAGCAGTTCACATGGTATATACTTGCCTCCTTCTGCCTTCCTGGTAACTTGATCTCGTACACTACAGGCCTTCCCCATCGTGTCACCTCAAGGGGGCCTTGCCATTTGGCAGGAGTTTTGACTCACTGGATGGTAACAGGAGTAATACACGGTCTCCTGGGTTAAAGACATTGGACTTTGTTCCCTAGTTGTAATGTTGTCGCTGTATTCCCTGGGCCCGCTTTAGGTTCTCTTGGGTGAATCCCGCTAGCATCCATAGTTGCTTATGGAGCTTCAGCAAACCCGAGTCTCTTGTGCCTCCTACTCTTCCTTTAAGAGATCCAGTATACTTTGGGGTTGTCATCTGTACAGGAGCCCAAAAGATGAAAACCAGTTGAGTCCTGGGGAACTTTCTGGATGGCAAAAATTATGGTGGGTAGCATCGCGTTCCAATGGTGGAGGGTCCACTTCCACAAATTTGTGAAGCATACTTTTCAGAGTACTGTTAAAGTGCTCCACCAGTCCATCTGTTTGCAGGTGATACACAGAGGTTCTTAGGGTCCTAATATGTATGAGGTGGCACAGTTCCACTATCAGCTTTGAGGAGACATTTGTCCCCTGGTCAGTCAAAAGTTCTTTGGGGACCCCCACCCTTGTGAAGATCTTCATGAGTTCCATGGCAATGTTTGGGGCTGTGACCAAGTGGAAGGGAACAGCTTCGGAATATCAGGTTGCATAATCCACCATGACCAAGATGAAGTGATTCCCAGTTTGTCTTCGTTCGAGGGGTACCACCAGATCCAAGCCAATGCATTCAAACGGTGTCCCCAGTACAAGCAGAAGCACCATCGGGGCTCATGCTACTCTTGGAGGGCCTGCCCGTTGGCATTCAGGGCATGACATGCAATAATCCTGTACCTCCTGGGGGATGCCTGGCCAGAAGAAATGCTGGGCCACCCAATGGAATGTCTTCTCCCTTCCAAGGTCCCCTGTGCTAAATACAGGAGACCTCAGTGCAGGTGTAGTGGCACCAGTAGTTGGTAGATGGATTCCTGTGTTTGAGGTTCCTTTGTCACCCGGTACAGGCGGTCCCCCGTATCTCAAACTGTGCTCCCTGGGGAGTTTCTCAGTCTTGGGAGTTGTGGCTTGTTCCCAGGCGTTCCTTAGGGTTGGGTCTTCCCGTAGCTCCCTCACAAAATCTTCCTCCTACTCTAACTCCCTCTGGGCCTCCTCTATGGCCTGACGGGTGGCTTCCTCTTCATTCATCGCTGCCCCCACTGAGGTCTCCATCTCCTTTCCAAGGTTGGTGTCCTCACAGTGTCCAAGGTACCCTTTCCTCAGTAGTCTCGCGTCTAGCTTCTTTGGCAGTTGTAAACTGCAGCCTCTTAGAACTTCCTGGAATGCAGGCCAATCACCATCCAAGACCACTGGGTATGTCAGTTTGGGATTACCCCCACTTGTAGTGTCTCCGTTCCCTGTCTTGCTGTGAGCTGCATCTGAGCTGTTGGGTAGGGTCAGACATCACCATGTATGCACATACCTGACTATACTCACATTCCATGTACGGGCAGTCCTGACAGAAGTATCCCTCATGGCCACACTCCCAACACTGGCCTCTGTTGTCCTCCCCTTAGGATTGTCCCAACATAGGGTCCACATCTGTGAGGTGGTTCTGGTTACCACCTGACTTGGCCCTACGAGGAACCCAGATCCATCTAGGGCGCGTTGAGCCAGCAGGGGGTAGCCAAGAGGGTTCCCAGGATGTGGCCTTGGCATGCTCCCTTTCTCTCCCAGTATCTCCTTTGTGTGGGCTGCCTGTCTTCTTAGGGTATACGCCAGGCTTCTCAGATGCCAGATAATCCTCCATTAAGGATACCACTTCCACTAGCATATTCAGGCGATGCATCTGCACCCATTCCTTCCCCCCAGTAGGCAGCACCTGTATAAGCTGTTCCAGGGCAATGTCTTTAGTGACCTGTGCCTGGTCTGTTGGTCTGGTTTGAGCCAATGCCAGCAGTCCCCCTTGATACGCTGGGCCACTGCCTTGGGCTCCTGGGAGGTATCATGACCGGCATCGCTGTTTCCTGTAGCTTTCAGGGTTCATGCCCATCTGGTCCAGAATTGCCTCCTTGACCTTTGAATACACTAGGGTATCCTGAGGGTCCTAGTTGTGATAGACAATCTGGGTTGGGCCCATCAGGTACAGTGCTAAGGGGGCAGCCCAGTGTTCTGGCAGACATCTCACTGTGGTGGCAGCCTACTCGAACGTTACCAGGAAGGCTTCTGCATTGTCTCCTGGGCCCATCTTTGTCAGTCAAATGGATAAGTTCGTCTGAGTTCCTCCCATCACTGAGCCCCCCAGGACTGAGGCTCATGGGTGCAGGGGCTTTCAACGCAGCTGCTATCTGTTGGACCAGCCTCTCTTGATGACTCTGGTGCTAGGCAGCTAGCTCCCTCATCAGCTACTGCTGCTGTTCTTCCTGTCGGGCCGCCTGGGCTTGTTGCTGCGCGGCCAGCTGGGCATACTGCTGCTGCTGCTATGTGGCCTACTGTTGATGACTCTCTTGGAGCCACTTCAGAATCCCCTCCATCTCCATAGGCAATTTGCTAGAGGTTCCACAAAAGTAAAAGGAAAAGGATTTCTCTCACGCTTTCCAATCCTTTATCAGGGGCTGTCCTTCAGGGGTCGATCAATGCCCGCATTCTCCTCCTTGTAGTGGACTGGGCCCTCCCAAGTGCCCCTAGGTGGGGAAAATCAGAGGGGCACAAGTGGGAAGGGTGTCTCCGTGACCCCACAAAATCAGTGAACAGTCCTTCAGATCAGGGCAGTATGGCCTAGCGGCCAGAGTCAGTAAACAGACCCTTTGGGTCATGGCAGCACGGCCTAGTGGCCACAGAATCAGTAAAGAGGCCCTTGGGTCAGGGACGCATGGCCTAGCAGCCACAGAGTCAGTAGACGGCCCTTCAGGTTCAGGGCAGTATAGCCTAGTGGCCATGGAGTCAGTACAGAGGCCCTCAAGTTAGGGCAACACGGAATCCTCATGGGGCATGGTGCCTGAGTAGGCAGCTCAGGCCCTCCCGCTCCACTGAGCCCCAGCCCAGGGCCCTATTGGTGCCAGGGTTACGGCACCCAGCTAGCGGGGATCCTCACTGAAACACACTGGCCCTCAGCGGTACCACCCCCGGCCCCGCAACCCAGGCCCCCTGGGCTATTTCCTACCTGAGCAGAGAGTTGTCCTCTGGCATGGTCCCAGTCCGTGCCTCCTCACCTCTGTTACTGGCTGCTAGCTGCTTTTCTGGAGGTTCCTGAAGTCCGCCAGCCACAGTCAGTGCCTGGGAGTCAGCCTTGGGGCGGCCATCACAGGGTGCTTGCTCCCAGTGGTTTCCTCTGGGGTCGGTCTCTCCCACTGCCTGGGGCTGATACCACTCTTGTTTTGGAACTTCCAGCGCAGGTCTTCCCTCTTTGCTGGTCCACCCAGACTGAGCGGAGATGCTCCCTTTTATACTGGGGCAGCAGTCCGAGCATGCCCAGCAGGATTTAAGGGGTGGGGCTTCTTCCACCCACAGAATTTGTTGGGCTTCTTCAGTGTGGGGTAAGCTCACATGCCCCCTAAATATCTTAGGCTATATCTACACTGGCAATTTAAGTTGACGTAAGGAGGCATAAGTCGACTTAAATTAAGCCACGTCCACCCTAGGCTTTCATTAAGTCGACTTAAGAAATTCCTTAAGTTGACTTAATGAACACTTATGTCGACTTAATAAGAACCGCCTATTAGGTCGACTTAAGTTGCTTAGGTTGACATAACCCTTCTTTAGGTCAACCTAAGCCCAGTGTGGACGTTTAAGTCCACTTTGTTAAATCGACTTAAGGGTGGTTAGGTTGACATAACAAAGTGGACTAAGTCAACTTAAAGTTAAGTCAACTTAGTCGACTTTGTTAAGTCGACTTAATAAGGTCAATTTTAAGTCGACCTTATTAAGCCAACTTAACAAAGTCGACCTAACTTTTCCTCATGTAGACATAGCCTTAGTGTATTATGGTTAACTGGTTTTCTACTGCAGTGCTATTGCAACTGCAGTTTCTAGTTTTGTTGCTAAAATTCCCCAATTTGTGCCTGTCTTTATTAAAGAGAATCTCCCTTTGAAGTCAATGGGATTTGCACATATATAGATGGATTGCATGATCTAAACTTTAGCTTTTATAGTTACATTCTTTGATAAGTGGAGGAAGAAATGGAAGTATGTCTACCACTTATTTCTGCCTGAGTATAAAAGCATGACTAAAATTTGGATTGAGTGAAATACCATGAATATTTAGTGGATTGGATTCAAATTCATCTTTCGAAGCTGCTCTTTTTAGCTAAGGTCTGTATAGACTTTGCTGATGCAGTTTGCTGTGAAAAATCACTAAAATGCTTGATATTGGTGTGGCATAATTGAAAACTTTGATGTTGTTTCTTGGTTTGTTTGTTTTCTAACTACAGCATCTGAAACTTGCAAAAAAAATTGGAGTTAAAAGTTCTACCTTAATTGGTTTTATAGGTTTGTTGACACTGTGCTCATATTTATACCATAGACCACCCATTTTTTATGACTAACAACACATTTTTCTTACAATGTTTGTGCCAGGTTTTTTTCTTGGCTCCTTGTCAATCAGGAAAAAGGTTAAAACCAGTTTAGGGAATTAATTTTTCTTCTTGGAATATTCAGTTTTGATGTCTGGATTATAAATTTATACTGGATCAACAAAATATATTAAATGTAGCTACAAGCAGTAGTGTGTTGCTCCTACACAACATTTTGGAAATCCTGTCAGGAAATTACTAAACCAATGTCTAGGTAAATTAATTGATCTAGTTTGTTCTTCTCTCCATAGTTGTTATATAACCCATTATATAAAACCACATGAACAGCCACACTGGGGGGTCAGACAGTAGTCAGATCAGTAGCCTTTTGACAATGGTCAAAGCCAGATATTTCAGAAGAAATGAACAGAACAAGTCAATTTCTGAGTGATCATTCCCCTGTCACCCTCTCCCAGCTTCTAGCAGTCAGAGATTTACAGACACCCAAAGGCCAGGGTTACACCTCTGAGCATCTTGGATGATAGCCTTCAATGCACCTATTCTCCATGAATTTATCTTATTCTTTTTTTAATCCAGTTATACTTTTGGCCTTCACAGTGTTCTGCAGCAATGAATTTCCTATCATGAATATGCATTGTGTAAAGAAGTACTTCATTTTGTTTGTTTTAAATCTGCTAATTTAAGTGATAGGTTGTCATAACACAACTAGTACTTCTGCAATTTCTTTTTTGAGTTCCTTCAGAACTTTGAGTGAACACTATCTGGGCCTCGTGACTTATTACTGATTAATTTATCGCTTTGTTCCAGAACCACTTCTATGGACACCTCAATCTGACAGTTCCTCAGATACATCATCTAAAATGAGTGGCTCAGGTGTGGGAACCTCCCTCATATTCTCTGCACAGAAGACCTATGCAAAGAATTAATTTAACTTTTGTACAATGGCGTTGTCTTCCTTGATTACTGTTTTAGCATCTTCATCCTCCAGTGGCCCTAATGATTGCTTGGCAGGTTTCCTGCTTCTGATGCACTCTAAAAAATGTTGCTGTTTGTTTTTGCATCTTTTTCTAGTTGCTTTCCAAATTCTTGTTTGACCTGACTAATTATATTTTTATACTTGACTTGCTAGAGTTTATGCTCCTTTCTATTTTCCTCAGTAGGATTTGACTTCCAATTTTTAAAGAATGCCCATTTTTGCCTCTAACTACTTCTTTTACTCTTTTTATCCATGTGGTATGTTTGTTCCTCTTACTGTTCCTTTAAAAATTTGGGGTATACATTTAATTCAAGCCACTATTATGGTGTTCAAAAAAAATTACACACAGCTCACAGGAATTTCATTTTTGTAACTTTACCTTTTAATTTCTATTTAACTAGCATGCTATTTTTTGTGTAATTTCCCTTTCTGAAGTTAAATGATACCATGGAGAGCTTCCTTGGTTTGAATCCTCCCCTCTCCCCTGCCACTCCCCCAAGGATGTTAAATTACATTATGGTGGCTATTACCGAGTGATTCAGTTATATACACCTCTCAGACCAGATCCTGTGTTCCAGTTAGGATTCTATCAAGCACTGCCCCAGGCAAGCTGTTCATTAATGGTGTCTAGAAATTTTATCTCTGCATTCTGTCTTGTGGTGACACGTACCTAATGAATATGGAGATAGTTGAAATCTCCATGCTTATTAAGTTTTCTGTTTTTCTTGTTTATCTCATTTCCCTGAGCATTTCACAATTACCGTCGCCATTCTGGATGATGGTTGGTAATATATTCTCAGTGCTTTTTTTGTGATAGTACTCAGGGGTACTGAGTACCGGCACCTTTTTTTCACAGTGATGCGGCCCGGCTCCTGCTGCAACCTTGTAACTGTCTGGATGACTGCTTCAGTATGTAAGTATTCCATAAGAAATTTGGGGGTGGGAGTAGGGATTGCCTTAGATCCTTGAATCTGATAAATTTAACCTTAGGCAGTGATTTAATCACAGTTTTTAAGCCAAGAAAACTGGAACAAGCTAAATCCAAGTACTGCACAAAATAGTCCTGGTGATTAAGTATCTAGCACACCTTCTTTTGAGTCAGTACTAACTCAATCCCTGAACATAGTGCTTGAGGCAGTGATGCCTTTGGGACACGATGAAAAACCAGAGATTATTAAAAAGCAGATGTGTCATCTTCAGAGACCTTGCCAAATTCCAGCTCAGAAACATTCTGCCTATCTAAAATCCTAAACTTTCACACCTGCCATATATGTGAAGTCAACTGTGAGGGTAACAAAGTTGTAAATCATCTCCATATTGGAAGCTCCAGATGTGCTTATTCCATTTGATTTCATTTTTGTCACCCTTCTTTAAACCGTATTCTTTTCAAGACAGAGACCCTGCCATTTCTTGCTTTTGTGAGGTGTCTATAATATTTGTGGGTGCTCAAAAAGTAATTAATAATATAATATTCTTCTAAGGAATTAATTTTTTTTACAACTCCTCTTAAAATTCATTGTGTGGTGCTTTTGTTGAGAGAACTGGGCTTGACATAACTGCAGACATTTTGTGTACTCAGCCACCATTATTTGGAAGCAAGGACACCACATAGTCAGGAATAATTTGGTCTTTTATTAGCCTGGAAAAAAGACACACGGCTGCATGGTGTTAATAGCATGGATAGATAACATGAGATTCATGTGAATGAAAGAGAATGTGGATAGCTGACTTTGGATCTGGGTATCTGACTGAAGTTTCTTGTTGGGAGATGCTTTGCTAATAAGTAATATTACAAGTTCTTTGCAGTTGCTAGGGAAATTAGGGGTTACTCTGAGTTATGTGCTTTGTTTTGAGAAACCTCTAAAGAGATTATGGCAAGGGCGGGCAAACTTTTTGGCCCAAGGACCACCTCCGTTGTGTGGTGGGTACATGCGGTGGGAGAAGGATGGAGGAGAGAGAATGGGTAGGGCTTATAAAATTAATAAAAAATAATGAATAAAAAATCAAATAAAACATAATAAATGATAAATAATAAAATACAATATTTTATTTATGAAATGAATTAAATAAAAATAAAGCAGTTTCCCCTCCCCACCCCTGGCTCCACCACTTCCTCCTGTGGGCTCAGCACCAGTTGTGCCCTGGCTGGAGTGCAGCAGCTACTTCACCCAGGGCTCAGCTGTGTCCTGGCTGGAGCACAGTGGCCACTCCATCCTCACAGCTCCACCCTTTCTTCCCACAGCACCCTGAACGCAGTGCAATGGCCACTTTCTCCAGGAGAGGAAGGGGCAGGGCTGGAAGGAGGCAATAGCGGCCACACTCCGGCTGCCAGCCAGAGCCAGTAGATGAAAGAGCCGTAGTTTGCCCACCTCTGAATTAGTATTTGTGTACTTTGGAGAAGTTTGGAGAGACAAGCTAAGAGATTGACAACTAACTCCCAAGGGATGAGGAAAAAGGCTGGCCCCCAGAAACCTGCTACTGACCATTTGATACCATCTCAGACTTTTGGATAACTATAGCCAGGGTGCTATAAACCACTGTTGTTTTAGATTTGTGCTGTGGGTCTAATAAAACAAGCATTTTGGGATGAAAGCACTTTTGTATCTACCAATTATTTCTGAGAACGAGAAGTTGTGTCCCCATTGATTTATGTCTTGAATCCACCAGGAAAACAAAAACTAGTTACCATAGCTTTGGGTTCAGAAAACCCCAGGTAACGCTTTGGGTTCAGAATGGCTGTCAAAGAGATATTCCCCTCAAGATGTCAGTATGCTTTACTGGTGGGTTAGGTGATCGTACCTGTAAAGATACTCGTATACCAGGGTGATGATTGCAATAGAATTGTTTAAACAGATAAATAAAGTCTCCAGTCCTACAAACACTTAGGCATATGTTAAAAGCATTTTCACAGCCATTGTTCTGTTGAACTTTTTTCCTGAAGTACATATATGATTTTATACATACACACGTATGCTTGTGCCTGCATATTGCCCCCCATGTATATGAATATGACAAATATAGTGCCTATGTTTATATGGCACATACAGTAGGTGCCTGACCTTACAAACAACTTGGAAAAGTATTATTGTGAAAATAGAAGCTCTGCATTTAGAAACATAGCAAGCTTGTGCTCTCTATATTATAAAAATTTTGGATTTTTTAATGTTAACATTTGATTTGCAGTTAAATATAAATAATTAAAATGAAATTAAACATTAAACAAGCATTATCAATTTCTATGCCGCATATTGAACAAACCCCAGTTACTGATTTGGCACATTAGAAAAGAATAATTGAAGTGGTTTAATTTTGTAAAAGCACTTTTAAATTCTATGAATGAAGTAATGCCTAAGGTAGTATCTTCCTGCTTTAAGTATATTTCAAAATATAGTATGAGAGGTACTATAACTACAATAGCTGCAAAAAGGAATCATGAAATTTCATTTTCTAACACTGCACATAGGCAAATAATATTTTAACAAGATTCCAGTGGTATTAGTTGTGAGTATTTAGAACTGACACTAGGAACATAAAGAAGGGAAGTAAAGGCCTGTGTAAACAGCAACTAAGGTCAGTCTGACATTCACTCTAGCCATGGTACACTGGATCTCTATAATCCTTTCACTCCATAATTTGAAAAAATGTATCTAGAATACAGTATGCAGAACAGACTGTAGTTTGCAAAACATGACTTCATTTGTTACTGTACATTAGGTTTTCATGTGATCCAACATTTAACATCATTTTTGTAACATTTTCCTCCAAGATACTCTGCTTAAATTTGCAATTAACACTTCACTTAAGATAAAAAATAAAATAGGTAAGTTTTATATAGATGTATACTTGTACTGTGGATGTATGTAAAGGGTGCATGCTTAGAACCCTGTAATTCCGCAGATATCCACATTATATCCGCATTCGCAGATGCAACACAGACATCTGCGGACCATTTCTTTCAGATGCAGATCGGATGTGGATCCACATATTTGTATCTGCACAGGGCTCTATCCGCGCTCATTCCCTTGCTGCTCTGAGCTTCTTTCTCCATAAACCACATGCAGATGCACTTTGATGCTCCCACTAATGCTCATTTCCAGACTTTTCTTCCCACCATCAGCTGTTAACAGGTACATTCTCAGGCCAGGGGCTACACAGTGTCAGCCATCAGATCAGGCCAGCTTACCTCCAATGGAGGTTTCTCTCTTTTAGGTTGAGTCCTTGTCCTATCCAGCTATTGCTTTTACTACATCTCTTTGGTGAGCCCCTTGAACGCCTTCCTGTGAGCCTTTTATGCAGCCACTTTAGTGAGCCTCCCAGCTGCTCCTTGCTAACCCAGCCCCTGTTGGCTCACTCATTTGGTTCCATTCCCCTTTTAATTAGGGCTTCATTGGCAGAGTGCTGGTTAAATCCTTCAGGCTCAGCCAAGACCCTGTCACAATATGTATAAAGTTAATTTAAAGATTCAGTCACCAATACCTGCATTTCATATGCCAATGCAGTGCTCTTTAATTTTATTCTTATAACTTAATTTTATTCACTGTTTTCTCTTGGCATATGATCAACATCACTATCACGTTTTTCTTCTTAAAAATCCAACTTCTGGTCCCTCTAATCTGAAGATTCAACATGTCTGGCTAACACATTTTTCATTCTTTTTTGAACAGTCATATGATGAAATTTTGTGCATAATGTCATAAGAAAAACTACATTTTAATATGGGTCATTAAGTTTCTCATGGCCTCCATAAAATGTGCTAACCTGCTTGTTGTCTTTAATATTATAAACAGCTATTATAGCCTCTGTAAACAGATGAGAATAACAGCAGTAAAATCCCATTAGTAAAAATAGCCAGTAAACTGTTTCCCCTCATAATAGTCTGACAACTGCTTTTATGTTTATTGCATTTACTAATATTATACCTTAAGGGAACAGGAAGTGCATACCCTCTTCCTCTTGACTTGCAAGAAATGAATTAGGCCTGCTGATAAGAAGTATCTTTAGGATTTCTTCATGTGTACTCCCTAAATACAGTTGAGGAGGGGGAAAGCCGTAAGATAAGGTCTGTGTTCTACCTGTTTCAGGGTTTCATGATCCTGGGATATATAATGGGACATTTTTGTGATGTAGGTAAACATCTATGTGACAAGAAGACATTTCCCCTTAGTCCAGGCAGGTTGATTCAATATATTTAGAGTAATGTTGACTAAATAAATTCTGTTTTCACAAGAACAACTTGTACTATGTAATGCTCAAGTCCATGACTAAATGACTGTGGTTACAAGGAAATTTCCTCTAAGCTCAGTATTTCCGATAGAGGAATATCCTTGCTGACATAGATGGAGCTGTGCAACAAGAAATCATTCTACACACAATGAATATTCCAGTAGCATGACAATGAGAGCCACGCCTAGCAGCGCCCCCTTCTCCCCAGCTGTGGCTCCCCTGAGCCGCAGCTTTCTGTCAACCTATCACCTGCGTGTGTGGACACAGGCAGTCGACTTAAGTTTTTGGTGTAGACTCTCTAAGTCAATTTAACAAGGTTGACTTTAAGTTGACTTAAGTCGACCTTGTTAAGTTGACTTAACAGAGTTGACTTAGCTTTTGAGGTGTAGACACACCCCTTGAGAATTCCTACCATAGCCACAGCACAAAGAGGCGAGGCACTAGAACTTCATGTTCACTTCTTGGGATTGCTCAGTATACATAGCAATAGAGATTGTGATATCACCTGGTTCCTTTCTTCATCAGGTTCAGCTGGAAGATCTTTCAGAATCAGGAAACAGCGTGAAGGTACATTTTTGGGTCACAGCATGTCATGGTGATCATGAATATGGTAGATATATGGTAGATGTACTGATATGGTGGATGTACTGATTACACTGCAACCTGATACATCTCAGTGAGTAAGCTGGTAAGTATGCCTCAGAAAACAATTTCCTCAAAGAAGTGGCAATGTTGTTTCATCAAAGGTGTCCCATGTAAACAAACTTCCAATAGTCCTATCTATGAATACTTTCATCTTCAGAACATTCTGGTGTCTTGCTATAACATTTTGCAGTCTCACCAGGCATTTTGAAATCCCCTTCACAACAGTTCTTTTAGTCCAAAGAGAGTTTCTTCTTCTTCTTTTATTTTTGACTCCATTTGACACTTTGTTTCAACCATCAAAACACTGAAAGAATAGCAACATTGGAAAACCAGGCACACAAAACTTAGAGAATGCCAGAATTAAGATGGTTTGTGCCCTATTATTGTATAATATATGAGGCTGTTGTCTGTGGAACCCCTGCCACATTCACTGCAAAGCCTGGAAAGGTCAGTAGTATTAAATCAGCTATGCAGGGAGAATAAGGATGATCTTTTGGTTGAGGCACTTGACTGCAGCACAGAACTGGGTCCTATCTCTGGCTCTTCCATAAACTTCTTGTGTGATATTAAGCAAGTAAACAAGGATTTTTTGAGGATGTCACTAATTGTATGCTCTTCGTTTTTTGGAGTTCCAACTTGGTAACTAGGGTTGGGCTTTTGAGAAATACTGAGCATTCACAACTACAGTTGAAGTCAATCCTCTCAGAGCTCAGCATTTCTGAAAAATAAGAACTAGGTATCTAAAGTTGGTCACCGTATTGTTAGGGTGTTAGTGAACGTGTTTGAAAATTCTGGCATAAATCTGTGTGTCAGTTTCTTAACTGTGTAATATCTCCTTACCTTACAAGGGTATTCTGTAGATCAATTCATTAAGTTTTATGAAGCACTTGGTAGTATAGTGATGAGCACCATAAAAAAACCAATGGGGAAATAAAATATTTTTATTCAGATTAATATTTAGATTGTAGGTGATAAATATATCCTGGAGCCACCCAAGCTCTGTGATCATGTGTAAAGACTGTATCATAATGCACACATGCAAGGGACAGAATTAAGGTTTTGCGACTATTTATTTTGACTCTGCAACCTTAATAATAAATAACATTCTTTTACAATAGTGTTTTGTCTTGTATGAATTTTTCTATGTATGCAGGCTTTTTTTAACAGAAAGTTGAAATGACAATTTCAGCACATAAAACTGTCAGTAAAACTTGAATTCAAGACATTCCAATTCACAGCAGCACCTTTTCCACTTGTGTTAAAAGAGTAACTGTTAGTAGTAATAGATGTTACCCTAGATGGAAAACAGTCATTACAGGGGAACACTCTACATATTTTGCAACTGATTTACAGATGTTTATGATAGAAGGGCAGTAGGATTCCTGGGTTCTGTTCCTGGCTCTGGGAAGGGAGTGTTGTTGAAGGTGTGGTTAAGAACAGCATAGCCAGACATGCAGCTTTAGTGAATTCATTCAGAAAAACAGTTAGTAAGTAAACTGAGAAATGCCTAATTAGAGGCTTGGTTCCTAGCTCTTTCAGAAGTGACTTTATGCAACATCTTGTCAAAGAAAAATGCAAAAGCTATGTCTACACTTGTAATTTTAAGTCAACTGTAGCTAAGTCGACTTAACTAAGTCGACTTAAAGTTGACTTAGTTAAGTCGACTTAGCATGTTCACACTTAAACTTAAAGTTGACTTTGAGGGGAACATTACAAAGTAGACCTAGAGCATCCACACTGGATGCCTAGGTTGACTTCTAGGGGCTACGGGGCCCTTGGGCAGGTCCATGGTGGCAGGGGGGGCACCCCTTGTGTACAATGGGGTAAAGGGGGACAGGGACCCTGGCAGGGCATAGGGGCAGGGTGGGCAGGGTGTGATGCTGTCCGGATTTAGGGAACCATTTATGATATTATTTTCTATTAATATCTCATAAATGCTATAATCCAGAGAAACTATGTCATGTTTGGCATCAATAGAAAGGTAGTAATTTGCTGGGAATGATTATGTAGTTTATGTATAGGAATTGTATTTGTGTTAGAAGTTAGGAATATGGTTGTTATATCTATACTTTAACTTGTGTGATTCTGGGGAAACTTCCCAGACAGGATGTCTACAACCATTGTGTCCTTAATGTTAAGGAAGCTCCCAGGTACAATGGGCCCAGGGAGAAACCTAATGAGCCATTAAGGAGACAATGGTTGTAGACATCCTGTCTGGGGAGTTTTCTCAGAATCACACAAGTTAAAGTATAGATATAACAACCATATTCCTAACTTCTAATACAAATACAATTCCTCTACATAAACTATATAATCATTCCCAGCAAATTACTACCTTTCTATTGATACCAAACATGACATAGTTCCTATGGATTATAGCATTTATGAGATATTAATAGAAAATAATATCATAAATGGTTCCCTAAATCCGGACAGTGTCACACAGGGCTCTGCCCTGCCCTTTGGGGGGGCATGCCAGGCTCCTCCTGTGCCCCCTCACCCCCGGCAGAGAGGGCATTGGTGTAGTCCTGGGGTAGCCCTAAGTCGAATTAGGGCTCCCCCTTGTCTTCACTGGCTTAACTCAACTTTAAAAAGTCGAATTAAGCCTTAAGTCGAATTAAAAGGAGGTTTAATAAAGTCGACTTAATTTTCTTTAAGTCGACTTTATTTTCCTTAAGTCGATTTAAGCAAGCTGCTTAAGTTGACTTAAGAAAACTGTAGTGTAGATGCAGGGTAAATTAAGTCGATTTAAGCAAGCAATTTACAAGTGTAGACTCACCCAAAGCTCTTAAGTGTGATTAGCAAGCCTTTACTTAAATCTGTATATGGGAGCGCTCACGGGGAAAGAGCAAAGGAAATTGCCGATCTGTGATGTAGCAACAGCTTCTTTCATAGACTTTAGTTCATGTTACAGGAACCAAATACAGTCTCTGATAGGTTAAAAAGGCTCTCCTCCCCAAATGCACTTTACCCCGCCCTGGTAAAAACATTCCAAGGTCAATGTGACTTTTCCCAGACAGAGAGATGAGAAAAACAATACAAATCTAGAAACAGTCAGAACTCAAGGCTGAGAAAGAGACAGAGAAGCAAAATTCTTTATCAGTGCTCCCCAGCTGTAGCCTTTGACAGTCTGTTATCCCTTCAGTAATGCAGTGGGGTAAAGGATTTGCTTGCCTTTTAGGGAAAGGGTATGAAGATTTGTCAGTACTATGGGTCATGAAGTGCACAGAAGGATAAAAACTAATCAGTGCAAGAAATAAAGTTGTGAACTCGTGGGATTAGATTAAAGAGATTGCTGAGCTGCACTTGGTGTAGAAATACTGGCTAAAGCAAAGACACCTTTCCATACTCCTTAGCCTTGCCTGACAGAGGCCTGAGCCAAACTCCAGTATAACTTAGAGCAGCCTAATGGCTATAGGGGTCCCTAGAGACTATTGTGCTGTGCATAGCATAGGTAGCCTTCACTTGCTGTTGCTTTGATCTGGTCAACTTCTTGCCCAAATCTGGATGGATTTTCACAGGAATAGCACTAGCTCATTTTTCTGAGCCCAAGACAATCCCTCAACTAAATTTCAAGTTCCTGTTCCTAACAATGTACCTCTTCAAAGATATGGTTAGACTATTCTTTCATTCACAAAAATTACCCATATTTCTCTAACCTTATTCTTAAAAATGGTTGAAACATTTCTGAACTTTGCAAACTCATTCCACCCGAGGATGGGAAATTTCAGCCTGAGTGGTTAAAATTTGGCACAACTATAAGCAACTGAAAACAGAGACTTACAAGAAGATATGGAAGATACCCTGAACTCTCCATGTTGCTAGAGGCTTCCTATCACTTTTCATCCTCTTCACATAGCTTATGAGTCAGCAAGTGTAGGAGTCAAGAGAATTGGCTCCAGATCAAAAGCTTTTATTTTCAGCTGATGATGCTTTAATATCCAGAGAAATATTTTGCATCATTTGGAAGCAAAAAAACAATGGTCACCTGTGCTATGTTCAGATAGTTCAGGGTTCACACGCTCTCTCTCTCTCTCTCTCTCTCTCTCTCTCTCTCTCTCTCTCTCTGTGTATCTATTTATTTATATATGGCATTCAATAAATAAATAACCATAATTTTAAAATGATATATTACCTTGCTAGTCATTTTTTGTTGCTTTGAGCTGCTGAAAGATGTTTTCAAAGGATATACTGATATCAGTATTAATAAATCTTTTTTTTCCCCCTTGGCTGGAAAAGACCCACACAGCAAAGTCCAGGGGAATGGGAATTTTGGTCTTTTACATAACATTTGCAGTTGGAAATGTGATTTTTGATCTTTGCCTCTAAGAGCATTTCAAGGTAGTGCAGGAGTGAGAAGTAACATATGGTCATTTGTTGTATGTTTACAAGAAAAGCCCCTTTTCAAATAAACAGCCATTAGCTAAACAATGGGGCTTCTAATCTTATTAATCTTCTGAAAGATTGCAGAGACTGTGTATGTGTCTAAAGCTGCTGCTGATCTGTGCCTCTGTTTTATTATAACAAAAAGCTGCTGTCCCTGAAGCATCCCCCTATAAGTGATGAATAGCAAAGTCTTTGCTACAGAATATGACAGTGAGGCGAGTGGGTTGCTGTCCCTCTTCTGGTGCTGGTTGAATGGATCCGTATCTGTTTCACACCTATGACTGAATTCTAAATTACTTTCCCTGACATGCACATGCCCCCATACCTCTTTTCAGCCAGCAGATCCATCTTAGGAGTCATGTAGAGCTAGGCATATGGACGGGTGTGTTTAGTGACCTACATGCATATACCATCTATATCACGGTGATCTCGGCAGAAATTGAGAGCTGTGGTGCAGTGTTAGCATGGCACATACAGTAACTGTCAAGTTATTATTTGAATAAATAGACTTTTTGAATCCACACTGTGTCTACTGCTTCTTTTATCATGGTTTTGCTTTGTTGAGTCCCTGTATCTGGTGAAAGCTGTTTGGGTTATGCTAATGGAGTAGGCGGGGCAGACATGGTGTGCAGTGCAGATCCCAGATCTCTTAATGGCACATATGTGAAAGCAAAAATAAGCCCTGCTTTAAATTGTGTCTGTAAGCCATCTTAACTTCTGATAATGAATCTATGACTGGAAATACTGAGGAGCATAGAGCAGCAGCCTTCAGAAAATACCCTAAGAAGGAAATGTATAGCTGTGGGGCATGGGGAAACTCTCAGAACCTATCTGCCTTTCTGTTTGACTATATGCGACATCAGAGAGTGCATTCTGAGCAATATGGTACATTGCTCAGAAAGTGCCCACCATAAAGTTGCCATCCCTGGTGCAGTGAGGGGCACAGTGTGAGGGCTATGCTGCACCCCTCAAATTGCCCACCCATTGATTTTCATCCCTCTTCCACAAGTTGCTTATTCCATGAAAGAATGTTATGTTGTAACAGCAGGCAGCATGCATGAATTTATGCATATTCAATTAGCTGCAGACATCTTTCAGAATCTTTTTTTTTTCCACATTGCCACAGTTAAATATAAATTTATTCAAATATAAGTCTGAGGAAAGCCTCAACTATTAACCACCCAGAACTCACTATATGGCAGCCTTCAGGAAAAAAAAACACCAGGGCTTCTCTGCACTTGCAAGAGCTAATCACAGTAGAGGGAACACCTGGAGATATTTACTGATGACAATTTGACTTTTCGTATCACTGGCATAGCTTTATTCCTGATGCCCAATACCGTGAGCACAGGAGGCATGGCAAGTGCATGGCATTCCAGTGATCCCCAGCAACAAATTGCTAATTTCTAGGAATTGTGGTAGTTGAATATCATTTAAAGCAATCCTAAAACTGCTCTAAATTGTGCTGGAGTTTGAATGGGCCCTATCGCTCTAGGTATGGGGAAGAGCAAAAGTGGTAGCAAAATTTGCTGAAGCTGAAATCTGGATCTAGAGTTTCAAAGCCTTTTCATAAGGTCCTACTTGAATTGTCAAATACTTGCAGCTGAACTGCAGCCAAGATATAGAAAATTGTGGAAAAGTAATAATAGACCTTTATTAGTTGTGGTAACTTGGAAAAGACCTATTTATTTCAGAAATACTTGCTGGAACAATATAAACACTCAAGTATTATGTTATGCCTGCTTATTTTTTTGATAACCAAACATTTTGCTGCAACTACATTGCAGTCATTACTGCATGGGGCTGACAGCCTGAGCCTCATCCGCCTGGGGCTAACAGCCCAAGTCCCAGCTGCAAGATTGTGAACTGTGCCAAGTCACCTAATTAAAATTCAAATTGCAGTGGAAGACTAATATTATGGGATTTGCAATATTGAAAATTAAGTAGGGCCTTACATGTTAGTATTTTCAAATGTCTTTGGGTCTCACCTAACCTGCTGCCACTGATCTGCGCCTCAATATGCATCTGATTTTCCATTTCTTCCACACTTCACTTCCCACCTGGTCTGTTCCCTGGCATTTGAATGCCTCCACTCCTTTCCTGGTTTGTTCTGCTGAATGATTGTACATATGACCAGAATTCAAAAGTCTAAGCCTAGCCCTCAGAGTCACATCATTACATCAGAATCTCTTTTCATTATAATTAAATAAAAAGTAAGTTTCTATGCCCTTTTGCAAAGAGAAGCATGAGCCGGAGCATAACCGATATCTGCCTTACTCTGCAGACCTGTCAACCTGAGCCAGTAGTTCTGAGTGGTGTGAACTAGCTTCCACAACTCAGAAAAATTGGTTAGTCTTTAAAAGTGACACAGGACTCTTTGGTTGTTTTGCTGAACTAGACTAACAGAGTTACCCCTTTGGGACATCTCAGAAGAATGCTAACTCCAAGCCCTACTGCAGGAAGGGCATGGGTAGTCTGCAAGCATCCCCGCCCTCCAGGGTTCTGTGGCTATGTCTACTCTACAGATCACAGATGGTGGTCTGTAGCTACATGCTGCAGTGACAAGCACACCATGTCCACACTGTGATGTCTAGCCAATGAAAAGCTCTGTCAGAGGGGAAGAAGTAGGGAAATGCTTCAGCTGCTGGAGCCTTTTACTGCAGCGAGAAAAGGTTCTGGCAGAGAAGACAGCAAAGAATGGCTCTGCCTCCCTATTGTTGGAGCCTTTCCCTACTGCCAGAGTCTTTTCCTGCACTGGGAAAAGGTTCCAGTAGTGTAGAAGCAGCAGGACACAACACTGCTAAAAATAATTGTGTCGATGGGGAGTTGTGGCTTGGGCAAGTAGAAAGCTTTGTAAAATATCTACACATATACAAAATCAACTACACATCCACACCTGTCAAGCACATACTCTATTCACCAATGCTGTGCCTCACCGTCTACACTTATTTTTACCCATGGTAGGGGGCCAGTGTGTGTATGTACATTTCATGCTACCAAAAGAAAGGTGAGTGTAGACACATCACATGTAGCCAGGGGAGAAGAGTGAGCCAGGCCCAGCCTGTCTCACCCCAGCGCCGGAGTAAGCTATGGAAGGCCCCTTGTTTTCACAGGAGGCAGAAGAGATCCCTTGGTGACATTCCTACTGAAAATAAGGCATTTCTGCCTCTTGGGGAAGGGGACTGGGCTTGGGAAATGGAACCACAGATGTGTGGCCCATATGGCTGTGGAGAAAGGCTGGAAAACATGGCCCGGTGTAAAGTAGAGGCTCAAAACCTGCAAAGGGAAGAAGATAAAATGCAGTATTAAATCCCCATGATTTTGACCCAATCTCATGACTGAAGGGCGGGGTCCCTATTGCTCAGTCCTTCAAGGTGCCTTCCCGGGTCCGCCCCTCTGAGCATCCGCCCTGCCATCCAGTTCTTCCCTCCCCAGCTGCTCCCCGCCCGCACCCCACATTCCCAGGGGGAATCTCAGGGCAGAAGGCTGGGGAAGGGCCGCTGCTTTGGGCATGTGCGAGGGCTGCGCACACGCTGCCTCCCTCCGCAATACTGCGTGACTGGGTGGGGGATGCTGAGCGCGCCGGCCTCCAGCACCGCTCCCCGTCTCTGGGGTTCAGCGGGCTGCACGAGCCCAGCTTCCCTCTCGCGCACCGCCGCGCCGGGTCACTGCGGATCCGCTGCTGCGGCTGGCCTGGGAGGCTTCCCAATCCCAGCCTCCCCTCCCCACAGCCTAGGAGTGACATCACCCCTGTCCAATCAGTGCCCGCCGCTCCCCTACCCTAATCGGCCCCGCTAGGCGCGAGCCCCCAGTGCGGGCTGGGAAAGGGCGGGCCGCCGTCCCCGCAGGTTGGGTGGGCGCGCGGAGCACGGCGGGGGGCAGGGTGCTCCAGTCCCAGGTGTTTGCAGTGGAAGTGGGGCGCCTCTAGGTGCCAGTCCCGCAGAGCAACTGCAGCAGCACTGCACAGGTAGGACTTGGCCTGCGCTATGTATTTATTGCATGCTGCACGGGGGAATATTTGCTCACCAGTAAAAATGAAAATTGCAAATGCCGTATAATAGCAGTAATTAAAAAATGCCCTGTTGCATTAGCTTTGTTAGGGGAGGAAGCGCGCTGGGGCGGCAGGGACCGAATGGGCGAAGGGTGACCGGCGGGGGGAGGGTTCAGGGTAGGTAGATGTGAAAATGCCGTGGCCAAGAAGAGAAGCAGAGCTCGCCTGGTGCAGCGCATTCAACAGAGGGGGGATGGAGTTGGTGATAAGTCAACTTTCCCCTTGGATGTAGCAGACGGGCTAGAGCGGCAGCTACAGCTGCAACACTGATCTGTGATAGGCATGATGATCATGTGCAAGCTGTGCTGGAGGATTAGGGGCAACCTGTGAAATGTGAATTGGTGAAAGAAGCAGTATGACGAAAAAATCTGTGCAAATTTGAGACCAGTCATCACCCCCCTTCCTTCCGTACATATCGGCAGGTAGAAGAAGCTCTGCTCCTCCTTTCCCCTGCAGTCCTGCCATTTCACCTCCCTAGAAAGGAAGCAGAGGGTAAATTTTTCTGTGGTCTTATCACTGAAACTGAGCCATAATTTCCCATACGTGTGCAGAGAAGTGACTGCAAGTCAGTGGTATTTCTGTTCACCAGTATCTGGATTTGCAGCAGACAGAGAGAGCTGAGGAGGAGGAAACTGTTCTTAGTCACTACTCCAAGGTGGCACTATATATGGATGGCCCAAGAAAGGCAGGCAGAAGATGACATATATACACTAAGGGCATTGGCCAGAATAGGGAAATCAGGTCAGTTGCACTAGCTATGAATGGCCCAAGAAAGGCAGGCAGGAGGTGACATATGTATACTAAGGGCATTGGCCAGAATATGGAAATCAGATCAGTTTTCACAACATGTGGAAAGGCCAGCCAAGTGGACTCTTGAATTACTATGCCCACCATAGAAGATGCCCTTACTCTGTATCCACTATTATTATAAGTGGGGGGTTGAGGGGAGGGGCTCAGAATGCCAGACACATACCATAGGTATAGGAAATGGAATTTGTGTTCAATGTAATCTTTTGTAAAATGTACCTTTTTCTCTGTCACGACTCATAACAAATCATAAAAATAAGTTAAAATGCATTTTACAGTCTTCATTCTAAATAAGCATTAGCATGGATTGGGCAGGAAGATCTGGTATATAAGATCTATTTCTGTCATTGATTTCTAGGAAATTTTTTTGGAATATGAATGAATGTTAGGTAGCTTGTGAAAAATATATCTAAATTTATAACTCATGCCATTTTCACACCAATGTTGCTGCTCTGCGGGCATCTTTCAGAGCTAGTTTGCACACACAATGAAAGTTAGTACCATATCTTATTGATTTATTTAAGCGAAAATTGTTTGCATGTATTTATGATAATTTGTTGGAAACCTTTTTATTACCTCTTTTCTCAGTTACAATCACATTACTTACTGTTTTAATTTTTAAAATGTTAGTTGCTCTCCTTTTCTTTGGCACTTTATGTGTAAACAGTAGTAATTCACATTGATGTTAGTAACACCTGCTGATGAAAATAGAGAGATTGTTTGTGAACTTTGTCATTGCTCAGCTCAGTTAAGTCACCTTAAGAGGATGAGGGCACTTAAATGATTCTGCTCACTATTTTGCAGAAGGAAAATGATGGCCTTTTTATGGAAGTTGGCATCCTGGGTGGAGAGCAATTTAATTATGTTTGAAAGCAAGAACTTCTGCCTTTGACATGTATTAGAGATTACCTATGTAATTAATAAACTACAGTCCATTTAGTAATTAAAATGAACTATGACCCTTAAGCTAAAGCAGGATACTCAGACTTCAGTAGTTCTGGAGCCAAATTAGCGATCAACATTACTCCAGAAGAGCTACAACAATGTGAATTCATTGTTTTCATTTAGATTACAGATCATATTTACATAGTATGAGGGGAAATATATATATATAGGGGGGTGTGAGAAAGAGAGAGATTCTCATAGCAAACAAGTTCAGAAGTTAGTGCAAGTCTATAATTTATTTCGTAACTAACATAGTAAAATCATCCTCATTGGTTAATAACTTAGATTGGATAGTAGTTAAACTACTCAGTGTTTTAATATCATATGCTGCAAAAAGCTGCAGGAGACACATTAAAGAGTCACTTGCAGCTCATGAGCTGCAGTCTGAGTATCAAGAAACTAAGGTATCTTTTATGGTAATTGTATTAAAGCCCACAAAAATAGTCCTAAATGGAATTCCAGTTTGTGATCATAAGCCATTATATATAATGCAGAGATTTCTTTCCTAAAAAAGTCTATATATTTCTGTGTAGTCTATATATTTCCTTCTTTCCTAAAGAAGTCTATATATTTCCAAAACAGAGAAGGTATTAACTTGCAGGCATTACTTAGCATGAGTATTAGCAAATCACTATTTAAAAACTTTAATAATAATTATACTGAGACAAAAATTACATAAGAGCAAGAGGAGGGCTTCTGTAACAAGACTGGACTTGAGAAGTTCTAAAAACCTCAGTTGAATTCCTCTCATATCACTATTTTTTTAATGTATGTTTTGCAATGTAAAAATCTCTGTAAATTCATGTTTCAGTATGATGCTATGTGCCCATACTTAATCAGGCAAACTCTCTTGGACTTTCATTGGAATTTTCCCTGATTTCCAGGATCTGGTCAGAGCTGCGCTTTTTAATTTTTTAAAAGAATTTTGGGGAAGTTGTTCTTTTCCATTAGTAACCATTACTTGGAGTGATAAAGAAACAGAAACTCTGTTTAATGACAGATATACCTTTTCCACCCCAAATTTTAAAAGCATGGAAATAGAAAGAAGTTAAGGGGAAAGACCTCAGCATTCCTTTGAAACTTCATACTGTCTACAGTGCTGCTGTTTGTACAAGCTTAATTTGCTGTCTTGTGTATATGCATTATAGTACAGTCTTTAATGACAGGGTCTTTTCACAAGGCCATACCTCATTTAGTGACTGGAATGGTGGATGCTCACTTAGGGAATGTCAATATTGCAATTAAAAGCCTGCGGCTGGCTAAAACCAGCTGATTTGGGCTCTCGCACACTGGGTTTTTTTTTTTTTTTAATTGAAATGTAGATGTTTAGGCTTGGGCTGTAGCCTGGGCTCTAGGATCCTGTGAGGTGGTTGTGTCTCAGAACTTTGACTATAATTTAGGCCTGAATGGCTACACCACAGTTAAACAGCCCCTTTGCCTAAGACTTAAGGCCTAAGTCATCTGGCTTAGACCAGCTGTGGGTATCTAATTGCAGTGTAGACATAACCTTAAGGTGCTGCTACTTAATATTTTCTTTTTCTTCATGCCTAGCTATTACTACACACTGTTCAAACTCTGCCCTGAAGACAAATTCATCACTATAACATCTCTGTGCTTCACAAATACTAAATGTATTTGTATAACACCCTTATGAGATCACTGAGCATAGACAGGTTAAGGTCAAGAGTATCCACTAATTTTGGATGCCCAATCTGAGACACCTAGGGCCTGATTTTTTTTTTCAGAGTATTTAGCATTATATAGCATTTCATATGTTTGAAGTCCAACTCCCATTGATCTCAGTTTCTGCACTGAGTAGTCATCATTCTGCAAATCACACCCCAGGGTTTCAAGTTGCTCACCAAAAAAATGAGGAACACTCAATTAGTGACCAGCTGTGAAAAGTTTGGTTTGAGTGACTTGTCTAGCATCACATAGGAGCTCTGTTAGAGGCAGGAATGGAATTCAGTTCCAGAGAGCAGTATTCAACTGCCTTAATTTTCGAGCCATCATTTCTCCTTTGACTCATTCACTACCTATCATCCCTGACTTACTCACTACACATCTTTCAACTTCTGTAACAATGAATCAGGGGTGATAAAGACAACATTTCTCTCATTGCAAAGCAATGCTCCATCCTTAGAGTGGATCCATCATTCACTGAATGAGGCAAGGTACTGTGGGGGAAAAAATGTGTGAGATCGTGTAATTAAAGATTATATCATAATGTATATGCACAAAGGCTATTTGCACAGGCAGCCTTCAGTCTGGTGTTTTCTAACTTTTGTGTGCTTAACTTTGCAACCTTAACATTCTTTCAACATATTTTGTGTAAAAAAGGAAAACTGGAAAAATAGATAGCAGCATATGGCATCATATTGACACCATATGGCTCAACAACAAGATAGGAACCTTTAAGTCCGCTGCACAGACCTTTGCCACTTGAGCTACTGAAGTAACTCATATCAGGAGTAGATTGTCATCCTGCATGGACCAGTGCCATAGTGGGATGAGACACACAGTTTGCCAGTGAGTTTCACAGGTATTTTCTGGCAGAAGAGGAATCGCTAGACTTAAGAATCTTGGGTTTCATTCTAGGCCTTGGAGAGGAATGTCCTTTAGTAGGCACAGACTCTTCTGCCGTTCTCTTCAAGCATAACTCTTTCTTCCCCATCCCATCTCTCCTGTTCCTATCTCATTCCTGTCACTACTTCCCATCTCAGCTCCTCGTTTCAATCCCATTCTCTGCACGTAGCTTGTCCCTATTTGACACACACTCTTTGTATGTCATTTTGCCCTACTCTTTCCCCCAGTCACCTTCCCCAGCCAGTCCCAATTTTTCCTTTGCTCCAACTCCTCATCAGGCCTGTCCATCTCTCCTCATTGGTTCCCAAACCTAGTCTACTTGTCAAGTCTGTCCACTTGCTCCTTACCTGATTTCAGTCTCCCTTGCTGCTCAGTTCTTCTCCCTAACTCCTAGTCCTCATCAGTCCCAGTTTCTGTGCCTGTCTCCTTAGGTACCTGCCCAATCCCACACTCCATCCCTATCCCCTAAATCCCAGTCTTTCTGTACCCCACAATCCCCAGAAGTCTTCAGTCTCAGCTTTTCCCTCCCCATCCCTAGGCTCTGGTCCCCATTTGTTTCCTCCCATCCTCCACAAGGCTGATGCTTGTCCCATTTGAATCAGTTAACTTCTTTCTCGCTGCCTGGGGCCAGCAGCAGAGTCAATGACAGTAGAGGAGAGACAGGCTCACTGCTGTTAGTTCAGGTGCCCAGATCCAAGCCTGGCATAGCCTGCAGCAGCCCAGAGCTGTGGTCACAGGGAAGTCCTCCTCAGCCCCAGACTGGAGCATGCTCAGTGCGGTTGGAATTTGGGGGTGACTTCAACTGCGAAGATATAAGAATTCCCTAATGACCATGTGATTTCAAGTGCCTGCCCCAAAGCCTGGGAACACTAGAACTTTTGAAAGAAAACATGAGCAAAATAATTTATTTTTCTCTAACTGTGTTCATAGAAGCAGCTGCACTGTTTTGGCTGAAATTCTCTAAAAAATCAAATTGAGCCTGATGCAGACATCTGTTCGGGATAATTTCAGCTCATGGTTAAAATCTGGCAAAATTATAACAACTGAAAATAGGGCTTATAATAAGTGTTCAGCAGCTTTATTTGTTGGCTTTGCTACTAGCTTCCTCCCCCACCCCCACCCCCGTACTCCAGGACATCAAGTGACCAGCACATGAGTGTGTCTGGTTCTGTGCATTAGGAAACTTATTCTGCTTTATCACTATTGAGTTCACTGTTAATCTTTTGCGGGTGAAATGTATTAGGGACAAATGCTATCTATACATAACTGAAGCCACTGGATTTGGCAAACGAGGAGCAACAGTGTGAGGAAAGGACCAGTCTGAAGGTACTGCACCTGAGGTTCAGGCTCACACAACTCAATCTGAGTTGGTTTAGCAAACACTCAGGACTTGTTGGGGGTTGGCCAGAGCTCGAATCCCACCTCAACATGAGTCCAAGCACTATCATTTTACAGTGTACAGTGTGAATGCACTTAAAGCCACTGGTATGAGTCAGAAGATCTGCATAGTACAATGTGGACATATCAGCATGGCCATGAGGCCTGGGTCCAGCAATTGTAAACTCAGATTTTCAATGCAGTGTGATGCTCAGACATGGGCTTGGAAACGCCACATCCACAAGCCCAGGTCTGTAGTGTGCCCTATAGATATACCCAGAGAATTTCAATTTCTTCCAAAAGTGGTGTGAAGAAAGTTGATGATCCAGTGAAAAATTACCTAAAAGGCGATTTTTGAATATTTTTTAAATCAAAGCAGCATGAAAAAATAGAATGCAAACTATGAAGAGCATTTTATGGTTTTGGGTTTTTTTTGACATTTTAAGGCGGGTTTTTTTAAGAAAGCAAGCTTTGAATCTTCTGTTAAACTAAAATCTCAACTATGGTGTAACTATACCACTCCACTCTACCTTTCCCTCCCATTAGGTGTAACCATTATCTTGTTGTCATGACAAGCAGCCACTTCTTATATGATGAAGTATAGTTTTCGACAACTATTGCTGTAACTTATAACTCTGTTTACAGATTGATTTGTTTCTCTGAGTGAAAAATAAGAAAATGGTAATCTTAGGCCACCATGCTGTGGAGTGAGTTACTTTTAGCTATTAACCTCAGAAAGTATGTGCAAGGATTTCAGTATCTACATAGTCTTCAAATGAACTCAGCGGGGCTATAGGGTTTCAGTTTTAAAAATAAGAAATACAGAGCTTGATATATATATATATATATATATATATATATATATATATATATATATATATCAAGGTTGTTTTTTAAATGGAGTATTTTCTTTTAAGTTTGACGCATTTCCAGCCAAACTCTCTGCTGCTTCTTTCTAATGGAGAAGCATGATCTTGTGGTTAAGGCACCGACCTGAATTTTGTTCCCAGTCATGTCTGAGCTTTAACAATTCATTCAGACCCCAATTCAGCAAGATGCTCAAACACATTCCTAACTTTAAGCAAAAAGTAGTTATATTAACTTAAGCATCTGTGACAAAGTCAATGGCACTACTCATTGCTTAAGGTTAGTCATGAGTGCATTAGAGTTTTATTTCTCTGTGCTTTATTTGTCATCATTCAATGGGGTTAACACTTTTCAACAATAATTTGATTGTTTTTAAAGAGAAATGGAAGACACTATATAAGGCAAATAATCAGTATTTGTTTTGAGCACCTGCTTCATATGCAACCTATGCCAATGTGCACAACTTTTAATTTGCTCAGTGAAATATTTTTTATGACAAACTGGATTCTCATCAGGACTTTTATTTTACACATTTTTAGTTATTGGCTGCACTTACTATGTTATTCTTTATAATGTCTATCTTATGGAGTTTGTGTATTAAGAAAGCAATGGGTCAGCCAACGTGTGTTCAGATGTCAAGTTTCACTTAGGGCATATCAGACAGATTTAATGTTCATACCAGAATATAATCCCTTCCATTTTTTTTAAAGTGAGGATTAAATAACTGCAATTTATTATGTAATTTATATTTTTCAAACAAAAATGTCTCCATTTATTCTTTATTCAGACTATATAAATATTTAAAACAAAACATACACTGGATATTATTAATAAATGCAACAAGTTTGTAGTGATTGCCTGAAATATCCTACCTTGTTAGCATGTGCTGATTCTACTGGTTGTTGAGGCAGGTGACTTATTACCCTACCTGTTAAAGGGATGTAGAAGTGGCTATCTGAGAAGAGAGGATTTAGAGTGTGACCTTGAACTGTCCTGAGGTGAGAACCCTAGTAACAGCTAAGCCTGGGGAAGTAGGTTTAAGGTAAACTATATATTGTTAAATTTATTCCCTTCTTGAAGTTTCATTTTGTAGTCTTTGTAAAGTATGGACTGAGTCTAAAAGCTCATTGGCTATGTCTACACTTACTAAAGTTAGTTCGAATTAGTTATTCGAACTAACTAATTCAAACTAATTTTAGTTAGTTTGAATTAACTTAATTCGAACTAGAAAAATTTAGTTCGAACTAAGCAAGTGCCATGAATGGCACTTGCTTAGTTCGAATTAGCGAATTGCATTGAGTTCAATGGGCCGGTTAGTTCAAACTAAGCAATTAGTTCGAACTAACATGGCCACATTGGTTAATTCAAACTAACTAGTACAAATTAACCCTTAGTTCGAATAGCATATTCGAATTTATTAGTTCAAATTAAGGAAGACCTTAATTCGAACTAATTAAAGCCTAGTGTAGCCATGGTTTTAGTTAGTTTGAATTAAGCTTCCTTAATTCGAACTAACTTGCCAGTGTAGACATAGCTATTGATGCTATCACTTCTTTCTCTTCTTAATACTGCCATGATTTTATAAATAATATTGTAATCTTTTTCAGAGCACTGTTTTCACTCACCCAAAGATTAAGTAACAGAAACCTGAATATGTGATAATACCATTGAGACATAGCATTTTGAGGGCTTTACATCTCCATATATGATTGCATAGTAGGAGAAATGTAAGAAGCATGTGTACCAAAGAATGCCAATACCCAGCCACTGAATAGGTGGGCACCAAAATTTTGGTGTTGTGATCAGATTGCCAGTGATGGATGTTAACCGAATACAGCCAGATCACCCTAAGGACTTAGTCAGAAATAGATGTGAATGACCCTTGATCTGTAAAGAAGCCTCAATCCTTTGGGATTTGCAGTGATGATGATGAGAAATATCACAGCTGTGACAAGAGAAAATAAAATAGATAGAGCCTTACCTCCTAAACATTTCTTTAGAAGGAGAATTTCTCATAGACATCCAGAATTCTATCTCCTATACTTTTCTTGTTACTTAATAACGACTTCCCTTGATGGGCACAGCTATTTAGTCTTGCCAAATAGATATTAGTATATCCCAAAATGAGATTATATGGAGTATATGTGTATGTTCCACCATAAGTAAAATGTTGCACTAGGCATATTACAAGAAGTGCACAAGAGCTTACTAATAGCCTTCTAAGGCCAGTTCTATACTGCCACTAACATGTAGTTGCTGTACAGTGAGTGGCACTGCATTGATGAGAGACACCATCCAGTCAATGCAGCCTTAATC
Organism: Pelusios castaneus; assembly: GCA_007922175.1. NCBI lineage: Eukaryota > Metazoa > Chordata > Testudines > Pelomedusidae > Pelusios > Pelusios castaneus. The sequence goes on from ML685797.1 coordinate 9,589,997, forward strand.
CTTTTTTTGGTGGGGGAAGGGGGTGGTTAATGGTGTTGAATTGAAAGCATCTTTGGGATCAATTGAGCGGGTCTCCACAGTCCACTCAATTGATCCTACAGCATTGATCCCTGCAGCCCTGGCAGTGTAGACATGCCCTTAGGCATCTGCTGACATGGATTATTGCTTTTAGAGAATGATTCTCTATTTTTTTTCTTAAAATGAAGTTGTAGTTTATCCTTCCATTGTGAAAAGCAGTTACTAGCAAGAGAAAACAAAAATGAAGATCTCTATGTAGCTAGAGATATATACTTTTTATATAATCTTGAATGTATTCATTTGATAATTTTTATAATAATTATTCTCTGTTTTTAGCAAAGGTTATCTAAAACCCATTCTCTCCATTTTATTGTCACCTGTTCTCTCCATTTTACTGTCATGGTCTTGCTCCATTTTCATCTTCCTTTTAAAACTCAACATTTAAAAAAACCCCAAACTTTGGAATACTGAACAGTTCACACTTTAGTTTCCACTAAAGGAGGAGTTAAAAGTGGCTTAAAGGGTTACAGATCAACTTTGAGAGTTGGTCATATTTTAAAATTGTCATTTCCTCCTTCATTCTATAATCCTGATCTCTCCTTGCAGTGTTTCCCTTTACCCCCTTATCTTTGGCTTTTCTGCCTTCCCATTTTTCCCATCCCCAAATTTATGTAGTAGGCACAGGTATTTCTGTGTGTGATTCAGTGAAAAAGGTGTCCAGTATCTGGCCATTGGGACTTGGTACATAACTGTGAGATCATCAAAAAGATATAATTAGTGGATCAAAAGATGGCTTCAGACAAACAGCGTCCACAGCCAGACTCTAATATTAGAAGTTCTGTGCTTTGTTATTAAAAGTATATATTTAAAGCCACAAATAGTGGTTTAGCTAACTCTGAGATTGCATGTGAAATCCTAGAAAGGAGATTTGTACTTTTATATCTCATCTTTCTCCTTTCTTCTCCATGATTCTTTTATGCACTGCATTTGAATTGTGTGGCATCTGCTAGTCATGGCAGCAAACATCATCACTACAGGAGAACTCATGGAACATTGCCAGCGCTGACTTCTGTTCCAATTACTGGGGTGATAGCTCAATGATATTTGGCTACTTAAACATCTTCCATTTCAGTTTTGCCTTAGATCTTGCAGGACAAACAGTACTGTAACAAAACCTCAGTCTAGCAGAAACAGACTATATTCACAGTTATGGCATTTTGAATACTGAATGTGGTCTTTGAAGACCCTGGTTCATCATCCTAGTTCATTATATCTTTTATTTCTTAATGTAGATCTGTTCAGTTGGAGAGGTAAGATTTTTGCAAAGGTTATTTGTGCATTTGCTGAATAATGAATCTTTCATTATACAGTCCTATGTCCCAGAAATGTATCCAACTTTTATAAATTGTCTGCTTATGTGCACAGTACTTAAATTCAAATAGCTCAGTGATAAAAACAGGGGAATCCATTGTATTAGCATTCAGGTTTACTCCGTTTATTTCCTCTTGTGAAGAATAACCAGTAATGGTAAAATTAGAGTACAAGTTAGAAAAATTAGAGTATAACATAGGACAAAAATATTTCAAATACCAGATGATGAATTTTATAGTGAAAACAGATAATTTAATAATCAAACTGATCAAGACTTACCAACTCACCAGTGCTACCTGTATTGATACATTAGGAATGATTAACTACACTTCTGTCAAGCACACTTTAAGTGCATGTGGCAATAGAGGAACTTTAATTGAATTTATGGTGGTTAATTCAAAATTAGAGTAGTTTAAACAGTTTCATTCCTGGATTATCCTTTTACCAAAAGCATGAGAGTTCAGGATGGGCAATAATGTTGGTGTGCCAGCTAAGGATGCTTCTTAAATAACCATATTTCATATTTACATTGTCTCTATCTTACATACATTCACACTGTTATGTTTAAATGGCATTGTAACCAGTCACAAGTTCTTGGAAGTGTTGCTAAGTGACAATAGCTTTCATGATCAGCTACACCTGCATGTAGTGCTGTATTTTTTTGCTAAGTCTACACTGATGTTGTATACTGGTTTACTCAAATCACACTTGCTGATACTTGTGTGCCAAAGAACTTTATATTTACATGAGAGGAAAGGATAATATACACGGAGTTTACATGCACTTCTGACTTTTGCTCAAACAAATCATATTGTATTGCACATCTGGGAAACCCATGAAAACCACTTGACATAAAAATTCCTGTTTTCATGTTTTGTGGTTTTTTTATATATATATGTGTGTGTGTACACCCCCCCTCCCGTCAAAATACATATGTAAAAGCTATATATATTCTCTATTTCATTCTGTAGGGGTTTTTAAGGCTATTTTCTTTCCTGTTTTGATTTTATCTTTATTGACTTCTGTATGACCTTTCTCATAAGAGTCTGTACAGGAAAATGATAAACACATGCACTTAGTTCTTCATATATTAACATTCTGTCTTTCTCATTACTTTGGAAAACTGTGGCAGTTGTTCACATCATCTATTCTAATTCACAATTTATGGAGTAGATTCACCTGTGACTACCACTGAAGCTATACCAAAATTATAAAAAAATTAAAACAAGGGAAAAATCTGTTACTAGTTCAAGATAATTATTGCAGACATTGCCATGTGCAGAAAGAACAGCAAATGTGGACGGCGACCAGCGTGGCTTAGCAGGGAACTCTGCGGGGAGCTGAAACATAAAAGGGAAGCTTACAAGAAGTGGAAGATTGGACAGATGACAAGGGAGGCGTATAAAGATATTGCTCGGGACTGCAGGGATCAAATCAGAAAGGCCAAAGGACAATTGGAGTTGCAGCTAGCAAGAGATGTGAAGGATAACAGAAAGGGGTTCTATAAGTATATCAGCAACAAGAAAAGGATCAGAGGTGGTGTAGGTCCCTTACTGAATGGGGCAGGCATCCTCGTGGAGGATGATGCGGAAAAGGCTGAAGTACTCAATGCTTTTTTTACTTCAGTCTTCACAGGGCGGGCCAGCTCCCAGGCTACTACATGGGGTAACGCGGACTGGAGAGAAGAGTGGCCCTCGGTGATGGAAAGTCAGGTTAGGGAACACTTAATGAAATTGGATGTGCACAAGTCCATGGGGCCAGATGAACTGCATCCGAGGGTGCTGAGGGAGTTGGGGGAAGTGATTGCAGAGCCGCTGGCCATTATCTTTGAGAACTCATGGCGAACGGGGGCGGTCCCGGAGGACTGGAAAAAGGCAAATATAGTACCTATCTTTAAGAAAGGGAAAAAGGAGGATCCGGGGAACTACAGACCGGTCAGCCTCACCTCAATCCCTGGGAAAATCATGGAGCAGGTCCTCAAGGAATCCATCCTGAAACACTTGGAGGAAAATAGAGTGATCAGGAACAGTCAACATGGATTCACCAAGGGCAAATCGTGTCTGACCAACCTGATTTCCTTCTATGATGAGATGACTAGATTTGTGGATGCGGGAAGAGCCATTGACGTGATATACCTTGACTTTAGCAAGGCTTTTGATACGGTTTCCCACAGCATTCTCGTCGGCAAGTTAAGGAAGTATGGGTTGGATGAGTGGACCGTAAGGTGGATAGAAAACTGGTTAGATCAACGGGCTCAGCGGGTAGGAATCAATGGCTCGATGTCTGGTTGGCAACCGGTAATGAGTGGAGTGCCCCAGGGGTCGGTCCTGGGGCCGGTTCTATTCAACATCTTCATTAATGATCTTGATGATGGAATAGACTGCGTGCTTAGTAAGTTTGCGGATGACACCAAGTTGGGGGGAATGGTAGATACTCTGGAGGGCAGGGACAGGATCCAGAGAGACTTGGACAAATTGGAACACTGGGCTGAAAGAAACCTCATGAGGTTCAACAAAGACAAGTGCAAAGTCCTGCACTTAGGACGGAAAAATCCCATGCACTGCTACAGGCTGGGAACCGATCAGCTAAGTAGCTGCGCTGTAGAAAAGGACCTGGGAGTTATGGTGGACGGGAAGATGAATATGAGCCAACAGTGTGCCCTTGTTGCCAAAAAGGCCAATGGCATATTAGGCTGCATCAGTAGGAGTATTGCCAGCAGATCGAGGGATGTGATAATTCCCCTCTATTCGACACTGGTCAGGCCGCATCTGGAGTACTGTGTCCAGTTTTGGGCTCCCCACTACAGAAAGGATGTGGACAAATTAGAAAGAGTCCAGCGGAGGGCAACAAAAATGATTAGGGGGCTGGGGCACATGACTTATGAGGAGAGACTGAAGGAACTAGGCTTATTTAGTCTACAGAAGAGAAGACTGAGGGGAGATTTGATAGCAACCTTCAACTACTTGAAGGGTTGCTCCAAAGAGGAGGGAGCTAGGCTGTTCTCGAGGGTAACAGAGGACAGAACAAGGAGCAATGGTTTCAAATTACAGCTGGGGAGGTCAAGGTTGGATATTAGGAAAAACTTTCTCACTAGGAGGGTGGTGAAGCATTGGAATGGGCTATCTAGGGAGGTGGTAGAATCTTCATCTTTGGAGATTTTTAAGGCTCGGTTAGACAAAACCCTGGCTGGGATAATTTAGGGGGAGTGGTCCTGCTTTTTAGCAGGGGGTTGGACTAGATGACCTCGTGAGGTCCCTTCCAACCCTATTATTCTATGATTCTATATCATATATAATAACTTGACCAAACCCAACACAAACTTCATACATAGTAGTAAACCATGGTAAAAAAAAAAAAACCCTATTCAAAGTTCAGAAGAAATTAGTGAATTTAAATCGCCTATACAAATCCACTCAGAAGCTCTTTGCTAATTAAGTATACTCAGTCTGTATATCTTTGACAAATTCTTTCACTCTGGTGAATACAAAGTAAATACTTCTTTCTTAATCATGAGTAGTCAGCCAGTGGTGTAATATCTTGTATCGATTTGATTATCTTTACTTAAACTGTTGTATTCTTTGACATTTCCACATCTTCCACACTGCCTCTAACATTTGTGACTTTTTCATATATATTTAAGCCATTATCTCAGGAATCATGCCATTGCTATGAATAACTTTATGTTTTAACCAGATGTTGAGATAGCTAGCAAGTCATCTTCATCAGTCTGAATTTCTTCATCTATCCCACTTACCTGGGAGAGATGAAGAATTTATCTGTTTGATGAAGAAACTTTTCCCATTAAGTGGGCAAAGTAATGAGAGAGAAGTCTGGTACTTATTGCTGGAAATGTCAACTTCCTGAATCATCTCTCTCTCTTTTTTTAAAAAATACATAATTATAATAACAAACAGCTATTGGATAGCAATGTTATTGCATATAGATAAATTGAAATAACAAAAAATTAGAGTAGAAATTCTGGTTATGCAAGTCTAAAAGGCTGCTTTAAAAAAAAAAGTTGATGACAATAAAGGAAACCATTTTAGTTCACCTTCTTGTATCAGTGACCCAAACCTTTTCTAGTAAATTACATTATCCCATATATGCTTTAATTTGTTCAGCATTTTACAGAATTTTTCCCTTACGTATTTGATGGTTTGAATTTGGGATGTGGAACGTGTTTGTTTTTTTACACTATAATTAGCTGCAAAACTATCTATATTACTGTATTTGTTTTTTTTCTTTCTTGATCCAATGACAGTAGGCAGGTGCTAGCTTCTAGTTAAGTAAGAATTCTAAGCCACTGCTTAGTAATTGGCATAGAAGTTGGGTAAGGAAATCACCCCCTTCTGTCATGCTAGACTATAGTTTTCTAAGTCAAGTTCTTCTGTTCTCTTTCCGAGAAAATCAGCAATTATCCCATTTCTCAGAGAAAGTGTTCATAGATATAAATAGAGAAAGGAAGAGGTACTTGCCCTCAGAGTTGATGTGTTCATCTGAGGGGCCCAATAGCTGTCTCCCTTCCCCGCCCCTGCAAAAAAAATTGATCCAAGAGAGTGTTTAAAAATTGAAGTGGCTGCCAATCTGGAAAATTGCGCACGCGCGTGTGTGTGTGTAAGTGTAACCTTTGGGTGGGCTAAATTCATTTAGTTGCCCTTCTCCAGTGCCCCACAGAAATCAATCCCAACCCCTATGGGGAAAGCAGCTGGAGACCCAGGATCCAGTCTGTACAGGACTCACGGCGAAGTTTGCTCAGAGCTACACTCACATATTAAAATGCTACTAAAAACAAACATAACAATGAACTTTATTAACTACTAACTAAATGAACCTTATCCTAAGAAAACAAACTACAATTAACCAAGAACAATGCCTTGCATGAAAGATACCCAAGAGTCCCAAAGTCTGTGTGGAGTTCACCCAACTCTCAGCTACAGTCTCTGTTCCAGTGTGGAAGCTTGAGTGGCAAGAAATCGCTGTCCTCTTTTTTCTTTGCTGGGATCCTCTGTAGCATTACATGCAGGCTTTCTCTTCTCCTCTGCAACCAGCCCTCAGTCCCATATGCATGTCTGCAAGGTCTGTTGCAAATGAGTCCTTTACATGGAGAAAACATCTTGTTCACTCCTGGCTCAGCTCCTCTCCAGAACACTGAGCACATGGTCTCCCCTCAAGGCAGCTCCTGCCTGCTGTCTGCTCATGCTGCTGCTCTCCAGTCATCTGACTGACAACATCACATCACACCAGCAGGGTACACTGTGGAGCATGCTCAAATTGCTACCACTCCCTGCTTCTGGAAGTTTCCAGTTGTGGGTCGCTAATCTGCCCAACAACAGTAACCCACCCTCAGCAGGTCTCTCAGAGATAGCCTTTTCAGGCATATGGGTTACATAAGCAGAGTGAATGACTCATAATAACTGTGTAAAATAGTTTGTCAGCTTCAAGTATGGAAGGAGAACCCCTCTGTTGTGAGACCATATAATGTGCACTTTAAGATGCTAGAATTTTTTTTCTCTCTGCCTATTAGAAAATGAAAAAAAAAGGTTAAATTGTGCTCTAATCTTCAGGGAGAGAAAGTATCTGTGATTTACTAAAATTAATCTTGTGTTCTGCAACTTTTAAAAGTGATGGTGTCTCTAATAAGATTAGTAAAGAATAATCCTATAAAGTGTTATTTGTATTATGGTAGTGCCTATGGGCCCTATTGTGCTGCTGTTGTACAAACATACTGTATATAAATGACAGCCTAAATAAGGATGAGATACTGCAAGTAATGTAGAAACACTAAGTAGGAGTGGGAGGGGGGTGATGGTAGCAAAAGGATATGGGTGGAATGGAAAAGCGTATCTGGACGTCATCCTCATAGAATGCACTGAGGTGCTTCCTCAGCTTCCATTAGGAATAATGATCCTTTGAGTTTCACTAGACAGGACAATGTCCAAGGTAAATTCTGTTTTTCACAGAATGCAAGAATAATTCCTTCTCTTCTCCAAATAATTTAAATTTGACTTTTAATAACCTAATAGGTTATGACTAATATAGGTTGGGAAACTTTTACAAACTACAACTCATACCTTGACTGTTCATTTGAAAGATCATAATTTATTGGTGGGGACCAGAGCATAAAGTATTCTTCCCTTACAAGCTGCAACTCTAAATGCTTGAATTCTAACTTGAAGTGCTTTGTGTCTCTGTATACTTTCCTATGTCGTTAATTTATAGATGTTCTCCAGCGTGAATACTTTATGCCCTTCTATTTATCTCGCAACACCCTCATCACTCTAGTGCAGAATTCTTTCTTTTTGAAAGAATGAGACCTTGACAAATGTTTTTCAGTAGAAGAGCATTTTATGGTCTTGATTATGCAATTTGTTACATATGTATGAACACTGCCACCCACACACAACAAGGTGCAAGATTCTATCATTGAAACAGATTTGTTAAGGTCTTACTCTTTCAACAGTAGCTGAAGCACAGGGCAACATGAATGAATGCATACATAATCACAATGCTCTGTAGGTTAGATATTTCAGCATCTATCGAAATCAGTGTGGCTTCATAGGGGCATAAGAATCCACTTGCACATGAATTGCAGGATTGGAGTCAGATGATGGCTTAGACTTGTGAAACAGAAGGAATGTTTTATAATACATTACTTTCACAATATCCATGTTATACTGCAACTTTCAGAACTGATGACAGACAACGTTTTCTAAAAAGTTTTTCCCCTGAAAAAGAGGAAAATCCCATTAAAGTAAACAATTCTGATGCTTTAAATAAAACAATATTAGGTGGAGGTGTTGAAATGTATGTATAGGTGCCTAGCACAATGAGCACTGGTCTCAGATGGGGTCTCCAGGTGTTACCGAAATATCACTATATATATGTGAAATTTCCAGAAGAGCTTTTTGTGAAGCCTTCCTTCTCAGCCCTTTTCAAGCTTACATTATTCTTAGTTTATATTTTATTTGGAAGCTAGATATTGGTTTTGAACCTACTTTTGTAGGAGTTTTGCTGTTGACTCCTTTTGGACCACATTGAAGCCCATTAATGAATAGGTACAAAGACAGCAAAATAACAAATAAGAAACTTTGTCACTTTAAATATATTTCACCCCGTTTTCCTCTAGCCTGTTAATACTCATTTGTATTGTTTTCATGGATTTAGCAAATTTATATGAGATATTTATATTTTTTGAGTGAAATATTTCTACTGAATGAATTTCCTACTTCATCTTAATAGTATGATTTCAAGATTATATCTCTTTCCCCCTTCTGAATTAAAATTGTAAATAATCTGGTTCATCGTTCTTTCATAATATAGCTCCCAACACTGCATGTGGATCTCAGGTTATTGTGAAATCTTCTCTTTGCCAATGAGAATAGGCAAAAGTCATACCGTTTCTCATGACATTACTGTACATCAAGTGCAAAGCAGTGCCTACCAAAAAAAAAAAAAATTGCTGCAAATGTAATGCTTGTGATGAGTCCTATTGGCAGAGTTAGAGAGTGAAATCCTCTATCTTCACTCAATTGGTTGATATAACAAGGGTTTAAATTAAAAATAACTCTGCCGTCAAGGGAGTAGCACTGGGATAAAACAGTCTGACCAAATCCTCTGACTTACACCTCCCTGCACTTACTTTGCTCCCATTCTATAAGTTCCTCATCTTCAAGCATCTAATGAAGTGAGATTTTCTCCCACGAATGCTCATGTGATAAATAAATTTGTTAGTCTTTAAAAGTGCCACCAGATTCCTTGTTTGTTTTCCATATCTCTAAAGCACTTTAAAGATGAAAAAGATTACATATAGTAAATCATGTGTGGTATTTGTTTACAAAGGTGTGGATTCTTCCACTGTATTTTGAGCAGTGATTTGAATGGGTCAACTTGCAGTGTAAGTAGTACTTACACATGTTAATTAAGGATAGAATAATCTGCTGCAAAATAAGGCAGAAGCAGTGGAAGTATCAATCTGCAGATAACAATCATTTGTATTTTTTTATATTCAAAACGCTGCAGTAACATGGACCTCATGTTGTATCTCAAAAGATGATCTTACTGACTGTTCAGTCCTTGGCCACTTTAAGGCAACAAAATATATTAGTGCTAATTGTGTTATGATAACCTGTCCTCTATGGAATGGACTGTGACCATCAACTTAAACTGTAATGACTTGTGATCACTAAAATATTGGGTAGGCTTTTTCAAGGATGAAGGCTATATATATAGTTACTCATATTTGTTACTGAAAAAAGGATAAAAAACAACTTTTAGGCTTTTGGTAAAGTGCTAGTATCATTGGCTATGTCTACACTGGCAAGTTGGTTCGAATTAAGGAGGCTTAATTCGAACTAACTAAAGCCATGGCTACACTAGGTTTTAGTTAGTTCGAATTAAAGCCTTACTTCTGAAGTCCTATTCGAACTTATTAGTTCGAATTAAGGAAGCCCTTAATTCGAACTAGTTCGAATTAGCCAATGTGGCCAAGTTAATTTGAACTAATTTCTTAGTTTGAACTAACCGGCCATTGAAATGAATGGGGATCGCTAATTCGAACTAGGCAAGTGCCATTCGTTCGAACTAACTTTTTCTAGTTCGAATTAGCTTAGTTCGAACTAATTTTAGCAAGTGTAGACATAGCCATTGTGACTTCACTGTCATGGTTTAATAGCATCTCATCATTAATTAATTAGTCATACATATCATGTTTTTATTAGTTTAGTATAAAAAGTCTTAAAGAATACTTGGATTCCTTTTCCCCCCATTTAATAAACATATGAATCCTTTTGAATACAAAAGGGAAAAGCATACAACTTCTAAGTGAGGTCATATACTGAATGTGATAAGAATGTGCATAAAGTGGGTGCTTGTGTTTGTCTTTAAATGAGTATGTTAATAGTAATCCTGGGTAAATCATGTTTGGGTGATTAATCACTTTGAGATTTTTTTGTGAATCAGGCAAATTTTCTTGTTAGCTCACAGAAAAAAGTAATTGACTTTTAAGGGCCATTTAAAGGCAGAACTACATTAATGTAAAAGTTGATTTGTTGCATTTATAATTTGGTTTCTAGGATATAAACCTGTTTAGTCATTCTCCATTGTCCTACCCACCCTTGAGTGTCAGAGTCACAGATGGAACAGAAGATAATTAAAGAAGACTGGCATTCTGTTTTTTGAGGACGTGAAAAAAGCTGGGCATTTTAAAAAAAGTGGACGTTCAGAAAGAGTGCTGCTGCACTTACAGAGGGCAACATACTTACCAATGTAGTCAGAGAAATCATGAGGAGACTCAAATAAAGAGTCCAAGTGGGACCCATAGATCCACCTCGATAGCAAATAGGTCATTGTAGGAAGAAAAAATTGTGATTCAAAAGTGGTTATGTGATCAGGCAGCTAGTCATGTTTAGAGAAAGTGGTTAGTGACAGATGGCCAATAAAGGGCAGAACCTTCTTCTCTATCAAAGTGTTTGGGGTTTTCTATCATAGCGCATGTACAAATGGTACGGGGCAAAGCTGTGGTGCTGCAGCTATGCCACTGTAGCATAGTAGTGTAGATACTTACTACAGTGATGGAAGGGGATTTTCTGTCAATGTAGTTAATTCCTCCCCTTCAGAGGCAGTAACTAGGTTGATGGAAGAACCTAAACTGGGGCTTAGATTGGCTTGACTACATCTCTTAGGGATCTGAAATTTTCACAGGTAGGTTGACCCAATTTTAACTGTAGATCAGGCCTAAGCTTCTGCACTATGTCTCCATTTGTTTGGCTATCTTAATCAGTTTTGGTTTGTATTATGATATATATATATATATGAGTCAATAATAATTTTGACCCTTAGGTAATGGGGCATAATTGTTTTTTATGTGAGCGGATTGCTGTGACATCAAAGGTAACAACCAATCATTATCCTTCCTCTACAGATAATTTATGTGTAATAATTCAGGATGCCATAAAAGAGGAAAAATGAATGCCTTTAAAATGAGTTTATTGTAATATGATACCACAATCATTAAAATAATATATATATTTCTCTCCCCCCCCCCAATGGTATTTCTACACACAGTTAAGGTTACTTGAGTGCTTTAAGTGCATTTCCATACCTTTTAACGTTTTTGGATTTCTTTAAAAATAATTATAATTAAAATTTCCTGTGTTTGCAATGCTTAGTTCTGGGGTAATTATAATATCCCTGTAATGCTTTTTGCCCTTATGTTACTTGTATGTACTTTCAATTTTTATTCATTTTAATTTAGTTTTTTGTTTTGGAATTATTTGGAAGTTCCAGCTGCACACTGCATATTTATTACTCCTCTAGATTATCTATTCTGACTTGTATTAATACAGACATTTAACCACTGATTGAGTGTATTAGCAAACATATAAACTATTCCATACTCTAATTACAAAGTTAATTGTATTACTGTTCATTGTGAAAAGAAGACTTGAATGCATTTCATCTGTGACTTTCAATAGATATATGTGGCTGTGTTGGTCCCAGGATAGCAGAGAGATGAGGTCGAACCAATAAGAGATATTACTTCATTTCCCATAGATGTAGTGTATTCATTTGGGCTGAAAACAAAGAGTGTTTATTTTTCTCACTGGATAAGTTGCTGAAGGATTTAACAGTTATTTTCTCCCATTTAGGAAAAATAGTCACCATAGAACAGTGGTTTTCAAACTTCTATTTTCAGGCCCCAGTTGAAAAAAATCATTTATGCCCACAACCCAACAACAAGGCTGCATCTACACTTGTAAATTAAGTTGACTTAAGCTTGCTTAAGTCGACTTAATTTACCCTGCGTCTACACTACAGTTTCCTTAAGTTAACTTAAGGAAAATAAAGTTGACTTAATAAAAATTAAGTCGACTTTATAACACCTCATTTTAATTTGACTTAATGCTTAAGTCGACTCCCTAGAGTCGACTTAAGCCAGTGTAGATGTGGGGTAGCCCTAAGTCAATTTAGGGCTACCCCAGGATTACACCAATGCCCTCCCTGCTGGGGGAGGGGAGACACGGGGAGCCTGGCATGCCCTGCCAGGGTCCCTGACCCCCTTTGCCCCATTGTACCTATGTACACTGGGGCAAAGGCTGAGCCCCCTGGCAGTGGGCAAAGGGTGGTCCCCCTAACCCCACAAAGTCGACCTAGGCATCCAGTGTGGACACTCTAGGTCGACTTTGTAAGTTCCCCCCAAAGTCAACTTTAATTTTAAGTGTAGCTATAACCTTCTGGTGGGCTAAAATTCATTTACTTACCCTTCTCCAGTGCCTCACAGAAATCAATCTCAATCCCTATGGAGAAAGCAGCTGGAGACCCAGGATCCAGTCTGTATGGGACTCACAGCAAAGATTGTTCTGAATTACCCTCCCACATTAAAATACTACTAAAAACAAACATAACAATGAACTTTATTAACTACTAACTAAATAAACCTTATCCTAAGAAAACAAAATACAATTAACCAAGAACAATCCCTACAGAAAACCCCGCATGAAAGATACCCAAGAGACCCAAAGTCCAGGTGGAGTTCACCCAACTCTCAGCTACAGTCTTTGTTCGAATGTAGAGGCTTGAGTGGCAAGAAATAGCTGTCCCCTTCTTTCTTTGCAGGAATCGTCTGTAGCATTAAATGCAGGCTTTTCCTTCTCATTTGCAACCAGCCCTCAGTCCCATATGCATGTCTGCAAAATCTGTTGCAGATGACTCCATTAGAGGGAGAAAACATTTTGTTCACTCCTGGCTCAGCTTCTCTCCTGAAAACTGAGCACACGGGCTCTTCTCAAAGCAGCTCTAGCCTGCTGTCTGCACAGACTGCTGCTCTCATGTGATCTGACTCTGACCACACCAGATCACACCAGCAGAGAACCCTGTGGCGCATGCTCAAAAATGCTACCACTCCCTGCTTCTAGAAATTTCTAGATGTGGGTAGCTAATCTGCCCAGCAACAGTAACCCACCCTCAGTAGGTCTCTTAAAGAGAGAGCCTTTTTTAGGCATATGGGTTACATAGACTCACTAAGTCGACGTATCTAAGTCGACTTTAAGTTGACTTAGTTAAAGTCAGTTAAGTCTTAGTGAAAGTCAATTTAAAATTACAAGTGTAGACATAGCCTAACATTTTTCAGCAATGCATTCCAGTCTTGTGGCGGGGGCTAGGGGGGTGCCGCGACCCAGTACCTGAGGGTCTGTGTCCCAGTACTGGCTCCAACCTGTGGTTTGAAAACCACTGTCTTAGAATGTTCTGATCTTTGTGATTGCGGTGACTGAATAACACATCTGGGAGTGGAGTGAGCTGATCAGCTGTTGAACTTGCCCTGGAAAATACACCCTTCCCTAAAATGTGACTAGCTATCTGGAGTTTTTAGGAAAAGTTTGCAGCTATTAGCACCTGAATTGGGTCAGAATTCATGAGGTAATCAACAGATGCCTTGTTAGTTTTCATATAGCTTACCCTGTTATGGCTGCTCCCAACTCCCCAGCACATTTCTGAACAAAATTTCAAACCCCAGTCTCATTTGTGACAAATTATTTTCTCAGCTATGGGCTGCATGAATACCTTTAACTGACATGGACTAAATTTGCAAATGGAACACATTTCTACCTGCCCTACCCTCACACAGTTCATTGTTTTCAGGTGGCTCAGCGGGCTGTTGGGTGGGTACAGAATGGTGTACTTATAGGCATGGCAATATAACATTGTTATATTTAAGAAACAGGAATGGTCCTAGCAAAACTCTATACTTTTCCAGTAAAAATACACTTTAAAAGTGTTCTTTATTGTTTGCATTTCTTGATCGCCATTTTGAACGTCACATGGTGGAGGAAGGGGGACGCCAAGGTGCTGGTATACACACTACCATTAGGGGATAGATACTGCTAGCTAAGGCTTCTCGTAGCTGTTTCATTGGTTCATACAGTGGAAATCCCTTCCATTACGGTGTTAATAAACATTAAAATGCAGTTAGAAACTTGCCAACTCAGGGATGGCTTCTGTCCTTTCTGTTTCTGCTGTAAACTCCCCAGCAGGCTGTTCCTGGGGTGAGCAAGAGACCATACTGGCTGCCCACCTTTGGCTCCATACTGAGTGAAGTGCCTACTATCCACCGTGAATCTCCTCATAAAGTGGGCATGAGCACAGCAAGTTGCCCAAGTGCAGTTCTAGTGCCAGGTTTTCCAGTACTCATTCTTGAACTGCTTAATTTGCTCCCTGAACTAGTTACCCATTTGCAAAACTGTCAGCTTCTTCACTATTTGCCTACATGCTTGGCCATTCCTGGTTACAAGTTTGCAGTGTTTTAGGCTTTGCACCAGGGATTAACCAAAATCTGGCTGTGCTCCCATGGCCATGGAACAGCACATTTTACAAAAGGCTGCTTCTGTTCAGTGTCTGTTGCAAACACAAGAGGCTTTCTACTGGTGTATGTGCAGCTCAGTGGTCAGAAGACAAGGGAAGGGTTAATGCTGATTCACCAAGCAGCTGCTGTACACCAAGGGCGATTGTTTGTTTTCACTGCAGACGACTGCAGATTCGTAGGATAGAGAGCATAAAGGAAGTTGGCCCATGGGTTTGTGGGATACTTTTGGAGGATTCCCAGAACCAGAGTTGGGGGTAGGAGGCTTCATCTCTAGTGCAAAGCAGTGGGGTTTGTACCCTTGCCCCCACTTGCCATAGGTTCAGATCCTGCAGCCCTGTAGGTTCCTTGGAACTTGGGTCCAACCCCTGTGTTAGTGCAATTTCTGTGTAGAGAGAAGGGGGTTTAGGGTTGATTCTGAGTCTGAGCCTGGCCTTACATTGCAGTGTAGATATATCCTTAGTGCATCTTGTTGTTCAGTGTTTTGAAGTAATCTGTGTTCTAATGAGGAGTCAAAGAGCAGGAGGACAAAGAATGGCCTCTACTTTCCCTCCCGCTTCTCCCCCATCCCAGGCTAAATTATGGCAGCATCCTACACTATGATTTCAACCTTTCATTACCGGATAATTTGTATGTGTACAAGTTTACACCTTTCCCTGAAAAAATAAATAAACCCCCTAAACTTGCAGAGCACACGGGAAACCCAAAATAGGTCACAATCGAGTCATACTTCTGTGCTCCAATATTAATGGCCTGATTAGATCATCCAGATTGGGGCGCTCTTCTGAATCTTTGGCTGGATTAAAAAGACTCACTCATTACCATGGGAATCGATGAGAACGTACTAAGACTGACTGGTCTGAACATCCCAGCCCCCTGTGGTCCTTTAAAAGCAAATTCCCCTAAACTGTTTGCTACTCATCTGTTTATCTCTGTCAGACTGTCATCATAGCTCGGTTTAGCTCACAGGCATTTACAAAAATCTCAGCAGATAATCCCAGTCAGGCAGGGCCTGAACTTGTTATCTTTCTGGGCACATTGCAAAGCTTTCCACTCTTCCCCCAAACCCAACCTTTTCATTCAGTGATGGAGTTGGAGGTAATGCTGGTCACATGGATTTGTTTATTTCTGCGTGTTGTTTTTTTTTGTTTGTTTGTTTTTTTTGATGGATGGATGGATGGACCTTATGGGGCAAATTGTTTTTTTTATTTGTATTGTGCATTCACTGTTTTTGAATAGCTGCATAGCACAGAGAGCCTTTGATAGGTACTGTCTTTACTAAAGAAAAATATAAAATAAGAGATACACATGCAAAGACACAAAAACCAGAAGCACCGTTGAAATGTCATGTTTTGCAAAGAAAATGGAAATCTGCCTTAGAATGGTAACCTGATTTTTTAAATTATTTTTTACGTGGTTTATAACCTTGAATTCACTATGGATTTCTTAAGTGTATTCTTGTCTTATATTTTTGTAAATATTTTGTTTAAAAGAAAGACATTTTGGCTTCAGTTAACGGGAATTGTGTTTACTTTGTTCATATAACAGAAGACATATTCTTAAAAGCTTGTCTTCTGTGTTATCATGAATAGCTTCTGGATTATATTGTGTAATTATTTTGGAAGCTATTCAAACAGCAAAATTAGATCGATTGTTGTCACTGTGCACTATGCAGGAATGTTACTTTGTCAGGGAAATGAGATGTGTGATGTAATGTCTCTTACTGGGCCAACGTCTGTAGATGCAAGACAAGTTTTTGAGCTTACACGGAGCTCTTTTTCACGTCTGGGATGAAATTCAGCTTTTAGTGTTGAGAGTTGGGGATTATGTTTGTTTTCCCTCTCTGTACTTTACATAATGATGTAGTACTTGAGAACAGTCTTTAGGTTATCATTATAGGCGATAAATGAGCTCTGTGAAATCTAAGAAATATGTCTTTTTATGTTCTGATTTTACTTTATTGCCCGGCAGTGTAACAGAAAGGTCGATATGTATTGAAACCTGAAGGCATCATTTGTTGGCATTGATATCGTCTTGAGGAGCAGTCTGACGTGTGCCTGATTAAATATTTCCATGATTAGATTTTATGAGCAAAAAGGATGATAATCATCTTTCCCAATCCCATTTATGTAGGATACTAGTCAAAAAAAATGTGTGGTTGATTTTTTTGTTTGTTTGTTTGGTTTTTTGGGGTGGGGGGTTTGGGCTTTTTTTTTTTTTTTGCTTTTCACACTTATACACTTTGAATATTAGGTTGAGGTTTGTGGCTTCTAGGAATTTTTCTTTTATAAAGAAAACAGTTTTTTAATGAAATTTTAAACCTTGCATAGAATAGCATGAGAAAATAATCAAAAGGAGTGTCACTGAACTTCTTATTAGGCAATGTAGACAGACACACCTTCATGCCCCCATCCATCTCTCTTGATTTTTTTTTTTAAAAGAACATTTATGTTTAAATATTCAAGGCTAAGTTTTCAAAATTGCGTGGATAAAGATAAGCTTCTAAGTCTAGAGATAGTGATTAAAATAATTAGGTTTTCAAAAGTGCTGATCCAAGCAGCTCCCTTTGATTTAAATATGGCTGAGTTAACATTGCTATTAAAATCTATAATTTTGCCTTTTTTCTACTTTTAATTTTTTTAAAATGTTATTGTTATGCTAGGAGTTAGGAGAAACCCAGGTGATGCTGGTGGACGTAAAAACCACTTCCCATTCTAAAAGAGTAAAAGACTAAAAGAGGGGAAAAATAGTTTTACGAAAAGCGTAAAAGACTAAAAGAGGGGAAAAATTATTTTCAAATAAAACAAGTATTTTCAAATAAAAAGAAGAAAGTGCCTGTGCTTAATACAGGGCTCAGCAAATATAGCAGCATGTTAAGTGCCAACTTGAAAACTAAGGCACCTCTTACAGCCAAAAGAAGCCCGCTACCTAGGGTGCCTTCAGTGGTGGGGGCATCACTACTGAAACTGTTGGCACCAGCACCCCAAGCATGGGTATTTTATCTACTACCCAAGATCCACAAACCTGGGACTCCTGGATGCCTCATCATCTCAGGCATTGGCAATTCTCACAGCAAGATTGTCAGGCTATGTGGACTCTCTCCTCAGACCCTCCTCCACCAACGCTCCTAGCTATCTTCGTGATACCACTGACTTCCTGAGAAAACTACAATAGATCAGTGATCTCCCAGAAAACACCATCCTAGCCACTATGGATGTAGATGCCCTCTACGTCAACATTCCACACAAAGATGGACTACAAGCCATCAGGAACAGTTTCCCTGATGATGACACATGGTAGCTTTGAACCTTGTGATTGACTTTGTCCTGACCCACAACTACTTCAGGTTTGGAGATGATCTATACCTTCAAGTCAACGGCACAGCTATGAGTACCCGCATGGCCCCACAGTATGCCGACGTTTTTATGGCTGACATAGAACATTGCTTCCTCAAATCTCATCCCCAAGTGCCTCTCCTTTACTTATGTTACATTAATGACATTTTCATCATCTGGACCCAGGGGAAATAGTCCCCTCAAGAATTCCATTGGGATTTCAACAATTTTCACCCCACCATCAACCTCAGCCTGGACCAGTCCACACAATAAATCCACTTCTTGGACACTACAGTATGAATAAGGGATTAACATTAACACCACCTTGTACCGAAAACCAACTGACTGCAAATATGTATCTACATGCCTCCAGCTTCCACCCTAGACACATTACATGATCCATTGTCTACAGCCAAGCCTTAAGATACAACCGGATCTGCTCCGATTCCTCAGACAAAGACAAACATCTATAAGATGTCTAGCAAGCATTCCTAAAACTATAGTACCCACCCGAAGAAGTGAAAAACAGATCAACAGAGCCCGACGGGTACCCAGGAGTCACCTACTACAGGACAGACCCAACAGAGAAAACAACAGAACACCACTGTCTATCACCTACAGCCCCCAGCCAAAATCCCTCCAGCACATCTACAACCTATCCTAGAAGATGATCCCGCACTCTCTCAAGCCTTGGGAGGCAGGCCTATCCTTGCCTACAGATAGCCTCCCAATCCGAAGCAAATACTCACCAACAACCGAACACCATACAGCAAGAATACTAACCCAGGAACCTATCCCTGCAACAAACCCTGTTGCCAACTCTGCCTGCACATCGACTCCAGTGGTACCATCACAGGTCCCAACCATATCAGCCATACCATCAGGAACTCATTCACCTGCACATCCACTAATGTGGTACATGCTATCATGTGCCAGCAATGCCCCTATGCCATGTACATTGGCCAAGCTGGACTATGCCAGAGAATAAATGGACACGAATCAGACATCGGAAATGGCAAGATCCATAAACCAGTAGAAGAACACTTCAATCTCCCTGGACACTCAGTAGCAGACTTGAAAGTTGCCATGCTCCAACAGAAAAACTTCAAAAGCAGACTTAAGCATGAAACTGCAGAGCTGGAACTGATTTGCAAACTTGACACAATCAGACTGGGTCTGAAGAGAGAGTTGGAATGGTTAACACATTACAAAAAGTAATCGTCTCTGTTCACGTAGTCTCACCTTCTAATCAACTGATGTGAATGGGCCTCATCTACCCTAACTGAACTGACTTTGCTAACATTTGCCTTGCTTCACATTGGCGCGCGCACGTGTGTATATACCTCTTCCACTTCATGCCTCTGATGAAGTGCGCTGGAGCCCATGAAAGCTTATACCCGAAGATATTTGTTAGTCTTTAAGGTTCCACAGAACTGTTTTTTTGGTTGTTTGTTTTTTTTAGGAGTTAGGGGGTGTTCTGCCCCTGAAGTACTGCAGTACAGCTAGGTGTCATGGTACAATTCCTGGTCACCATGGCGGCCAAGGGTTGTCAAGCCCTGGCTTAATAATATTGACATTTCTGTCTTGGTTATGGTTTGTCATTCACACATCATTGAGGAGTATGGGAGATATGCATTCTCTCCATTGCTGCTGCTGTTTTGCTGAATTCATCTCTCTTGATTTATGGTATGCTAGATGTGTCTTTTCCCATGGAAAGCTGCATGAGAAATGAGAGGGTTTTTTGGATATATATATATATATATATATATATATAAAATGCAGATACAACTGTGAAGAAGACTCTACATATGCATAACTGTAATTTATTTTATTTTTATTTGCTCATTTATCATTTCCTTGATGTTAAGACAGCTTTTTCTGAGGTTTACCTGTAACTACCTGCCCTTCAAAAACGCAGCCTGGGATCTGTATGTCATGGTGCATTTTTTCCTTTTACCATGTCATTTCCATTAATACAGGTTCCTTGGAACAAATTAGTCTCACCTTTGCAACAGCATTGTCTTCAGACTACAGCCTTGTTGACACTTGTGAAACACTATGGCTGTTAAGGTTCAGAGAGGTAGCCGTGTTAGTCTATTTCAGCAAAACAAACAAGGATGTTAGTGAGTTTGCATGGGATATCTGATTGGAAATTGTACCCCAATCCTGCAAATTCTTAAGCACATGCTTAGCTTTCCTCATGTGATTTCACACTTGTATAGTTAAGGCTGTGCATATGTGTTTGCAGGATTCAGAATCAGTTCTGCCGATGATACACAAGACCGAATAGATTCCAGTTCAACATAACTACATTTTAATAAAAAGCGAACATATGAAAATGGTGAAAGACATAAAAGTTGTATTTAGCGAATATGTGACAGAACACCGTAAAGTATTAATAACTAAAATCCGACTGTAACCTGTGAAGACAGGAAAGAAGATGAAACGGAGAAAGAAATTGCAGTAGTGGTTATAAGGCTAAGGGAGACAGATTTTTGTCAAAAGTTGAAGGAAGACAATGTTCTTTGTCAATAACAGTGAAGTCAGTGGAGGAAGAATGGAGGCAGTTTAAAATAAGTTTCGTTAAGGTAACATGGTAGAAGAAGTGGTAAGATGGGGTGCTTGCGGAGAACAAGCTAGTGGTAGAAGTCTAATACACAAAAAAAAGTTTAAAAAGAAAGACTACTACTCAAATTTTGAGGAAGCAGTTCTTGGTAATAAGACATTCAAAAATCATACAAACAGGCTAAAAGGCAGTTGCTACTATGGAGGTTGAAGAGGAATTATCTGGAAACTAAAGGAGGAGGATGGTATGAATTTGTTTTTTGGGTTGGCAGAGAGAGGGACTCTGTGGTCACTCACCCTAAAAGGAAAATACTGTCAAAGGCCGTTAAATAAGAAGAAAAAGTTGAGTGTAAGCACCACTAACAATTATGGGGAAGGCTCAAAGGATATCATCTCTGTTGAAAGAGTAGAAGAAGCATTGAATAAAATGAAGAGTGGTAAAGCATTTGGTGAAGATGGGATAACTGTTGATACGAGCCCTGCAAATCTGCAGATATCTGGGGAACTTTTTTGTGGATTGGATGCAGATTTCAAGGGGGGGGCAGCTATCTCCTGCTCATAGCCTCTGAGACTGTTTCCTCACCTTCAAAATCCAGGGGAGGCACTGATCAGCTATTCAGCGGTGGCTGGCTGGGCAACAGTTGATTGGTGGCTGAACAGCTGTTAAGCAATGGAGAGGATGTGGCTGGTCACCAAACAGCTGATTGGCAGAATATGGATGCTGATAGATATAATATAGAAAGTGTGGGTTGCAGGTTGGATAGAAGTTGATTCTTGCAGATGTGGATCCACATTTTTTGTATCTGCACAGGGCTCTAATGACGAGGGCATTTGGAAATACTTGAATAGAATGGTTTCATATTTTTTGCTGGATCAGATGACTGGAGAGTAGGATTGATTGTGCCTTTTGGGTAGGGCAAGTCTGATGCAAATAATCCAAACATCCATCTGAGCATCACCATATTAAGTCAGCCTCTCAGAGTCCTTGAGAATGTTTTGGTGGCAAGGTTGAGGTGAAAGGTGGAGGAATACATAAGAGAGGAGCAACATGGATTTAGGAAGGAGGAAGAAGTACTGTTGCAATATTTTAAATGAGGCACAAGTTTGAAAGAATGATGAATAGAGGGTGTAAATGTTCTGAAGAATTTATTGATCTTGAGAAACTATATGCTTTGATTCTATGGGAGTTGGTGTTTGGGCAATTGAGATGGATGAAAGAAGGACTTGAAGTCGCAGTGATAGAGGAACTTTATTGAGGGTCAACAACTAACATGGTAGAATACATGGAATTTGGGTGAGTGATGGTGGGATTGAGACAAGGCAGTATTCTGTGTCCACTTCTCTTCATCCTAGTAATGGAGTTAATTAGTAGGAAAACTAAACTCATACTACACAGAGAAAACTAATGTATGCTAATTTGGCCCTTTTGGCTGACAAGAAAGAGGAACTGGTAAATGTGTTTCAGAGTAGGGATCTATGTTTGAAGATCATGGTTTGAAGGTAAACACAAAGAAAACAAGTTTTGCAAGCAGGAAACATAGAAGAGGAGGTGATGATTGACATTTCTGAAGAAAAGCTGAATTAGAAGGAAGAACCCATGTGTGGGAGGTATACTTAGTTCCACTGGAAAGAGATAAAGAGAATCGCAAAGAAGAAACCAATGTGCATAGGTGGCTGTAAAAAAGTTGGCAAGAATACTATAGAATCAGCAGTTAAATAACAAACTGAAAGGAAAAGTATATGCTTCATGTTTTTGGTGCTGCCTTCTCTGTGGTTTGGAAATGGTGAATTGTAATATAAATAATATACTGAGGAAAATATCTACCCGCTTTTTGCCTGTCAGCCAGAGTGCTCATGTAAGTAATTAAAGGAAAGATGAACTAGAGGTTCTGAATGATTGATGGGCTGGAGAGTGCACAGTTGAGGTGTACTGGACATTGGATATGACTAGGAAAAGAATGACGGGCAAAGAAAGCATGGGAGGAAGGAAGATCATGGTAAAGAAATGGAAGACTGAAGATATGATGGAAAGACTCCAAGACCTGAAACTCATCCTACGGACTGGAAGGTGTGGTGGAAAATCAGGGGCAGCTCCACTAGCATGTAAATAGAAAAAAGAACTGAGAAAGTTGTGGGGGGAGAGGGTGGGGGAAGAGTTATAGAACTGGAAGGGACCATGAGTGGTCATCAGGTCCAATCCCCTGCATTCATGGCAGGACCAAGTACCATCTTAAGCCATCCCTGACAGGTGTTTGTCTAATCTGCCCTTGAAAATTTCCAATGATGGAGATTCCACAACCTTCCTAGGCAACTTATTCTAGTGGTTAATCACCTTGACATTTAGGAAATTATTCTTAATGTCTAACCTAAACCTCCCTTGCTGTAATTTAAGACCATTGCTTTTTGTCCTATCATCAGCCATTAAGGAGAATAATTTTTCTCCCTCCTCCTTATAGCAACCTTTTAGATACTTGAAAACTGTTTTCATGTCTCCTCTGTCTCCTCTTTTTCAGACTAAAGAAGCCCAGTTCTTCAATCTTCCCTCATAAATCAAGTATTCCAGACCTTTAATCATTTTTGTTGCTCTTCTCTGGACTTCCTCCAGTTTCTCCACACCTTTTCTTAAATGAGGTGCCCAGAACTGGACACAATACTCCAGTTGAGGCCTAATCAGTGCAGAGTAGAGCGAGAATTACTTTGCCTGTCTTACTTACAATACTCCTGTTAATACATCCTAAAATGATGTTTGCTTTTTTTGTAACAGTGTTACACTGTTGACTTATATTTAGCTTGTGGCCCACTGACACCCAGATCCCTTTCCATAGTACTTCTTCCTAAGCAATCATTGCCTATTTTGAATGTGTGCAACTGATTGTTCTTTCCTAAGTGGAGTACTTTGAATTTGTCCTTATTGAATTTCATCCTATTTACCTCAGACCATTTCACCAGTTTGTCCAAGTCATTTTGAATTGTGATCCTATCTTCCAAAGCACTTGCAAGCTTTCCCAGCTTGGTATCATCCCAAAACGTTATAAATGTAGTCTCTATGCCATTATCTAAATCATTGAGGAAAACATTGAACAGAACTGGACCCAGAACTGATCCCTGTTTTATCTTGCTTGTTATGCCCTTTCAGCATGATTGTGAACCATTGATAACTTTTCTCTGGGAGCATTTATCCACCCAGTTATGCACCCAATTTATAGTAGCTCCATGATTGTACTACTTTAGTTTGCTAATGAGAAGGTGATGCAAGACTGTATCAAAAGTCTGAGGGGGTGGGGGTGGGGGAGAGAAGAGACAGAGCGTCTTGGAAACTTGTGGTGGGTCCCCCTCAAGAGTACAACCTGACTATGGGACTACTGAGTCCTCTGTCTCACCAACTTCAGATCCCTCTCACACTGTGATGCTGTGGTAAGTCACAAACTTCAGACAGATACTACACCTACAAGACATCCACAGGCAGGGACACACCCATCTGAGTTACATGAATGCTTTTCCCAGTTATTCATGAACCAACAATAGAGAGGATTCAGCCAGGTCTCTCTAGCTCTCCCCAGTCTTGCACTCCAGAACTGTACTGTCTTGGGCATTAGTCAGAAATCTGGCCAGTGTAAGTTCTTTATCCAGTCCGCCCCTCCCTTAATGTGGAGAGGACATGCATTAGCCTTTGTAAAATGAACGGAGATTTCCCAATCAAACAAAGGAGTAACCATAAATATGCAGTTTAAGTTCTACACACTAAGCAGGATTTAAAGCAAGCAGCTCTCACCTTGACAGATGGTACAAGCAGGTTACAGATCATCAATAAAGAGACAAACTGCTTTCCAGTCTGAGACCAGCCTTCCCCACTTTAAAGATTTTGTCTTCCAGTCTTCCAAGTGTTGAGTTTGGGGGAGAGAGAGATCAAGTGCTGATGTCTTTTCCCCTCTTTTATAGCTTTTTCCCAGCTTCCTTGAAAGACCTATGTTTAATCTCTGAGAAGCCTTCAGTGTTTACCGTTCCTGAGGTAGTGGATTCTTTCCTTGGTGAGTGTTTCTGAGCCATTAACGCTGTCTGGCTACTCCATTGTTATACCTGGTTGTGGGGTGTTTCCTACCTCACAACATGTTTCAATAACACATACATAGCAAAACTTTATAACTTCACATTCAATGATAGCACATAGAATCCAACAGGATTTTAATGTGCAAGAGATCAACATGTTTAAAGGTGTGTTTTGAACAAAACGTACATCATAATAATATGACAGTGGTGAATATGGAGGTCGCCGGGTGCTACTTTGGGATACAACATACCATAAAACTTCAGGAGTGTGAAGTACTGTAGTGTGTGTTAGTTATAGAAAAGCATAATATTGTAGGAAGCAATGGCTTGATGTCTAGTTGGCAACCGCTAATGAGTGGAGTGCCCCAGGGGTCGGTCCTGGGGCCGGTTCTGTTCAACATCTTCATTAATGATCTTGATGATGGGATAGACTGTGTGCTTGGTAAGTTCGCGGATGACACTAAGCTGGAGGGAATGGTAGATACTCTGGAGGGCAGGGACAGGATCCAGGGAGACTTGGACATATTGGAGCATTGGGCCGAAAGAAACCTCATGAGGTTCAACAAAGACAAGTGCAAAGTCCTGCACTTAGGACGGAAAAATCCTATGCACTGCTACAGGCTGGGGACCGATCGGCTAAGTAGCAGCGCTGTAGAAAAGGACCTGGGGGTTATGGTGGATGGGAAGATGAATATGAGCCAACAGTGTGCCCTTGTTGTCAAAAAGGCCAATGGCATATTAGGCTGCATCAGTAGGAGTATTGCCAGCAGATCGAGGGATGTGATAATTCCCCTCTATTCGACACTGGTCAGGCCGCATCTGGAATAATGTGTCCAGTTTTGGGCTCCCCACTACAGAAAGGTTGTGAACTAATTAGAAAGAGTCCATCAGAGGGCAACAAATATGATTAGGAGGCCGGGGCACATGACTTATGAGGAGAGACTGAAGGAACTAGGCTTATTTAGTCTACAGTAGAGAAGACTGAGGGGAGATTTGATAGCAACCTTCAACTACTTGAAGGGGTACTCCAAAGAGGAGGGAGGTAGGCTGTTCTCGATGGTAACAGAAGACAGAACAAGGAGCAATGGTTTCAAATTACAGCTGGGGAGGTCAAGGTTGGATATTAGGAAACACTTTCTCACTAGGAGGGTGGTGAAGCACTGGAATGGGCTACCTAGGGAGGTGGTAGAATCTCCATCTTTGGTGATTTTTAAGGCTCGGTTAGACAAAACCCTGGCTGGGGTGATTTAGGGGGAGTGGTCCTGCTTTTTAGCAGGGGGTTGGACTAGATGACCTCATGAGGTCCCTTCCAGCCCTATGATTCTATGATTCCTGTACATTTATATTAGCTATCTAGCAAAGGAGATTTATAAGTAATATAAACTGAACAAAACCAAGATCATAACAAATGAGTTAACACTATGCAAATATTTCAGTTTAAAGTTCCAGATAATGGTAGTTAAAGTATAAATATAATTCAGTAGTTTTCCACAGAACAGACGTGGTTAGGCAATGAAATTGGGACTTTCCATTTTTTCTCTTCTGTTGCTGTGGCTGTTAGCATCAAATTTGCGAGGCTGTCTTTCTGAAACAAACTATACAACTGATCTTTACTTGAAGTAGCTGGTCATGTTTTGATAGCTGAAGTATGGCTGAATGATTGTAATATAAAGTGATATTAATAATTCCCAGAGGCCAATCATGATTAGGATCTTGTTGTTGTTATTGTAGTAGTACTGAAGGATCCCAGTCATGGATCAGGGTCCCATTTATCAAGGCAGTTGAACTAGAGAGGCCTGTTCCATTAGGAATTAATTCGGGGAGATTTTATGGCCTTTCTTATTTCAGGCAGTCAGTCGTGCACATTGGTTCATTCTAGCCTTATGATCTATGAAAAATTTAGAAATATTTAACAAAAATATCTGCAGACAGTCTTTTAGCTAGAAAGTAATGTAATGTTCAAGGGTGAATCTCTCTCCAGTGGTCTCTGTCTGGGTTTTCCTACATAGTACGGTAGTGGACATCAGAGGGAGGTAAATTCTGGCACACACCAGTATGGTGTGCACTCTCTGGTCATGTGGCTCCTGCTGGTGGGCACAAAAAGTTTCCTAATGCACACTGCTAGTCATGTTTCGGATAGTACTATGTTAACATGCACTAGAGAATGTTTTGTGCATCCCTGCCAGGTCCATACTTAGTGTGCATTCCGCTTGTATGCACATGTCTGACCTGGCGCATGGTACTGCTTAAACACACTGTGTAGACAAGATGTTAGTCTCTCTGTGAGTTTTCTTACAAACGACAGCCCTTATCTCAGTTGAATCCTGTGGCTCATCCAAGTTTAAATCATATCACCAAGCTAAACATCTTCTATTTACCAACTGTATTTATCTCAGCTAGACCAGCTTGGTTTGGGTTCTGCTGTAGAATTCACTCTGGAAACTCATGACCCGTATGAACTTAGAGTCAGGACAACTTCAAAAACAAGTATGATTTTTATTGGTAGAAGGAATTTAACAAGCAGAGAAATGCACATTCTGTCTTACCTAAATTTAATCTTTCTTTGCTAGTTTAAGCATATTCCACTTAATCCCAGCATCCTAAGCATTTGGTTGTATGAGCCAGTTTGCCCATCCCTCCCACAACTGTTCTCTCTTGGGCAATCTGATCCTCAGTCAGTTTCTCTACCCCTGGGAGTCACAGGTTGTCTTTGTAGCCATTCAAAGCCTGTCTGTCAGGAGTTCCCACACAAAGATCCCCTGGGTTTTTAAGCAAGTCATATTAACTTGATCTAGCTGGTTTATGTATTTCTCCAGCTGGTCTCAGAGGTAATCTTCACACTGTGAATTTTTGGTGTTCTCTCACTGAGCAGTAGGCAATGGAATTCTGTCTACAACCGTTGTTTTTGGGTTCCTGCAGGATTTAACTGTGCTACCTTTCATACCATAATACAGTGAATCCACAGAGATTTATCTAGATATCTATCTGAACATATAAACCTTCCCCCAAAATAATACAAATAAACCCCACATTCACAGTAATAGTTTATATTTTAGGTTTCGTTTAGTGTGATATAATAATGTGGAAGGGATAAGCAGAAGAGTGTTTGTTTGACAGACTAGATGTGCAAGAGAAAAGATACTAGTAACAATATTCCTTTCTGTCTTGGTTAGTAGTTTTAATCATTGGAGTTCTTCATTTGTCAAGTATTTGCTTTTTTATTTTTGTAAGTATGAGTACTTGATGTATTTTAATTTTAACATTGCCTGTCTGCTGATGCAAGGAGCAATCATGTTATTTAAT
The DNA here is from genome assembly GCA_007922175.1 of Pelusios castaneus. NCBI lineage: Eukaryota > Metazoa > Chordata > Testudines > Pelomedusidae > Pelusios > Pelusios castaneus. Next base: position 9,617,990 of record ML685797.1, read on the forward strand.
CAGATATTATCGCCAAAATACATTGTTGCCTAGCAACAAGAGAGTTTATTAAGCACAGTGTGGTACCAATTCATTCTTCAATCCCTTATTCAGTCAACAAAAATGATCCTATAATCACAAAATGGTGACTGAAGTCTTGAGATGTTCCAGGAAGTCAAAAATGGAATTTGAAAACTGTCAAAAATGTTTCCCCCTCGCTGCCTGCAAAAAAACTAATTTTGAGCTGTATTCCATCTTAGGCAGTAAAACACACATGGATAATACTGCTTCTCTGTTGCAGTACACAAGTCTAAGGCGGGAGGGAAGTAATGTTCTTTTTTGTTTTGGCTGTTTTTTTTTTTTTACAAAATGCTTTCAAATCTAGTCAACTTTTTATTTTACTTCTATGGATCTTCAAGTTACTCCAGTATTAAGCATTATCTCAATATTTTGCCTTGGGTTTGTTTTAAAACTAACCACATCCATGAATTGATTCAAGCCAGTTATAGCAATAAGGTAAGACGGATAGAACTTAACTCTATAACCATGTGAATTATATAAATTGTAATAGATTCTGTGGTGATAGGCATATGTAGAATGCTAAGCATAGATAAACAATGCAAGTAATTAATAACATGGTTTATAAAACTAGTAAATCTAAGGGTATACAATTTAGTATAATGCTTCCTCAGTTAATTTCGTTTTACAGCTGTGTTATAAACTGAAAGCTGATTGCTGGAAGTCAACACGTATCATTAGTAATTACATTTTATTCCTGGAAGTTTGATAGTTGGGTGCTGTGATATATTGGGTTCAATTCAGACCAGTGGGAGGCTCTGTCACCCCTGCCCTGCAAGCATGGGCCTTACAATGCCTCGCTGAAGTAGCTCCCACATGGGTGGTTCAACAAACAGCCTTCCAGCATGCAAGCCACACCTCGACTGTGTCTCTGTAACTGCAGTCTGCTAGTTACAGCCTTGGTGATGCTGGAGGGTGACCATGGCACACCCCTAGTGACCTAATTCCAGATTTCCCCTGCAGAAATGTATGTCTTGTACTGCCCAGCACTCTCCTGGATAATATTTCTTTATTAAGCCCATTATTCCTGTAAGGGAATAATATGCCACTTGACTATTAGAGTTACCCAGACACTTTAGCTTAAATGCACTGGATTAGATAAAATAGTAAAACAAGTTTATTAACTGCAAAGAGAGAGATTTTAAGTGAGTGCAAGTATTGAGACATAGAAGTCAGAAATGGTTATAAGAAAAATACAGATAAAATACTTATTAGTACCTAATTTAACAAACTGTGTTAAAATCAAGCAAGATTTCTTACTATACTTCTAGCAAGGTTACTGATCAAACTCATCAGATCAGGACTCCTCCCCCAGTGTCCAGAAGCTATTTCCTTTTGTCTTTTCAGGTGCAGAGAATGCAATGGGCAGGGAGAAAGAGAGGGGTGCCTGGAAGTTTTTCTCTCTCCATTTTATAATTCCATTTCTCTTCTTGAAAAACATTTCCAGCTGAGAACCAGGAGACAGTTTATGTGGAACGATGTACCCTGCTGGTTTTTTTTTCACCTGTTTAAGATTTCTTTAGTTTTCCTTTCTGCTTGATGACTCTGTTACTGCTTAAGTGCAAATTAAGACAAGCACACATTCCTTTGTTTGGGACAGACCTGTTTGCTGGCTTCTGCCTAGACAGGGCTGTAGTGTTTGAAACGTGTGTTAACATCATACAGGAAAATCTTATAACCTCACATACAGAGTTGCCTCACATATTTTATCAGGAAAGTAGTTACCAAGAAATTTATGAATTAAGAGATGATGTGTTACAAGTCATACCTTGTAAAACATTTGTAGGAGAATAAAAAGTTAGGACTAGACAACAGGCCTGGTCTCAGCCACAGGTCACGATAGTAACATAGTCACTCTTCGGGCAAGCCATATATCTTTTGTAAGTGGTATAAGATTATAGTTAAAGTATGTTGTCTCTCCTTCTCGGCCTGTCATCCTGATCAGCTGTGTAAAGAATGTAGACAGGACTGTCCCGTCTTACATCCTTAATGGAAAGGTAGTGTTATCTCCTTTCTTCCCCTTCCCTCCCTGGTACCAAGTCCTCCTAAGGCATATGAAGTCATTATTTCTGTGGAAAATGATGAGTTTGGAAGTAAAGCACTTGTGTATGTATGTAAAACCTGTAACCAGTAAATGAGTGGGAATAATTATAAGCGGGAGAAGACAGCTGCCGGCACTCCATGGACCGGGGAACCTCTGGGGATCCCCTGTCTATGGAGTGCGGGAGAAGACATCCGCCAGTGGCTATCTTCACCAGCGGTCCACGGACAGGGGATCCCCAGAGGTTCCCCTGTCTGCGGAGTGCTGGCAGCTGTCTTCGCCAGGACCTGCATGGGTCCTGACAAGAAGGGAGCCCCACATCCTTCTTTGAGATCTGCATGGGTCCCGGCAAGAAGGGAGCCCCGCTCCCTTCTCCGTGTCCTGGCAAGAAGGAAGCCCTGCTCTCTTCTCCCTGCGACCCCTGCATGTCCCAGCAAGAAGGGAGTGTGGCTTCCTTCTTGCTGGGACCCACGGCTCCCTTCTTATCAGGGACCACAGCTCCCTTCGCAGCGGGGAGCCAAGGCTCTGCCTATACTTGAAAAGTTAAGTCGAATTAACAGAGTCGACTTAACTTTTTAAGTGTAGACATAGCCAAGGACTTTTGGGGAAAAAAACACATTAGTGTCTTTTTTTCCTTTGCCTTCTGGTTTTTGAGTCTTTGCGGTGCTCTCACGTCATATTTTCAAACTTTTTTCCACAACTTTGAAGCCTAAAACCCTTTTTTTAAGAAAAACCAAACCAAATTTGAAAAACTGAGCTTGTCATGTAAAACCAGTGAAATCTGGAGTTGTGGTTTAAAGAAAACCCTACCAAATATCACAAGAATTAACAATGGTAACAAGTGAAAGATGGAGAGCTTCTCAAGGAAGGGCCTGCATGAGACACGGAATGTAAACTTAGAGTAACCACCAATGTTTAGGGCTTTTGGGAAATAGCTAAAATAGAGGTATTATGGGAGGGTAAGTTCCAAAGGCGTAGTAGCCGTGTTAGTCTAGGTCAGCTAAATCAACAAGGAGTCCTGTGGCACTTTTAAAGACTAAAAAATTTATTTATTGCAGACACTATTCTCCAAGAAACATGAATTGAATTTCACAAACCTAGGCTAAAATCCTGGTCCTGGTTAAATCAGTGGGGTTTTGCCGTTGACTTCAGTTGGACATGGATTCCACACCTGGATGGCTTTGTTGGCCATTCTTCTATAGAATTAATGAAAATGTGGCAATTGCTTTCCTGTTTTTATTAGGGCAGTAGAGAATATTTTATTCCGCACTTACCAGAAAGTACGCAAAATTAGAGATCCTGCTATGATGGAGGTGACTGTGCAGCCATCCTGCTCCGTCACATAGTCAGCTGACTAGGTTGCTGGCACCATACATGCTAGCTTGAACAGTCTTCTGTTTGACTCTAATAGTGTTTTCCCTACTATATTTACAGTTAATGACTCACAATAGTATAACTGTGGTAAGAGGAAGAAGCATTTGTCTCCACATTCTCAGTTTGATTACTTTGTGCGTTTGACAGCACTATAATTGGACTCCCTTCTTTGTCTAGATTTTCACTCTGTAGCAGTGAAGAGGAAAAATGCATTTTAAAAAAATTGACAAAGGAGATTTAGGGGCAGATGTTCTATCTGGAACCACATGACTAGATTTCATGTTGTCCCTTTAACATATTTCCATTATTTTGACAATTTATGCCATTAGTGGTTTCTGCAGTGCTATGTGAAGTAATTTTTTTCACTAAGCATGTCAACAGCAATCTATTTTAAATGTCTATGAATTATAAAATCTCAACAGGAAATTAGTCTAGGATCAGAATATTTTCTATTATTAGTGAATCAGCTGGTAGAAGAATAGCTTTGGCAAATTAAATATAGTTATCTGATAAAGAATGGTTTCCAAATTGTTACACAAAATTATTTTTCCAAATTATTATACATGACTGCTGTGAGGATGTAGAAATCCTATATGCTGTATAGTGTAGACAAACTTTCAAAGGACATAAAGTAGAACAATTAAAGCCAGATGCCATAATGTAATGATAGTAGCCATTGAATAACGATCAATACATAAATTCATTATATTTTCAGGTTCTTAGGACTTAATCTCAGTCTTGTCTAGATACTTGAAAATTTGCTTAATTGTGCAAAGTTCAGCAAGAAAAAGATGTAAATAAACAGAAAACATTCTCATTCTCCCCAGACCAAAATATTGCATTGCTGTCAGCTCACTAGTGATCTCATCATTTCTAAGGATTCATCCTTGAAGATGTTATGTGGGAGAGAGATGGTCCCCCACGCATGCAGGGTCTCAGAGGGGGACATAGATGCTTGACATCTTGTTTTAGTGTTTAAATGTCATTTTTATTATGGCAAGGAGTAATACAGCAGTCTGATAAGGGGAACAGCAGCTATTTTTAGGAGTTCTTTTCATCTGTCATTAGGAGTTGATGTCGTCATTCAACCTCCTTTCTTTTCTCTGCTGGCATAGGCTCACTTCCCCTTTTTGGCCCCACTCTTTGGCCATCTGCTTCTGCCCTTTCCTGTTGATATCTCTTTTGTACCCAGACACCCAGAGGTGGCTTTAGGCAATCAGGGGCCCTAGGCGAAGACCCATTGTTGGGCCTCCTAGAGCCCCCACAACCTCCCTCTGCAGTCCCAGCTCCCTGCCACAGACTCCTGCCACAGCCCCGGCCTCCCCAGGGCCAGCTCCTCCTCGTGCTGCCTGTTGAGGTAGATGCGGCTTTTGGGGTAGGTGAAGCAGGTGATGGGGCCCCTTACTGCTTAGGGCCTAGGTATGCACCTGCTTCGCCTACCCCAAAAGCCACCTTTGCACACACCTACCTGGTGTTTCACCCTCTCAGCATCTTTTACAATAAGCTTTGTAAAGAAAATATACGATTGAACCATAGCTAATAATTATAGAAGGGTGCTTTTTACCCTTGATAGGCCTTGGCCTCTCACAGGGGAGGGGGCACAATACTTTGCAAAAGCAATTAATTACAGGGCCATTTGTTTATGCAGGCAAAACTTAAAAAAAAAAAAAAAAGTTACTCCTGATTACAGTATGTAATTGTATCTTAAAGCATCACAGTAGCAGAAGGGGAATTTTCCATCCCCGCCCAGATAGGTCTTGCAGCCTCAGCATAAGTGGGCCATTTCTGCCATGGCCTACTTTAACCATTTGCGCTGCAGAGGCTAAAGATTTGCTACAGGCAGCCATCCTCATTTCTGATGTGACTCTGCGAGTGCCACAGATCCCTTAATTTTTTACAAGGAAGTACTGTTGTGTTGCAAAGCATCCTTCTCCACCTGCACCAAAGTGGCTTAGTTCACTACTTTCTTAATAGTTCCAATCCCCACTGGCTTGGAGTATTACAGACAAGTAGGAGTCAAATTAGGATCTCCTCAGTGACAGTGTAGGCTGCGCCAGCTAGGCTGTGCCAGGTAGCCACCAGAATCTCTTTATATGTGCATTTTTATAACACCAAAAGGATATTTGGAATTGGATCCTTCTTCAATGCATCTAGTTATGCTGGCTTTTTTCAGTAGGAATCATTTGCACCTTTTTGGATCAATAATGATCTCAAATGACCTACTCTCCTAACTTCATTCCCTTCCTCCAACTCCTTAATGACTTTGTAACATGGCCCCCATTCTTCTGGTAGAGAGGGATTGGCTAAGCTTTGATTAATTGACGGAGAAGTTTATGGTAACAAGTGCCAGCCCCACGTGCACTGTTCATACTGCTGGAGCAGCATTTCCAGTATATTGGCTATGCTACTGAACTAGGGGTTGGCAATCCAAAAGATGAGAAGAGCCATTTTTTAAAACTCCTTCAGTAACCAAGTGTTTTGAGAGCCGGAGTAGGTGTAGCCTTCTGATGGGGGAGCTGGGCCCGGGTGCCTGCCACAGGGTCCCCTGGTGGGGGTAGGGGAGAGCCCAGAACTAGGAGCAGGCCACCCACAGGGTGCCTCAGTGGTGGTGGAGAACCCGGAGCTACAAGGGGGCAGCCAAAGAGCCACATGTTGCAGATCCCTGTTAATTATTAGGCTTTTCAGTGGCAGAGAGGAAAGCCCAAAAAGCTCAAAAGAGCAAGTTAATGATATTTCAGCTTTTAAAATACAATCTGTAGAATTAAGTTTAGTCTTGGTCCAAGTACAGTGTCAGATCAATTTATACCACAGTCAGATAGCAAAATTATTTCTGCAAAATTGTAGTTTATGGTCCTGATTCTGGGAGGTGCTGGGCATGTGAGTGGACATGACAGGCATTCCCCACTCCCAGAATCAAGCAGTTGAAGGGAAATGGGATACCTAGAAGTATATGCAAGATTTTAATGAATGCCAAATAAACTGATTTTAAATATATAGCAGTTTATTGTAACAGCTGTAATCCCAGTGTGTTACTGTGTATTTTTAATACTTCAAATTTACATTAAGGGTAGTAGCATATTGAAACTTGTGAACTAGCACGTTAGCATAACCACACTCTTCTGTTTGGAACAATGACAAAGTACTTATTGCATGAGCTTTATTATTTTTAATATTCCATCAGTGCTTTTTTTTGTGTTTTAAAAAAAGTGTTGTACTCATATCTTGATAGTAAATTTGAAAAATACCTCTGACCCCTCTTTTTCCTGTGCCACCCCTCTTCTTCCAATGGCACGCTCCTTTCCCCTGCTGACCCTGCCCTCCAGCTGGGCAGTGGGGTTGGCAAAAAAGGTGCGGGTACGCCATATCCCTGCATACCATCCTAAAAAACGCATTGTATTCCATTCCATCATGCTAATTGTCAGTTGTTTACCTCAGCTTTCAGAGGTGCTTACCTCATCATATGACAGGCCACTTGCAATGCTGGAGTTACTTGAGTTTATTCAAAATGGAAGCTAAGGACACAAAACGGAGTCTGAGGAATTTCTCTGGTATCACATCGTGAATGTAGTCACTGCATTACCTATGTCAACCTCACAGTCCTCCAGCAGCTGTTCAACTGTGCCTGACACTGACCATTCTTGTCATAATTGTGAACTCCACTGCCTTGGGATCATGGACACTGGAAACTCCTCTCCCTTTAAAAGGCAACACATTTTTGAAAAAATGCCTTTTCTTGATAATTTAACTTGGCAAGCACACCTAGCAGCTCTTCATTGTTATGTGCAACTGACCATGCCAGCTATACGCTCCAGATGTACTCTGTCATGTAGAAAACAGGAGATATTGCATCTCCTGGGCCTGGGGGGGGAGGGGAGGGGTGAAGAGGCTCCGTACGCTGACCGCTAGTTGGAAGGAAAAGGATGAGCATAACAGACAAATTACTTCATCACTTCCCCTGCAGTCTCCAATGCCTCTGATGCCCTATTGGAGAGAATGAGTGAGAAGTAGAAAAAATAGGATGAGGATCCCCAAAAACCTAATACCATCTCTGCTCATGTTAAAGATCTGCATGTGTATTCTGGAATGTCTTGTTGTGACTGATGCTGTAGTAGTAGCTCAGCTTTGAATAGCAATTGTTCATAGTGTATGTGATAGAGCAGTGTCTCTCAGCCTTTCCAGACTACTGGACTCCTTTCAGGAGTCAGATTTGTCTAGCATCCCCCAAGTTTCATCTCACTTAAAAACGACTTGCTTACAAAATCAGACATAAAAATACAAAGGTGTCACAGCACACTTACTGAAAAATTACTTTTCTCATTTTTACTATATAATTATAGAATAAATCAATTGGAATATAAATATTGTACTTGCATTTCAAGGGTATAGTATACAGAGCAGTATAAACAAGTCATTGCCTGTATGAAAGTTTAGTTTGTACATATTTTGCTAGTGTTTTTTGTGTAGCCTGTTGTTAAACTAGGCAAATATGTAGGTGAGTTGATGATGGAAGAGGTCTGCAGAGATACGCATATCCCTTGTTGAGAATTACTGTGATAGAAGAGGCTCCTGGAGGCTGCAACAGACAAAGTGTAGAGTCCTCTAAGCATGTTTATATTTTTAATCCTGCTCATTTTCAATTAGCATTTCTTGTCTTCTGTGATGCTGGACAGCTTTGACAAATAAGTTGGTTTTGCAGTATGTTCTGAATATGGCCTGAGTTAGGCTTAGTGTTCTCCAGTAGCTTTTTCCAAAGTCATCTCTAGCTTCGACAAGCTCTGTCCTAGAACTTGATTGTCTTAGAAGAGTACAGCTGTCCCATTGAAAGAACATTGTTGTCCTTCATATTTTCAAAAGCACATTTTAAAGCAGAGAGAAATACCTTGCACACATAGAACTTAGACATCTACATGACTTAGGTGCTTATGAAAAGTGAACCTTTTATATTCTAAGACCAAAGCCTTGTGTTGTCAATAAAAAGGAGCTAGGTGCTAATACAGAATGCAAAGCACAGGTCTGATGTGCACTAAGTAGATCGTCCAACAGAGATGACAAAGTGCTGTATTCTCCACAAGTTCTGTGTTTTCCATCTTCAATCCTAGATACAAATCACAAACTAGTTTGGAGGTGATACATATTTTGATTACTATGGTCAGATCCTGCTCCAAGAGGAATCAGTATTTGATCTTAAAACAAAATCAAATTATGCCTAAAAAAACAAACTGTGGAGAAGCCACAAACAAATTTTTTTACTGTAATGTAATTCAGAGCTTCCACACTACTTTGTGCATACACCATTTCTACCAATCTCATGAATCTCTCACTTTAAAATCTGTTTTTTTTCTTTTTTTGCATTAGGGTAAATAATTCCAACATCCCATTACATTGTTTGGCTGTGTCATTAATCTTATTAATAAAATGTTCAGATGAAAGCCATGTCAGCATACTCATCTTTCAAAGTAGGTCACAACAGCTTTTCCACCTTCTAAGGACAAAAATCTCAAAAGCAATGACCTTGAGCAATATGTCAGAACAAAGAATGTCTGGCATAACAGGCATTAAAGAAAAAAACCCATTTGATCTTGGGAAATTGTTCATATAAAGCTCTAGAACTCAATATGGCTGAAATCAGTGAGACCTTTGGCGAATCGCTATAGAAGAATCCCTGGTGACCCAAGTTAACCTGCTTATTGAATACAGAAAGGCAGCAGGAAAGAGAAAGAGTTGGCAAGAAAAGGTAAAGGCAAAGAGGGAAAAAAAGCTTAGACAACAGTGATGGGCATCTTAAAAAAAAGTGTTAGACCATATAATTTCATCAGCAGTTATTAAATGGTCTGCCAGTTTTTACCCGTGGGATAAAATTATCTGATTATTTTGTTCACCCTTACAATAAGAAAATTGTTCATTTTGTTATATTTACTTTGGTTGCTACTGCTGGTGTGTTTTTCAGCTGTCAGAAACATCTGAAAAAAGCAGTCTAAAATCTTGGTACATTTTATCTGTGTAATTTAATTCGTATCAGCAGTGATAAATGCCATTGTAAATTGGAACATTAGATTTCTTAATTAAGCTGGTATTTCAGAGTGCTGTATGCTAAAAAATAAAATAGAGCAATACATCGTGCATTGTTTTTAGTAGGCTGGGAGCGAATGCACCAGTGCATTCATATCCTACACACTGTTGTAATAACCTGCTTTGTGAGGAATCATTTGAAAGCTAATAACTCATTGGTCAATAGTATGATGAAATGTGTGTAGCAACAATATATGTAAAGTTATGAACATAAGCTAAAATAATGACTGAAATGAAGACACCAGAGAAGTGTGGAGAGGGTTAAACCAGTTTCATATAGACAAAGGACAAGCTGATGTTTCTTGCCTGACGACATAAAAGTTGATTGATTGGCAGTCACTGGTCGAGTGGCCATTCTTGGGCACCAGAGGTGGGCAGGAACAGATTCATCTGGATTTAAACAAACAAACAATATGGAACCTTTTCCATCATGAGACTCCATGGCTTTGGCCTCTCAGTGGGAAGGAACTTGATGTAGGGATAATCCTCAGGAAAATGAAGCTCAAAGGTTGACTGGACTTTAAAATTGAAGGGCAAAAATACCCCAGGTATTCTTTTTCTCCCCCTCCCATTCCCCCAACCTAAGAAGACAAAGAGACCAGACTTTTAACTTTGGGAGGGATCCTGACATGAAAATTTGGTTAACAGTATTTCTGAGACCATATGGCAAAATTTTACCTTAGAGCAAGTCTAGTTTGCTAAATATTAGTTACTAGAAAGCATTTTATCTTTATTTCTCTTGTAACCATTTCTAACTTCAAATCTATTTGTAGTTAAATAAACTTGTCTTATTCTTTAATCAAAACTAATCCAGTCTTGTGGTTAAATTGGGCTGAGTGACAACTCTGTTCGAAGTAGCAAACGCTTGTATATTGAGCCCTTAACAGGGATTTACAGACCTATTGTAAAATTACTTCAATGTAATACATAAGCTAAATATATTCTTCACATCAGATTTGAAGATGGAAGCAGAGGTAGTCTCTAAACTTCCTAGTTAACTGTTATATGTTGGAAACAAATGTAGTGTAGAGCCTTTCCTACTTAAATTGGATTATGGATGTATGACAAATGAAAACATAAGAGATACCATCCTCTTTTCACCCAAATCCCATTCCCTCCTGACAAGAGTAATGTATTATTTGCTTCAAATTATTTACCTTAATCAAATGTAACCCTATTTCTGTTTGTGAATTATCTGTAAACAAATGATGAATGACTTCTGCGCTCCAGCCAGGGCACTGTTGGGTACATGGGAAGACAGGATGGGGCTGGGAGGCGGAATTAGCAGCTGCACTCCGGATCGCCAGCCAGATCCACCCAGCTGGTGTGCTGAATGAAAAGCTCCTTTGCGCACCTCTGGTGTATGGTTGCAAATTGTACAGTTTTCGTGATGCTTATACTAATTACATAGACATTGTATAGGGGTAATGTTAAAAAATCAAGCAAATACAAACTTTTTGAAACTTTCATTTTAACATAAATGTCAGAGGAAACAGCACCCATGTGTAACCTTTTTTGTGATATTATATGAGGGTTAATTGAACAAGGGTTATTATTTGAGGGTTAATCATGTTGTCCGTATGATTTTGGTGTCTGAAGTTCTTTTGATGTATTATGAGGACATTTATTATTATTATGTAAATTTGTATCTGGTTGCAAACATCTTCCTTTCCCTCCGGTAACAAAGTACTGTTTCTCTATTTATCTTCAGTTCGAGACATTTTTCACTCATTTTTTCTCAGCAGTGTTATGGATAATTCAGTTTCCACTTGACGCTGTAAAATTGTCCAGCTATATCAAAAGAAGGATAGGAGACATTTGATATATGGAGACATTTAATCAGGCTGCAACTTTGTTGTCTGGGATTACCCAGCAGATAAAAGTGCATAATGCAGAGAAACTCCAAGTTCATTCAATAACTTTCCAGGGTGTTCTTTTCAGCCACTCATCGTTTTCCACCTAGGTCCCCCAAACAATCCATTTTTGGGACCTTAAATCCAACTTCCTCCTTAGCAGGAGTCCTGTGGCACTTTTAAAGACTAACAAATTTATTTATCGCAAGAGCTTTCATGGGAGAAAATCCCACTTCGCCTTTACCTTTTCTTGCCATCTCTTTCTCTTTCCTGCTGCCACAGGATTCCTTGTTTGTTTTGCTGAACTAAACTAACATGGCTACCCTTTTGGAACTCCTTAGTAGGGTTACAGTGGACTTTGAAAAGGTGTGGGATTGGGGATGGGGCAGGGGGGCTGACTCCCTGCTCTACCAGTCCTAGGAGCCCCAAACCATCCTTGTTCCATTCCTGTAACCAGTGCCTCCTTTTTAAGTCCTTCATCAAACCATTTATCCAGTCACTGTGTACCTTTCTATGGAGTACCTGCACTGGACATTTGCTGTAAAGAGGTGCCAGCAATTTGCTTGGTTGCCTGTTCCCCAAACCCAGTTGGCTTCCCAGGCATCACCTAATACCCTCTTCCATATCAGCCAAAATGTATCTGCACCCAAATCTGACAGTGAACTCCATCTCCCACTACCCCTTTTTTATCGGACAATATGTATGGGATCCAAAAATTTCCACAGGGATTTTAACGCTTTCAATCCCAATTAGGTTTCCCAAGTCATTAAAGAAGGATCAGAGTTCTGTGTAAGATTGTATTGGGCTAACTTATGTGCTAAAGCTCTTATAATAGAATTGATAGTTTTTTTTCTATTGAAAGAGATTCTGAGTTATGGGAGAATTTGATTTATCCAATATCTTAGTTGCTTCTACTGTTATCAGCTAAATCATTAAGTTTTGTGAATATGTTGACTAAGTTCCCTTCAGGAATGTCTAGGGAAACAGTCTTTGGAAACATCTCTGCTCTCTCTCTCTCATTTTTTTCATTATTATTTTTATTGTAGCACAGAGAATTGAAGCTACTTAGATCATTACAATGATTTATGGTCTGGAAAATCCTCTTGGCAGTGATAGACTTCAGGAGCTCAATCTATTTGCCTCACCAAACAAAAAGTTAAAAGATGGTTTGATCACAGACTATAAGTAGCTACATAGGGATAAAATAAGTAATACTAGAGGCCTTTTTAATTTAATAGACAAAGGCATAACACGGGGTTGACCAGAACCTGGGCACCAGGTCTCCATGGCGACTTAATATTACAGGCTGGTGCCTAGCAGCCAGCTGTGGGGTTTTTTTGTTGTTGTTTTTATAGTTTAAGAGCTGGCTGTTTTATTTTTAGCCTAGAGTGTGCTCCTCTGCTGCAGTTTTGCAACAGAGCTAGCCAACCTAGGGAACATGCAGTGGAGGAGCGCCCGCTGGTGACAAAAAAAATCACTAGCTCCTTTAAGGATATTGCTGGGGGCCAGGGAGATGGGGGAGAAAGGAGGGGTATTTGGCAGCGAAGGGTGTCTGAGCTAGGCCCATAGCTTGGAGCTGGGCGCCGAGCAGAGCAACACTTTTGTCGACCTCTGGCATAACAAGATTTAGAAGCTAGAAGTTTGTCAGAAAAATTCACGCTGCAAATAAATGCAGATTTTTTTGTCTTTGCAGTGAGGATGATTAAATGTTGCAACAGATTACCAAGGGATGTGGTCAGTTCTTCATCACTTGCACCTTTTTTTTTTTTTTTTTTTAAATTAACAATGGATGTCTTTCTAAGAGATACATTTCAGATGCATCAGAAAATTATTAGGCTGAAACAGGGATCACTGGGTGAGATTTTATGGTCTTTGCTACACAGGAGATCAGGCTAGATGATTATAATGGTCCCTCTGGTGTCACAACCTGTGAATCTGTTTCATGTGCATGTCTTTCCAGTAGTGTTACTGATCCATTTTATTGCTGCATGAAGGTGCTGGTATATTTTGCTGGCTGCTGTCACTAGCAGTTAACCACTTACTCTACCAAAGTAAATTTATCTTCTTGTCTATGACATATTAGAGAATCTAAAAGCAACAGCATGTTGGCCAGCTGTGGAGAAGAGAGGTAGAACCTTTCATAGCAGCAGTAGTAATAATATTTAAGATGCAAACTGGAAAAAAATTAGGATTGATTTTTAAAGTACCTGTTTTGTTGGTTTTCACACAGGGTTTGTTGTTATAGATTTGATTTTGCTTCTAAACCATGTTTATAGGGTGCACAAACCATCAGCATTGCACACTCGTAGACATGCAGTTGCTTCATAAGAATGTATCTTTCTGATGTCTGTCATGGGAGTCTGTTTAAAAATACGTAACCTTCTAAATGCGTCTTAGAAGCTCAACACAGCCTCAGCTTGCATACTAATAAAGAGTACTGTTCCAGGCATAAGATGATGATCTTGAGTCTCACAGTAGATGAGTAGGACATACTGGAACAGGCATGTATATAACAAAATGAGCAGGATAAAGTTCTAAATTGACAGAGTGCCTTCCACCCTTCCTCCTCTGGTCTAAAATGTTTTAAGCCTACAGCCATGGCAAGTAACACCTCGGATGACTAACATTCTATTGTTAATTTTGTTTGGAATACAGTGAATAACCCATGCTGTGATTTTCTACGTCATGAAGTTGTTCTGAGGCTCAGTAAATGTTGGTAAGGGCTCTGAGATCATATGGAAAGAGAATCTCCCTTTAAACATATTCAGAAGACCACTTTATTGAAACAATTTCCCATTTTTCTTTTTCTTCGTTCGGCTATTTTCCAACATTGGAAAAAAAATCAGTGACAGCATGCAACATTCTCAGCATAGCACAAGTATATGACACAGCAAGCTTCTGAATAAAAAGATAGTTATCTCCCATAGCTGGACAAAGTCTTTAATACAGTGCTTTTGAAAATCTTCTTTTGTATTTCTATTACAATTGACAATTAGAATTTACAATTCTCCCACAGTTCTCCAGCAAGGTTGGCTATAAAATTCTTCATAAATTTCAGTTTAGTCCTCCAACACAGCTAAAATAGTTAATTCTGTAACTCTATGCAGGTGGTAAAGCAGTGAAATATTATTCTGTGCTTCAATAATTACTAAGTGTGCTACATGAGTCCCAATCAAAATAGGTCTCCTGTGTTACATTGCTATGATTTCACTTGACTGAACAAGAAACATCTTTGCTGGTATTGGTTGAAATCCAGCTTTCCATGCCTACTCAATCCTTGATTGCTAGAGAATTATATGTTTTTGAATATATTCAGAGTACATACAAGATATCACTTTCCTCTCTTGTTAGTTAAATTTAGTTACCTGGGAGTAATGTTCTGTGGAGTATTTTTATCTGCCTCAGTTAAAACCAGTATGAAAACATGTTGATGCATATCCAGCCTATGGTCACGTTCAAACCTCTCTTTTAGTTTAAAATTAGTTAATTATGAATCCCATAAGTAAATTATTTGCAAAGCTCCTTGTTAAATAGGTATACGATATTATTGATGTGACTACATGGAAAGTGAAATAAGTGTGGCTAATATGCATAAAGATTTCTGATACCATTTTCTTTCAGTAATTGCTTGTCCTCTTCTTGTCTGGTGACATCACTTACATCACCTGAACCTCCAGTAAAAACAACTCTACTGCAACAGGAGTTCACAGTCAATAAATACGGGTAGAGACTGCAACATCAAAAAAGTATTGCAGCTAAATTTTCATTGCTTCTTACAGCCCGCTTCAGGCTTAGTTCTGTTCTCAATGTTTGTAAACTGTAAGAGTAGTTCAAGGGGCACAAATAGTTAAGGGTTCTAGCTTTGGGATGAGTACTCCCAGACACTCTCCAAGATGTACTACAGCCCTCTCTTAAAATCTGTCATCATACTGCCGTGTGCTTTGATGCCATCACATCTCTCACACTAAGCAGGATTGAGATGAGTGGTCACAGGGTAATTTTAAGAGTGTTGGATAGCTTGGCTATGCCCGCAGACTGCTATAAATGTAAAAATATTCAGAAAAGCCTGCAAGAGCCGTAGTCCTGTAATTTAAAGTATTGCATGCAGAATACTAGATATTGACTCATGTGCATAGTATGAATTATTTAGTGAGGCTGGAAATCTGAGTTGTCCTTTGCCTATTATACACAGGATCATTCTGAAGTTCAGCCTGTTCAGTAGGAACTGTTAGGCCAAACCAGTTTTGCTCTTGATCTATTTTTATAACAGAATGTAGATATTTTTCATCAATGAATGCATCTCTGTATTTGTCACTAAATTGTAAAGAAAAGACTTTGTTTTCTTAAGCAGCTATTGTTGCATAAGAATTAATATTAACAAAATGGAAATCACAAGTGTTATCCAGTACTGAGAAATCAGTTCTTAATCTATTGTATCAAGCACATTTAGGGAACATTCTATAGAGATTAATTTCAGAAGATCAGATATTTAATGGATGTTAACATCTACACAGTATGACCTCATTTAGAACTCTGACTAGACTGGTATGGTGATATCTAGAGCACAATATACACCCTGGTATCTGGTACACAAATTAGTTTCAGATGAGGGTATTAATATATTCTACATCCTTTTGTCTTTTCAAAGCCTGATTTATTTGTTGCTAATAATGATGCAATACATTTATACAACAAATAGCCTCAGGATACTCTAGGTCAACCACAGTTCAAAGCATTAAATACATATGTTTCAGTTTAGATTTAAAAATGAAAATAGATTTATCTTTCTAAATATGAAAAGGAAGGTAATTCCATAATTCTGGGGGCAAAAGCATGTAAACCTCAATCTCTAAATATCTCCAATTAATATTTTGTACAAACCAAAAAATTAGCAGAATCAGACCATCTAAACACTTGCTATAAGGGAAAAAGTTAGTCTGAAAGATATCATACAGTGTGTATCCCTTATTTCACACTCCCAATTTTATCTTACCAGTGTTTTTATGATAACGTGCTATTTTGCATATACGTTCCAGTGGTATATTGCAGTTTGCCAGGACAAGGTATATTATTATTGTTGTTATAATATTATTATTATTATTGATATTATATTATCATGTTATTGGCTAATGAATTTGAAAATATTTCACTTTTCTTGGTATCAGGATCTTAGTGAATAATGAACAAGAGGAATCATGCAGTATTCTGATATCCCCACATCTCTGATCAGTGCAGCTTCTCTTACTTTTTCATTTTGATTTTTAACTTGTTACTTTAAAAAAGGTGGTCCTCTCTTCCTAAAAATGGCTACATTTAAATTTCTGTTGTAAATGTGCCATAATGCTATTTCTGTTGTATATACAATTAACAATATTAAAAATCAAATAAGCAAGAAATGGTTAAAATTTATTCTCTTTTGCAGAAGAGTCTCTACCATTTCTGTTTTTCAGTTTCAGAGTAGTAAATTTGATTTCTTTTATGAGAGTGATTAAGGAACTACATCTTTGAAGCCTCTTATTCAGCTAAAATGCAAAATAGAATTTCTAAATGCACATGCTGTTAAAGTGAATTTTCCATGTTGAACTTTCTTTGATAACTCTGCTTTCAATTGGGAACAAAGATGTTACTATATCCACTTCAGTCACATGTTTGTAAATGATGAGCTTCTGGTGCCAATGATGGCTTTGTTTTTATGTTTATTAGTGCATGTTCTAGTGCAGTAAACTTATCCTGAATTTACTCTGTTGATTCAGAGCTACATAGTATACAGTATATTCCTGCCCGAATGATGTACTTCATTGATGAGACCTGCTTCTAGTTCACCCATACGGTAATCTCCATTCAAACACTTTTCCCATCTCCATGCCAAAGGTATTGTAAAAGTGACTTATGGGTTCTTTTCTTTTTATGTCTAAGGGTCACTTCCTAATATAGATTCTTGTCAATCTCTCTTTTTCTATAGATATCCTGAAACACCGCTTCTTCTTGATGTGTTTTCATTGTTGGCTTTCTGTGACTCTATCCTTCATTGGTTTTCTTACTTAGCTGAATACATCTTCAGTATATAACACTGGGAGATATTCTTCTCCCTTCATCCTTCCTCTATGAGTGTCACCCAGGGCGTCATCCTCAGTCCTCCCTTTTTCATTTGTGTTCTTACTCTGTTATTGATGAGATTTGAGTCTCTTGCTCACCTCATCTTCAATTTGCATGTTTCCAACATCATCTTCTGGATGTCCTTCAACTTCCTAACCATATAGGATAAATTCAGTCTGGGAACACAATGATCAAACAATTCCTTAATAACATAGTATTGCATCCCTGCCCATCCTGGCTACTAACTATTGATGGACCTATTCTTCATTAACTTACCTTATTCTTTTTTGAACCTTGTTATAAATCAGGCCTTCACAACATCCACTGTCAGAGAATGCCATGGATTGACTGTGCATTCTGTGAAGAAGTACTTCCTTTTGTTTGTTTTAAACCTGCTGCCTATTAATTTCATTGGTTGACTCCCTTAGTTCTTTTTTTTATATGAAGGTGTAAATAACACTTCCATATTCATTTCTCCACACCAGTCAAGATTTTATTGATCGCTGTCATCTCTCCCTTAGTCATTGCTTTTCCTAGCTGAAGTCCCTGTCTTTTTAATCTCTCCTCTTATGGAAACTTATTACTGTTTAATTTATCAATTTGTTCCAAAACCTCCTCTGATGACACCTCAAGCTGGAATGGTTCCTCAGATTTGTCATCTAACAAGAACATGTCAAGTGTGGGAATCAACCTCACCAGGGCTGTCCCTAGGAGGGGGCAAACGGGGCGATCACCCCGGGCCCCGCAGTTATGCGGGCCCCGCGGCCTCCCCACGGCCGTACTCTTCCCTGCTCCGCAGGCTGGGAGCACTAAGCCCGACCTCTGAGCTAGTCCTCCCTGCCCCCGGGGCAGAGCAGGTAGCTGGGGCACCGGTCGCAGCAGCCTGGGGTCCCGGCTGCGACCGGCTCCCTCCACCGGTGGCCCCCGCTTCTGGGGCCGGGCCCAGAGCCGGCTCCCTACCAGCGGCCTCAGCTTCCCCGCCCGGGCTGGCTCCCTGGGCGGGGGGGGGGGGGGGGCGGGGCACCCCCCCCCCCCCCCCCCCCCCCGGGGGGGGGGGGGGGCAGGTTGGCCCTGGGCTCCGCTCCCCTCATGGGACAGCGCTGAACCTCACGTCCTTTGCAGTGAAGACTTGTGTGAAGAATTCATTTAGTTTCTTCTCAATGGCCTTATCTTCCTTGAGCGCTTCTTTAACGTTTTGATTGTCCAGTGACTGCAGTGATTGCATGGCAGGCTTCCTGCTTCTGATGTACTTTATGTTTTAAAAAAAAAATGTTGCTGTTAGCATTTGTGTCTTTTTATAGTTTGCTTTCCAAATTCTTTTTGGCTTGCCTAACTATCCTTTCCATTTGGCTTGCCAGACTTCATGCTCCTTTCTATTTTCCTCAACAGGATTTAACTTCCAATTTTTAAAGAATGCCTTCTTGCCTCTAATTGCTGCTTTTACTCTTTAAAAAAAAAAAATCCATGGGAATATTTTTGGTCCTCTTATCTAACTCTAATATGGCAACTTTTGTCCTTGAAGAGTCTCAGCATAATGAAAATTAATTATCTCTTGATCAGGATAAGAACTAGGTGGGTAACGAGTTGAAAGAAACTGGAGCAAACCCCTATTTATACAAAAAGTAGCAGAGTACTGCATTTGTTCAGAAAAATTCACTGCATGTAACTCAAGTCTATATGTCTGTCTCAGCAGGATGAAGGTCTAAATGCATGTTGTAGGAATTTGAACCAAGAATCCAGTGAATCTTAATTATTTCCAGCTGGATTCTTAGAACAGTAACTGCTTATTCTTTGTCTATTTTGTGTAATCTTTTGAATTCATAATTCCAATCCTTTTGAATGGTCTTATGATTATTTTGACACACGTTTTCTTTTGCTCTGACATAAATTAAATAGGTCTGTAACTGTTATTGCAGAGTCTTGTTGCCTGGCTGAGTAAGAAAATTGGAAACAATCATAACAATAAATATTTGGTATTTGAAGGATCCTAATTTTGAGTTTTTTAAATGGAATAAGTTACCAGGTGCCATCTTCAGTTGCTGTTTGCACCATCACAGACTTTCAAATAGAGAAATGATTTGAAGAAGACAGTTCCTTAAGGAAAAACTATCATTTTTTTCCTGGTAGATTGTAGTCTCAAAAGCTTTGCTCTTTCTGGGAAAGCTGACAGCATCTTTAATACAAACAGAATTCACTCCTTGCTGAGCTAATTAAAATTAATAGTTGGAGATGTATTTATCTAGGTAGTAGTAGTAGTGTGTTTGTTTACATGTGTGCATTTATCGCTCGAATTTCAACTGAAAATCATTAAAAAAAAATATAAAGTATATTAGTGAGTGCTGAATCTGCTAGTGTATAGCAATCTTGAATATATTAACTGGAAAAATAGATTAATAATTCATCCTCAAGAACTTTTCTTCAGTTCCTAGCTTTGAGCCTACCATCAATTGTTAGAGTTGCATTAATACTCTTGGGAAACTGAATCACAAATTCACCCAATTTAGACTTAATCAGTTTTCACCTTTACTTATACAATTTCAGAGAGTATTACCGTAGTTTTTGGGCATACATTTATGCAAGACAAATAAAACTGATGAGACAGAATTGTTAAATTTGCCAACGTTAGCACATTCTGGGGCACCAGGAAGTCCTTCCACTTTTCATGAGTCGTTGCCTCCTCCGATTCCTTGGTATGGTCCTGCAGTCCCATCCTTCAGTTTCTGGCCCAGAGCTTCTCCAATCTGGGCCCATTTCACTTAGATATATATTTCTATGATGCAGACTACTTTATCTTTATCCAATTTACTTTTAACACTTCAATCCTTAGGGTTTTAGTAACCTATACATTACACATGTACAGGTCTTGATTACTCAAAAATCTATATTTTTCCTGCTAATTTTGCAGTTTCTGGGTGATGTCATTTTATGTCACCCTCCCTGGGTCTTCACAGAAAAATGGTTTGTTTTGTTGTTACAGGTTTGTTGTGTGTTTTTTTTTTTTTTTTTTTTTTTCCCAACCTCAAATTTTCCAGCACAATATGTTGCTTTTGTTCGGTCAGGAATAACATAATTTAAAGCGAATCAGCTATGTCTATCAAAGAAGAATTGGCAAAGACCCATATATGCTTGCAGAGTCTTTGCCTAAGTGCTGCCTCATATGTGCTCATTCATAATACAGAATTACAAGTAATTAAAATATAATTAAGAGATTTCAATCTTACTGTTTTCTTTATTGTTATATTTGAGTATTATATGTCAGTTTGTCTTATCCCCTTCATTTTGGGAGAGGAATTCGGAGAGTACACTATGATTCTTTATTTTCAACATTTCTTCTTTAAACATGAGGTTTTGATTCAAAGTTCACTTTTGTTTGTGAATCATTACAAAGACATATCATTAGAAAGCAAATAGTGCAGGTGGAATAAGATGTCCCAATTTTGATACTGACTTGTGAAATGACATCTACATTCCTGCCAATATCCTCTAGGCTAAGTTCAATCATCAATCATGGAAAAACATGTGCCTTCTGATTTCAAGGTTATGTGGTAAACTTCCATGTAGGGAAGTAATAAGAGTGGACGAGCCTAAAATGCTATAGAGGGTGTCACCAATCTGTCTGTAAATCAGTTAATAAATTTGTACATTTTTTTGCCATATTTTCAAATTGTCCTAAATAATGAGCTTACGTGCCTGTAAGTATTAAATCTTATTATTTAAGTAACTCTCAAACTGTGAAAAGGAAATAGAAAATATTGTTTTTGTTTTTAAAAATCTTATCTGTACTGCTCTGCCAGTTCTTAGAATGATTTTCTTTAACCTGTGCCCTGAAAAATCAGGGATCTAAAAACTCATCCTCCTTTTTATTTTTTCTTCCTGCAAAATTGTTTACCTCATGATTTAAGAATATTGCAGATTGTTTCCATAGGGAGTCCCATGAAGTTCCTATACTAATTTCACACTTAAACAGTATGAAATAGTAAGAGTGAGACGTGAAGTTTGAGAGAGGGAATAGAGTCATGTCATGTGAGAATGTCAGATCTGTATTATGATCATCCAAGTTTCAAGAGATGTCAAGAAAACAGAAGATGATTTTGAAACATTTTAGTGCAGGGTTGGTTGTTAATGCACACACGTCACAATCTGAAAGAAATAACCCCCACTCTGAGCCAGGGAAAAACAAATAATTTGTTCATGTTTTATGGTGTACTTTGATAAATGGCCCAGAAAGGAATATTCTTCTGGGAAAGACAATAAACTTGGCAATTGAAATTGTCCAAGAATGTTGGGGCCAAGTCTGAGCACCTCTGAGAGCTGTCAAGTCCCTCAACTTTCTTAAGTGAACAGTTTAGGATCCTTAGATACTGACCACTTCACAGAATCGAGATTTTGGTACCAAAAAATTACAAACTAGCTCAAAAATGCAGAGCCAGGTTTAAGGCCCTAGAGAGGAGTTGGCTCAGTGGTTTTGTATACTGTTGTGGGCTCTGACCTCACCACTAAATCATAAATGGGAGTTGCAATACCAAAGACATCTGAATCAGATGTCAAAATTGTCATCAACTAACTATAGAGCCATAAAAACCATCTAATTAATGTGTGTGGACTAATTCCTTATTTAAATATTGAAGGGGCCACAAACAAACTGCTAATTGTAGGTAGGAGGTTGGTGTCGTAGTCTGTTAAGAGATCTACATGTATAATTTTTGGTGGTGTCAAACAGACTTTCTGATGTTATGAATAACTGTGGACATGCCAAATGAAATGGTTGCTCTGCAGTCAAATATTGCAAATAATATTAGGCAACAATGTAGAGAATAACATTTCAATTCAGGAGTTTAATACTTGTGTTATTTCATTGAAATAAATCAATAAATTCTACCTCTTAGCTCCCATAATCTTCCAGTAGCTATTCCTTTGGACCTTCTTCAACTCTGGGCTTGTACTCTTTTTCACATTCCCACTTATGCTCCCCCTTCCTATGCGTGAAGTGACAGGTCTCTCCTTCTTCAAACCTCTACTTAATATGCATTTCTATTAATGATCGTCTCTGACTGGACTCATCTCCCATTCTCATACCTACACCGTAAGTAGTTTGTATCATCTTTCCAAAGTAGACTATAAATTCAGTAGGTAGTGGGTGTAATAGAGACGGGACAAAAACAACTTCATCTGGAAGGGTCTTTAAATCAGGCCCACTGTCTGGATTAGCATTGATCTGTTTCTGTACCCAATTCCTTTGGGTTAGTTCATGTGTTATGAACTTGCTTATTGTTTCTATCTGCTGTCACCTCCCCAAGGGCATAGGGCCTTTTACTTCCTTATCTTTCCCTGGACATATTTGAAGATTTCTGGCTGGCTGGCCTGCTGTCCCTGTGGTGGCCTGGTGATGGACTTGGAAGTGGAGACTGATCCTCTTCTCAGCTCAGTCAAAGTCTCCTGGGGAACAGGTAGGTCTCCCACACCATTAGCAGTTGAATGTGAGTAAGGGTCTTATTGATGCTTGCCATAGTGCCAATTGCAAATCTTATCCTTTCTATACCCTTTCTTTTCTTGATTATGCCCTTATTTCTTGGTCAAGTCCATCATTTTGCTTGAGAATGCCTCATGGTTGGGTATTGTCTTTGGTGTCTTCTCAATGAAACACCTATTACTAATTTTAGAATTCTCACAAATAAGGTATTTTTATCTCATTTTTAGGGAAAATGAGGCACAGAGATAAAGAGTTTTTTCAAAACCAGAGAAGAAATCTGTATCAGAGAAGGGATTAGAACTCTGGGTGCCCAGTACTCTGTTGAGGTCATTAAAATGTAGCTCCTCTTTTATGTTACAGCTTGCATTGTGGATGAGTTGGGGGTGCATTCCAATGTAGAACTGTTTGGGATATTTTCAAGTGCCCTAAATTAATGTGGGTTGAGTGAGGGGAGGAAAGGTCATTGCTCTTTCTTCACACGTTGCTTGCAGTTGCCATTATGGTACTTTAAATCTAACCAAAAAGATGGCAATTAGCTTTCCATTGTATTTGTTGGTCTCCATTGGTTCTTTGACTACTAAGTTTAATTAATCTAAAATGAAGATAAAACATGAATCTAAGATAACTAAACACTCAGCTCATTAAATGTTCAGACTATTTAGTTGAGCTCAGAGATGAATTAATGGTTGTATCACACTATACAAATAATGAATAGCATACTGAAAGTAAGTGCTCTTCTGTATCCTTTCCCATAATTGAAACAGAAAGAAATATTCACATGAAATTAAAAGACCTCACATTTAAAATTCAGAAACAGTTTTTATAACCAATACATTTGTAATCTGTGGAACTCACTGGCACAATTTAGTGATGAAGAAAATATCTTTAGGAATAAATAATAAGGAATAGGAAGTATATCAATCATGTAGGCTAACTTACAACAGAAGCCCAGAAAAGATTAAAGGAACCCTGCTCAGCATATGGCTCGCCAGGGCATATGGAAGTGGAAGCTGGATCCAGGGGTCCCAAGGGAACAGTGGCCCTCTTCCCCTGACTGGTTGATGTAGGGAAACACCAGAGGGGATTGTGGGCCACATTTATCAGTTGAATTACTTTATTTTATGGTGTTTGATACAAGCAATAAACCATGCCCTGAAGGAAGGGCCTTAAAAAGGACTTGGTGATGGAATTTGCTTCCCTTCCCCAGCTTGTGAACCTGCTCAGTAGTATACAGTCCTCCTCCTGACAATCTGGGGGAAATATGCTACATCAAATTATGCCCGGAACTGTTTGACACAGTAAACTTGTGGGGTAAAATAAACTGAATAGGACTTCAAACATCTGTTACAATGCACATCAAGAATTAATATGAGAAACTTCTTTGAAGAGGAGTATGTGTATAAGCTGTTTTTTCATCTTTGCCGTTGAAAAGTTCTTGATGCAGTTTTGGTACCATAATATTTTTTCTCATCACATATTTCTGTGACTTGAGAATCTCTGGACACGTTAAAAGTTATTTCTTCTGATACACTTGTTTTGGGAGTGACTGTCCTGCTTTTAGATTCAGTCTTGTAAATGACTTAAATGTGCCTTGCCATCAATAGCTTGGTAAATTCCTGTTTAATCATAAGAATTTAACAAAGCTGGCTATGGTATTCTACAGAGACAAGTAAAAATATTTAGTTGTCCTATTTTTTGTTTGTTTTTTTGGGATTTTTAAAAATATTTGTTTGTAGTTTGTATACATTTAAATTCCTCTCAAATATATAATAGAGATTAACGTGCTGGAAGTTTTGTGAAATTTAAATAGAACAAAATAAAATTTCTGTGTAAAACCCCTCATCTCAACTAAACTGTACATTAAGAGCATTATAAATTTGCTGCTGAAATTGGGTAATTTAGATACCAATTTATGCTTCAATCTCAGTTTCTGCCAGCAGGTGGAACCTTAGTATGCAATAGCCTAAATAGCTGACCTTTAGGGCACACTCCATTCTCTTCTCTTTCTTGAACTATTTGGGGAGGGGGAGTTGCTTAAGAAATTATGCTGAAGGAGGGAGGGTATTCCTTTTTATTTTATCTGTGCTCCTGGATTGCTGCTGGTTCTTTTCCCTATATTCACTGTGTTTAAAATAATTGTTAATGTATGGAATAGGTTGGTTGTTATAAATTGAAATAAAATAAGGACCATTACTAAATTATAAGCCAAATGATTTTTGTATAAGGATTTTTAATTAATTACAGGCAACATGAAAAGAATCAGATGATATAATGTAATTATATGTTGATTTTTTCAGGTTACACATCTTTCACGTTCAGAATTTAGATTTTTTTTTGTGCATGGGTAGGTGCCTGGTTTGGAGTAATTCTGATGTTCGGGTCTCATATGAAAGTAGAAAAAGTTTACTAGTGATGATTTCATCAAGAAGGTTATTTTAAAAAAATGTATTTCTCACTCAGATGAATTGACCTAACTCATCAGATCCATCTTCAACTGGATTGTTGCTTCACTCAGGATCTGCACATATTTTTAAACCACAATGCTTATAAAACAACAAAGAGAAAGTGGCTCTTGAAGCAGCAGAAGATGAAAGAGCTTCTATGTGCTGGTTGTAGTTGTGGCGGAGGATGTTCAAGAGCAGGGGTGTCAAACATGAGGCCTGTGAACCTCTTCCATCCAGTCCATGACTGCGCTCTGCAGGACCACACTCTCTCCTTGAGAGAGAGAGAGAGAATGGCCACGCATACCCAGCGCTCTGCACTGCTACAAGAGTGTCAGGTCTCGCGACATTGCATAGTGCTGGAATTGTGAGACTGTGCTGTGTGACACCACACTCTCTGTAACAGAGAGAGAATGGTATCATGGAGCACAATTTTGTGTACACAGCACTCCGCGATGCTGTGAGAGTGCCATAGTATTTTGATTTACTGTATGTATGGCCCACTTGAAGTACGTTTAAGTCAAATCTGGCCCACCATAGCTAATGAGTTTGACATCCCAGTTTAAGAGCCATCTAAAACCAATGAGCAATTGGTCTTCTGAATGGTCAGTGGCTTAATGTCACATAAAAATCCTGGAAAAACTGCAGCTGGCCATAAAGGCCAATGATAAAAAATAAAGGCTGTGGTTTGAAAGGATCAGATATTAGGTCGGCCCTGGTTTTGAAGATTGAATCTATGCACAGAAAGAGTGTCGATGTGTTTAATTCTAGGAAAAGAGCCCTTATAAATCAATGTTAGCACTGCAAAGTGATAGCAGATTCTCTTAGAGATTGTGTGAAGTCTCCATTATGGAGTGAAATCAGAGCAGTTCTCATTCTTGGACATTCCAGTCTCTGTGTGAAGGGAGTTTAAAAGATAACATGCTTGTCCAGAAGCATCTTATGATGGTGTGTTAGGGTAATCACCCCGTGCTGGCATGAAAGGGGTTAATAGAGTCTTAGGGAGGCAGTGTCAGGAGCAATCAATCAAGGCCCAGAAAGCTCACATAAAATGGCTACAGTGCCAGAGTTAGTCAGTTGCTGCTGGGAGCCCGGGGAGCGAGAATTGACCCCCTGGAGGATTGAGAGCTCTGTTGGTACCTTGGACAGAGCAGTTGCAAGCAGGGACTAGGAGAACAAGGGGTGGTCCGAGCTGACTGCTGAAACTGAGCAGGTGAGGATGAAGGAGGTGCTGGGGCCGTGAGGAAGTGGCCCAGGGAAACACAGCAGTATCTGCAGAAGTTCAAGAGTTGCAGCAAGAGGCTGATATCTATAGGGTCTCTGGGTTGGGACTCAGAGTAGTGGGTGGGCTCAGGTACCCCCCTCACTCGCTACTGCGGAAGTGACGAGGCAATAAGATGGTGAGAAGCATCCTTTGGAAGGAGGAAATATGGTTGCTAATCCAGCCAAAGGACTGAGTCAGGAAGAAAGGCCCTGCAGTTTCTGAAGTGGAGGGCCTAGCTATAGATGGAATCAGAAACAGAGTAATGCTATACAGACTGTGGATGAGGGCATCTGCTTCAGGCTAATCCTCAGAGCGACCAAGAGGAGGTAGCAGTCTGCTGGTGAGAGCTGCACCAAGGTTCAGAAGAGTATAATTTTAGTTCTGAGAACATTATATTTTATGGAAGCTAGAGGGTGGGTACAAGCGGCAAAATTTAGATTCAGACCTGAACTTCCAGAGTATTCAGAGCTAGGAAAAAGCCCCCTTTCTCCAAGTTTAAAGATACAACATGGGCACTTGTAATTTCTTGGGACTTTCCTACCCATGACCACTCAAGAAAGTTAAAATGAATAAACTAAAACCACTTTTTACTTCTGAATGAGAGAGCCCACACAAGGCTTTAATGCACATTATTTTTCATTTATCACCATTAACATCACAGTTTTTGGTAATTCATTGGAAGTTTCCTGAGTGTTCCCATGTAGATAAGTCCTTCTAGATTTGAAATGTATTATGTCTCTACCCCTTCTTCCTATTAGCCACATCCTGTGACTATCACCTAACAGAACTACCCTTGGATAATAACGTTGGTTACTCCTTCCTCTGTTTTCTACCATAATGATATACTATGATATTCCCCTTCATGGGTTTACAAAATCTAGACTCTTTACTTTCTTTTTTTTTTTTTCCTGTCCAAGTCATTGTAACATACTGTGGAGTTTAGTTTGCTGAAACTGGATGAGCACAGAACCTGTAACACTAAGCAACTCTGTTTGAGGTTTTCCGAATCCTTTTCATTTGCGCAAACAGGTCTTATTTTTGTAGACTAGAATAAGGAAAGGAATAAAAAAGTTTATTTTTTGCAAAATGTTACCCTGCTTGGTTCACAACCTCATGCAAAAGGATAGATCTTTGTCTCCATCAGAAATAGAAGTCATCCTATGTACACACAAAAATACTGATCCTGTTCTTTCTATGACTCACAACCATATAGCATATCAAAACATCTGGGATATTATCGCATCACATTGTACAGCCCAAAATACCACCCCACTCCAGAAGCAAACCCCCGCCCCCACAAAAAAAACCCCAAAAAACATTGGAAATCAATTCTTGCCTTTGGTGTTGTGAGTGTGTGGCGCAAGTGGGGATGTCTTTGGTTCCCACTAGATCAGGGAAAAGTTCAGTAATCCTTGTGGTTTTGTTTGATTGGCACTGAATGTTCTTGATGTAAATACTTTATAAAAAGATAATAGTTTCACTTTCAGACACTGATCTGTATTTGAAGGGGCTTAGGAAATTCTGTACATAGGATTAAAAATTGCCAAAATCTTTACCAGTTTTGGATTATTTTGTGCTAGTTTTCTTGGCTCTTCTGATACCAGTACTTTGTCTATCTCAAAGCAAAAGAAAATGTAAATAGATTGATCTATTGACTATCACATAATGGAAAACAGTTCCTTAAGAAAGAGGATGAAACACCATGTATATGGAAAGTAACATCTGTACAGAGATATTCTCATTTGCTGTGTATGCAAGTCACTTCACCTGTGGTAGCCTAACTTTTCCCATCTGTAAAATGCATATTTTTTTTAAAGCACTTTGAAATCTACTGAGAAAAAGAGCTGTGTAAAAGCATTTTATTATTATTATTTATTTATTTATTCATACATCATACAAGGTGATAGGAAGCTTGATTACTATTTTATACTGTCTTCCCTCGCAGGACACTATATTCTTCCTTTTATTACAAGAATTTCTACAGTTTGTAGTATCATGTCGTCATTCAATCTTTTTATCTGATATAGTCACTGAAACCAGAATTTTTTAAAAATTATATCTAATATAGTTAGGTTTTGTCTAGTGGTTAATTACTGAAAGTTAAACCGTTTTGCATTAACAACACTGTTTATGCACAAATCTTGTTTGTTAGTGGTTTACACTATAGGATACAGTCATTATAGTATATTGTACTTCCTGTGCATTGCTTTGATACTTTTCTCCCAAGAGATGTTTTTATGCAAACAAGAACAGAGAAGTCTTCTTGTGATGCATTTTACTGACAAGGTTTTCATTATACTCGGTATCCTGATGTATGTGCAGACTTTGGTCCATTCAGACCATTTCAATAAGGATGGGGCTGAGCCAGAATGCCTCATCTGTGTACTGTCACACTTTCGGGGCTAGGGGGGTTTGTTACTAACCCCAGATTTGAGTTTTAGAAATATCCCTGTCTTTATAAAGGATAAAACCTCCAGAACTTTTGGGTGTTCAGGATCCTAATCTGAAATTACTATTTCCAGGCTTATGTTGGATTTTAGTAAATATGGCTTTTTTTTCAAACTTTGGATTTTTGTTCATTGCTTATTTTATTCTCCTCTCTGCCCCACATAGAGAAGTTAGGGTTACTTCATAATTTGAAACTCTGTAATAAAACCCCGGCACTGAAATATATTGAATAAGTGCTAAATAAAGTCACTTTGTTCTTTGCTAATAGTAAACATTCAGGGCATAACTGACTGCTTTTTTTAGTTCACCTTTTTGTTAAAATAGATAAAGGTTATTTTCATCTCTAGCAATTGCTGGCTGATCACTGTGTTCCATGTCAGAGAGAGGCTTGAATAATTTCTTTGAAGGCAGTATTGAAGCGGAGAATTAGCATTCTTTCCAGCTGTACTCCACTGCACACAGGTTGATTTCTCATTTGTCGTTGCAGGGTTTTCATTAGGTCAGCCGAAAAGCTGCCTTTTTCCCTTTCAGAATGCAAAATGAGAAGCGAATAAAGAAAAACCGAATCATAGAAGTAAATGTTGTATAATGTGCATCAATTAACCAAGAAAGCATCCTACATTCTGATCTTTCACAAGTTTTAATAATTTGCATGTGGCTTTGTACACGGAAACATTTTAGTCACACACTGGAGTTTCTTGGGTTTAAATGAGAGCAGAGTTTGGCCCACTGCTTTTAAATAAGCATATCATTGTTCAAATTGGAGTAAGTGTAGACACCTTTTCATTTTTGGTTTGGGGAATCAAAAATTCAGATAATGTTTAAAATTTCTAACAGTCTCTGTAGAAGTCTGACAATAGTAATGAATTCCTAATGTTTTAAAATTTTGCTATGGCATAACTATTTTAATATTATAGCTGTATTTATTCTTGTGTTACAAACCTAGACTGATGATCTAGCAAAATGGAATACGCATTACATTTTAGAAATTTCTTCCATTTTGAAAGTTTTTATTGTTTTGAGAGAGTCCCTATTAAAATAATGGAGATTAATGGTTTTAACTGTCAATAGCTCAACATCCCTCAAATTGATGTAAACTTTTAAAAATACTTTGAGATCTAAGATAAAAGTGCTATATAAGATCCAAATATCCATATTAAGTACATCCACTGTATATTTGAGATTTCCTAATTCTCTTTTAAGTCCCTGTGAATTTCTTTATAGTAAAGACTTAAGAGCATTAATGGGAGTACACTATTAACAGCCATTATTTTTATTTCCTCAACAAGGAATATAATTCTGTTTGGGAACACATGCACTTTTTTAGGATATATAAGCCATTTAAAGCTTTACATTTCTCTCCAAAGTGCCGAACAGTCAGTCTTCTGTGTACATTCCTTGTGGCCATTAATAATTTAAATCAGAAATGGTTGGCAATGGGATAGCTTCTAAAGCCTAACTTAACAGCAGAGTGAAAACCCAGACATAGTTAACGATTAAAATTCACTTTGGAAGAAAAGCAAGTCATAAACATTTTGCTGTGGGCTTAATGTTTACTCCTTTTCTGACCTAGAATAAGCAGAAATGGATTCTCTAAGATTATTTTGCAGACCAGACTGTGATGATGCAAAAATGTAACAGTAATAAAGTAGATTCACTAAAGACATGGCTAGTCTTATAGATCAGTTCTTTGGTTGTGCAAAATATGTGATGTGGTGATATGGAGAAGTGGATAAGAACGATGTAGTAGTTTTTGTAACAGCAATAGTGAATATGAATTTCAAATGTTCATTTTAAACAAAATAGCAAAACTTAATTATGGGTCTGGGTCACAAGATGGATACCTAAACAAACATGGGAGAGGTTACAAAATTCTTTTTCTCTCATTTAGAGTAGAAAATTTCAAAGTTCTTTCACAACCAGGCTGTATTTAAAATAAGTTTGATTAGACTACACCATTCCATAAATTCTGAGGGAGTATTTTGGCCTCAAAATAAATATAGAATTCAGAAAATGATCAAATACAGAGAAGCTGAATAAATGAGATGATGGCTTAAGTAAAACAGGTGCAATATAAAATTCAAGACTGTTAACCCTACTTATCTAGAACAGTCTTGCAAATAATTTGCAGTGAACAGAAACATTCAGTACTTATGGAGCTGCCACCTTCAATGATCTATGAGACCGCATAGTGGTCCCTGTGTCATCTGTCTTAGTAGAAACAACACTGAGGACTTCTCCGGTGGAAATTATCCACTTCCTAGCATCCTAATCCTAATTTTAAAAGACTCTTAAAGTCTTAAGACACCAAACGTTCTTAAAAGTAAGCACAAATGTGTTTAGTCTTTCCCTAAGCAAAGGGTAAACTCCTCCGCTTGTCAAATTTTCAGGTTCTAATGTGTCTTTCTCAGTCTGAGCCACTATTTTCCCTTGTATCTTGTCTGAGGAAACAGTTCTGATCGGTGTCCTATGCCCAAATGTGTGAAGAATTAATAATGTAGCAACAAAAGTATATGGGATGATGTAGTGAATGCTACAAACATTCTCTTTATAAGATGCCAAAGCCATAGCTTCTTAATGTTACCCTCTTCTTTCTGTAACTTGCAAGCTATCCCAGGTATTACCAGGCTAAGAAATGGTGAACAACTGTGGGTGAAAAGCTTGTTCCAAACAAATTACTCAATAACCTATAATAAGCCATGTGCCAAGTCAGTTCTGGCATAAACTTTGTGGATTAATGCAAGGAAAGGTTGTATCATCAGATAAGTCATTTTTTCATCATAAGAATAGTATAGTGATCGGCCTTGCCTGGCCCACCACTTCCACCTCAGGTTCTGCTCCCCTGGTGTTAAAGGCTTCACAAAAGACTCACTATGCTGTTGTGTGCCATCACCCATGCTTGTTTATTTACAGTGCTTCCAGTTAGGTTCTCCGTTCCTTCCCCAGGCGTCCTAAGGGCTCCAAGGCTCAGGGCTCTTTGTCCCTACTGGTCAACTGGCAGTCTGACCACGCTTTCCTCTCTGATTTCCTGCTCAGGCCAATATAGCCCCTTGTCCAGGTCACTAGCTGTTTCTGTTCACTTCATTAAATCAGGCTTCTCCGACTCAGCCTAATCAGAGCTACACCTCCTCTAGCCCTTTGGGCCAGGGCTGGCAGAGCTGACCGGGTGGGGGGGGGCTGCTTTATCCCCTCTGCTCTGCCACAAAGATGTTCTGCAAAAGAACATCCATAGAACTAAAGGCTGAGACTGCTCTAAAATCATTTTGAGGTCTCCATTTTATCACTATAAGTTGTTGTTCATACCTGCTAGATCTTTAGCAGAAACCAAGACTCCAGACCATAGGACAAGTTTTATTGCAGTTGCTCCTGCAATGCATCTTTCAGACCATAAAAAAGGAGGCCAGGATTTTTTACTTATAGGAGAAAAGGATATTTTTTTTTCAGCCAGGACTCTGTGTCTCCAGTCACTGTCAGGTTGTATGTCTGCCCGCAAGTCACAACATTGTCTTAGCTAAGGCAATGCAGGAGTGTAAAACATCACATGGTCCTCATCAGTCAAGTTCATTTTCCTCTTCATTTTAATTTGACTCCATAAACTGTGTCTCTTTGTAGAAATGTAATTTAGATTTATAAACAATAGAATCAAGGAACATTTTACATAATTTTAGAGCCCTGCATGCATTACAAAATTTGTATTTGCATCTGATCCGCAATCCACAAAAATGGTCCTTGGATATCTGCAGATATAAAGTTGATATTTGCAGGGTTCTACAGGTTCTGAATCTTGTGGAGCCTTAGGGCAGATCTTCGCTGACAGCAGGAAATTCGCTGCTATCAGCTCGATCTTCCAAATCGACTGATCAGGTCTGTGAAGACCTGCTCAGCTGATAAGGAAGCCAATCTTGTAAGACCACCCCTGCAGAAGGAGTAGTGCTGAGTCAGAGGAAGGCATTTCCCTCTGACTCAGCACACTGAAGACACCATGGTAAGTAGGTGGTAGGCAGTCAGAGGGAGATAGGAAAAGTACTTAAAATACCTTTTGTATCTCCCTTCAATTACCGCCAAAATCGCACTGTGATAGAGAGCAAGGCTTACACTGCTCATCTAGGAGCCGCTGCACAGAGCTTAACATTGTCCTGGCTATCTAAGGGGGAATTCTTCAAAAAGAAAAGGGTGGTTTGCAAAAATGCATGCTTGCCTTTTCACTTTCCGTTCTTGCAGTTGCATGTGCTTTTGTCTAGTGTGGTGCCTAAATACAACTGTGCTAGAGATTGAATAGACATTTTTATTCAAAGATCTGACATTTCCCTTTTTTGAAAGCTTGATTCCAAAGGGTAAATACTCAAATCAGATCCATAATTTCCATTAATAATAGAAGTTGGAAGGTGTGCATCTAAGTGAGAATATATCTAACCATTTTTAAGATCGCAGATATTCTTCCAAGCAGAGTATTTGAACTTCATTATGATTCTATGGTCTTGAGATATGTGGAAAAATCTTTTCCATTGATGTGCCGAATACAAAACATGAAGATTATGCTTACAAGGTTTTTCTTGCTCAAAAGAAACAATTAACTAAATGTTCTCTGTCTTAAATTTCAGTATTGTCCAACATTTCTGAAAAGTCGGTTAACTTAACAATGAATGATTTGTGACATTATCCTGGGTATTCAGAGACATCATCGGGTACTTGATATTTAACATACAGCACCTGACACTGGGGGAGGGCAAGTGACTTCCCTGTTGGTATGATCACAATATGAGGTGGGACAAAAGATGGGATTTGGGTGCAATCTATGACTTCTAAGGGGAAATGAGCTATGTCATACAGTTCAGAAATAATCTTTTGTTAACACAGATGATCTCTACATCTTCTAAAATTAGCATGAATGCACGTCTTATCTGAAGACTTAACTAATTCATACATGGTATCTTCTGTGGTGTTTCAAAAAGAGCCAGAAGCTAAAAAGTCAAATATATAGATATTGCTTACATTAAATCATGGCAGTGCATTGTTTCCATTAATATTGTTTCTATTAATTTCCGAAACTCTTGATAAGGCCAACATTTTTTCTTCTCTTACTGTCAGAAAGAATTCCATTGTTTCTACAACAGGGTTGGATCACTTCCTAAATCACCTTGACTAGTCAATTAACAATGCAGGTCAAACCATACATAGAATACATCCATTCTTCTATATGGTCAATAAGTTTAGGTTCGTTTATCTTTATTATCTTCTTAATACTTTTCCAGTTCTCAGTGAAAGATAACTTTCAAGACCAGATGGATGCCAAGCTACACAGCTCAAAGACTTCAGGGCTGCATTACATTCCTTAGGACTTTATAGTCCTCAGGCTTCTAGGAGATACTTCTGTCCCCAAGATCAGCACTGGGTCTTGAGCCACACCAGGAGCAAGCCCTATAAAAAGAGGAACAGAAATTAGAGATGCTGTCAAGGCCAGAATTCATCAGTCCCTTACTAGTCCTCGAGCTGCTACCAGTCAGGCAGCAGACAAAACGTTAGCAGATGTGCCTAGCTCTGACCTAGCAATCTCAATACCGGATCCAACCCCCATAACTTCTCTTCTCAAATTGCTTTTCTTTCTTCCTCCCTGTGTTGTCAGCAACAACACTGGACGAGTGGGTCCTGAGTATCACTGCAACAGGCTATACCCTCCAGTTTACTTCTATCCCTCCTTTTCCTGTTCCTCTTCAGAAACCTCTCTCATGAGCAGCTCCTATTCCAGGAAGTATGAACTCTTGTGCAGATTGGGGCTGTGGAGGAGGGTCTCTAGCACCTGAACGGAAGGGTTTTCTACTTGTGCTACTTTCTTATTTCAAAAGCCAAGGGAGGCTTGAGACCCATACTGGACTCGTGATGCCTCAACCAATACCACAAGAAAATGAAGTTCCGTATAGTGTCCCTCACCTCTGTCACCTGGATCTGGGAAACTTAAACACTGCCTTCAACTTAAAGAACATGCACTTCCATATTTCTCTCTTTCAGGGCCATATGCACTTCCTGAGGTTCGTTGTGAGAAGCAGCCATTATCAGTTTGCATCCCTCCCCTTTGGGCTTTCATCTACCCCAGGGGTATTTGCAACATGTATGATGGTTTACCTCTGATGTCAGGGAATCCAGATTTACCCATACCTTGATGATTCACTCATGAGGGGTCAGTCAGAGAGCCAGGTCTGGCATGTCATCATGGGGTTACAGGTGACCTGCAGGAAACTGGATCTGTTGGTAAATGAACAAAAGCCCATGTTAGTTCTGGTGCAAAAAATGGAATTAATGGGAGCTCTCTTTGATGCCACAGAGGCCAGCGCATTCCTATCCAGGACCAGATTCCAGGCATTATGAGACCTGATTTGCTAAGTCAGCCTATCTCTTCACTATGGCACAGGTCTGTCTCAGGCTTCTGGGTCATATGATGATTTGCACATATGTGGTACAGCATGCCCCATGACACCTCAAACCTTTCCAAACCCAGCTGGCATTGGTCCACTTTCCATCAAGGCACAACATAGACGTCGTCTTCACAATTCCATTGCTCCCTAACTTGATATTAACCTTTCTAGCCTGGTAGACTATTCCAGTGAACATGAAAGAGAGGGTCCCATTCACAGTGCCTCACCACTCATTTACCTTGGCGTTGGATGCCTCAGACCTAGGTTGAGAACCTACCTTGATCATTGCAGAACACAGGGCCTTTGGTCTGCAAAGGATCTATCTCTGCACATAAACGTTAGGGAGCTCAGTGTAATCTGCCTTGTCAGTTGTTCCTGCTCCAGATGGCAAAGATGGTATTATGTATGCTGATAGACAACACAGCAGTGATGTACCACATCAGCAAGCAAGGACATTTATGATCTTTGGCTTTATGCCAAGAGGTACTCAGCCTGTGGAGTTTCTGCATAGAAAATGAGATCACCCTGGAGGACCCTAACCTACCAGGGACCAAGAACTCTCTGGGTATGGGAATGTGAGCTCTCCTCATCTTGGGTCTTGTTACTAGTTGTCGTGGATTACAGCAGTGTCTGGCACTGTCATCCGTCACGGTGTACTTAGCAGTGATTTTGGCTTTCCGCAAACAAGTCTAAGGCAGCTTGGTCTTCTCCGATGAAATAATGACTAGATTTTTAAAGGGCCTAAAAGAGCTGTTCCCATTTGTTAGAGACCTGGGACCTTAACTTGGTCCTCTACAGACTTAGTCATGCCATTCAAATCTATAGCCTCCTGCTCTCTTCTTCACTGAAGTTGGAAGCTTGCATTTCTGGTGGTGTCTAATCAGCAAGATGAATCTCAGAGATCAGGGCTCTATGCTCTGAGCCTCTTACATGGGATTTTACAAGGATTAGGTCCAGTTGAGAGCCCATCCTGTGTTCCTGTGTAAAGTCATTTCACAGTTCCATGTTAACCAAGATATTTTTCTTGCAATATTCTTTCCTAAGCCTCACTGCTCCCAGGAGGAACAACGCTTGCATGTTCTTGGCATCAGATGAGCATTGGCCTTTTATCTAGAAAGGATCAATCCTTTCAGGAAATTATATCAGCTCTTTGTGACAGTGGCTGATCGCATGAAAGGCCAACCAGTGACATCTCAAAGGATCTCATTTTGGATCATCTCCTGTATACAAGTGTGTCACTAATAGGCTAATGTTGCACCCTCAGCTTTTCCGACAGTGCATTCAATGAGAGCTCAGGCCCCCTCATCAACTTTCTTGGCCCAAGTGTCAATACAGGATATCTGAAGGGCCGCAACTTGGTCCTCTGTACACACTTCAGTATCCCACTTTGTATAGCAGTCACAAAATGATGTGAGTTTTGGCAGACCGGTCTTGCAGTCAGCACGTCCAAGAATTCTTGGCCCACCTCTTAGGGTTCTGCTAGCTTAATACCTACTGTGGAGTTAAGAACATAAGAACATAAGAACATAAGAAAGGCCGTACTGGGTCAGACCAGAGGTCCATCTAGCCCAGTATCTGTCTACCGACAGTGGCCAGTGCCCAGGTGCCCCAGAGGGAGTGAACCTAACAGGCAATGATCAAGTGATCACTCTCCTGCCATCCGTCTCCATCCTCTGATAAACAGAGGCTAGGGACACCATTCTTAACCCCTTTCTGGCTAATAGCCATTTATGGAGTTAGCCCCCATGAACTTATCCAGTTCCCTTTTAAATATTGTTATAGTCCCAGCCTTCACAACCTCCTCAGGTAAGGAGTTCCACAAGTTGACTGTGCGTTGTGTGAAGAAGAACTTCCTTTTATTTGTTTTGAACCTGCTACCTATCAGTTTCATTTGGTGACCCCTGGTTCTTGTATTATGGGAGTATTTAAACAACTTTTCCTTGTCCACTTTTTCCACATCAGTCATAATTTTATATACTTCTATCATGTCCCCCCTCAGTCTCCTCTTTTCCAAGCTGAAGAGGCCCAGCCTTTTCAATCGTTCCTCATACGAGGCACTCTCCAAACCCCTAATCATTTTAGTTGCCCTTTTCTGAACCTTTTCTAGTGCTAGAATATCTTTTTTGAGATGAGGAGACCACATCTGTACACAGTATTCGAGATGTGGGCGTACCATGGATTTATATAAGGGCAATAATACATTTGCAGTCTTATTTTCTATCCCCTTTTTAATGATCCCTAACATCCTGTTTGCTTTTTTGACCGCCTCCGCACACTGTACGGACATCTTCAGAGAACTATCCACAATGACTCCAAGATCTTTTTCTTGACTCGTTGTAGCCAAATTAGCCCCCATCATATTATAGGTATAGTTGGGGTTATTTTTTTTTTTGACATAAGCAAGCACTCGAAGAAGAAAAGAAGGTGACAAACCTTCTGTAAACTGTTGTTTTTCGAGATGCGTTGCTTATCTCCAATCCACAGCCCGCCCTCCTTTCCCTACGGTTGGAGTTACGGCAAGAAGGAACTGGGGGGGGAGGGGGCGGAGGGAGGAAGGGGAGATGGTGGCATGCTATATATGATGTATTTGAGCATCACTGGAGAGGGGTCCAGAGCTGGCCCTATGCATACCATGGTGGGAAAAAATTCGCCATCATCCGGTACATGTGGCGCATCCACCCACCTACAGTGAATGGACATGAGTAGCACATCTTAAAGAACAATAGTTACAGAAGGTCAGTAAAGGTCTTTCTTAGAGTTTCCTCTCCACATTCTCTCCCATGTGCCAGGCGCCTTAAGCAGATTGTACTGCTATAATGTACAATGGTCTTCCTTCTACATAAGCCTAATGATACATCCTGGGAACACAATCCTCCCTGTCACGCTGCTTTGCGTGGAGCTTGACACATGCCAGAATAAAGTCCACAATATCTAAAACAACAGGTCCTTGGTTATTCAGGACTTTGTTAAAAATCATGATTTGAGCTAAGGAATGGGGAAGCACAGAGAGGAATGAAACTTGTTTCTGTCAGGGAAGGACAAAGCAGGAGTTTAAATCTTGCAAAATTACAGTTCGCTGTAAAGGATTTTTTACATGTTGGAAAGAAAATAAGAGGTAGCCAAGAATCAGCTCAGAGCTGGACTCTGAGGTTTTTCCTTGAATAAGGACATCAGATTCTGGCCATTAATTACATTATTTTGTAATGGGTCAAACTGTTCTCATTTACACAGTGTAGCTTTCTTGAAGTTACTCTGCAATAATTAATAGTAGAATTTGTGCTTTCTATTGACATACCGTACACACTATCAGATTCAGCTCTGCTCAGCCAACGTTACCAAACACAGCTGTAGAGTGTCCCTGGTTGTATTAGTCCCAAACTATTAGGTGCAAGTTGAAGTATTGGTCTTTCATTTACCACTCAAAGAGCAATCAAAAAGTAGGCTAATCGCCAGACACCTGTTGGCTTTTGTTTTGGGGTATAAGGGTGGCTGCATGAAATACTTGGTTCCCCATATGTGGACCAACAGTAACTGTTGCCCTTTTGTTTCCCTGAGTTCAGGAACTATTCTTTGTTGGCACGTTAAAACCTATCATGGCTGGCTGGCTGGCTGCAGAAGGTGGGGGCATACTGCACCTGTGGAATGTCTGTAGTAGTGGATATATGCCTCCTGTATGTGCAGATCCCTGTGGCTTCATGCTTTTCTAAGACAAAGTATCACACACTGATTCTCTTGGGATAGAATCAAACATGGGAGCTCTCTTCACTGTGCTGCAAAATGATGAAAAGGCCAAAGGAGATGTGAAACTCAGAGTCAGCAGAATATATTGGCAGTACCTCTTGTTTTCAGTCTCCCTCACATAGAGGAGGGTGAGGTGAAACTGCAGAACTCGAACTTATATGCAAATTTGACTCAGTTGTCTTGGGGTTAAACAGGGACTATGGATTTTTCTCTCATTACAACAAGTGATTTGACCTCCCCCTCCTCTATGTGCTGTTCCCCAGTGTTTGAATCCTAACACCTATTTTGATTTGCTGTTACAGCCTGACCTGATCCTATGTCATACACTCCCCTGCATTTAATTTCCTCCCATTCTGTAAGTTTCCCAACTTCAAAGCGTCTGACGAAGTGGGATTTTCTCCCATGAAAGCTCATGCGATAAATAAATCTGTTAGTCTTTAAAAGTTCTTTCTACAATAGACTAACACGGCTACCCCTTTGGAATTTGATTACATAGGTTTGTGAAACATCTCTGGTTTACCAGGAATTTTTCTGGCCAGTTTACTTTTTCAGCTCAGCTCAGTATTTTTCCTCTCCTGCTGTAACTTTGTTAGTTGTCAAACTACTCTCTTGGGAAAAGTTTGAGGCTTCCTTTGTCCTGCTGGGCTGTTGGGAGAGTCACTCTATATGGCTGCTGCATGTGGATGGGTGAAATTGATAGCTATCTTTAATGTCATTACTTTCTGAAAGT
The DNA here is from genome assembly GCA_007922175.1 of Pelusios castaneus. Taxonomy (NCBI): domain Eukaryota; kingdom Metazoa; phylum Chordata; order Testudines; family Pelomedusidae; genus Pelusios; species Pelusios castaneus. The sequence goes on from ML685797.1 coordinate 9,657,984, forward strand.
ATAAAATGATTGAAGAGAAACTGGAAGATAGTTGAGCCTTGGAGAGCAAAAGGCATAGTTGACTGTGAGGAAGGCTATATCTATACTAGGAGTCCTCTGTCAGTATAGCTTTTACCTGTATATTATAGCAATAGTGGTTGCCTAATGTAGCTGCGGCTTATACCAGCAAAATTGCACTTTTCCAGTCCCTCTCCCTGCCTTGCCCCGTGTGCAAAATGAAATATATTGACAAAAGCATGCTTTTACCATATAACTGCATCTGTGCTAGGGACATTTTCTGGTACAGTTATGTCATTCAGGTATCTCACTACTTCACAGCTGCATGGTAGCTATGCTGGCAAAGGTTGTAATGGTCACCTGGCTGAAGTCTAGATGGTCTAGACTATTGCCCAAGGATACAGATAGCCATTCAGTTTTCACTAGGAGTTTGTACAATTCCAAGTCCGTCCTGAAAGGCAAAACCAGTTTTTTCAGGTTTCCTTGACTAAAACGGTCAGGCAGATCTGATAGTTGGTATTGATATTTATGTATAGGGCCAGAATGCTAGGAAAAAAGGAGAGGAACGAGTCTTTCTGTGGGAATTTAAATTGATTGCAATAGTACCACATAATCATATTGACATTCCTACTAACACTTATTTAACCATCAATGTTGATAAATGCCGTGCATGTCATAACAGCAGTAATGAATTCTTTCCATCTCTGTATTATTCCCAGTGTCATAGTACTTGGTTTTATTGGGGATTATATACTGCAGCAGTGATGTATGGGGCAGGATATCTTTTGTAAGAAATGGAATCCCCATACATAATCTTCTGTGCTTAGTTATGTTATATGAGTTTGATGTGGCGGAAAGTGGATGTTACAGGATTGACTGGCCCTATAAGGGATTTGAGCTCATCCCTACTTGTGTCTTTTCAGTTAGTCCCAAATGGTCTGTGTGATGTTCCCCTCCTGCAATCTGGTCTGGTGTGCTGCTGTGCCTTTCCCACCCCCCTTCCCCACTCCTGGGCCCCCGACTTAACCTGCCTTTCTTGGTGAACCCTCACTTCTGGGTCAGTCATGCCAGCCTCTTGTGTGTAATTGGTCTTCCAGGAAGTGGAAGGGTACTCACTAGTCACTCATGGGATGCTCCCACAGCAGGCACCCCCAGATGCAATGCTGGGAACCACCATCTTGCAGGGATCAGGACCCTTCTTGATTGCTTCAGGCTCATTTACTCCGGTCCATCAGTTTAACAAAAAAATTGGTATGCAATTAGCCTTTGCTCCAAGTCTGGCACTCAACTTTGACTCTCTTTCTAAAATCCACACTGCTTTAGATAAAACAAACATTAATTTAGTGATAAAGACACTTTTACGTGAGTATGTAGCAAATCAATGCAAAATCAAATGATCAGTCAGGGCGTTTATCATAATGAAATAAAAGATAACTCATGTCTAAACTGAAGATCAGCTTACCCATGTGCTTTGGCTACTGGTGGTTTTGCAACCAGGTCGTCTTTGCCATGTGGATAAGTATAATTCTTTTAAGTTGCTTGCAGGGTGAAGTCTAGAGACAAAAAGCCCCATTCTCAGTTTAAAGTGTGCCTTTTTCTCTTTCCCGCTGGGGGCTTTAGTTTGCATTGACTTTGTTATACATGCCTTCACTGGGTATGTGCGAGCACAACTCCATTTGTCTGCCCTCCCCCTCTTTGAGCCATGTGGAATGCCTTGGGGCACTTTCCATATCTGTACAAATGAATGATGCTACAGGAAGCATGATATCATCATCATAATAATGCAGAGCATGCCATGAGCATTTGATTGTGGTTATCTCCCTGACTGATTAATTAGCTGATTTATATATTGATTTGACATATATTTACTTAAAACTTACTTTAATTAATAAATTTGTTTGTTTTATCTAAAGCAGTGAAATGTTGAATGAGTACATGTGAGGGCCTTACTGAGCACAAAAGCTGGTCCATATTGATTTCTTTGTAAAATTGTTGGCCTGGTGTAAATGAGCTTGGAAGACCCAATGGAGACACACTGAGCCTTGCAAGATAGATGTTCCCAGGATTGTATCTGGAGCTGGAGGTGTTTGCTGGGAGACCATCCGACGAGTAGCCACGTAGTAGTGAGAACGTACTTCCACTGCATGAGAGACCGATTACACGCTGGAAGCTGGGCATGAGCTGACCCAGGAGTAGGGGTTCACACAGCAAGGTGGGGTAAGTTGAGGCCCTGGAGTAGAGTACTGAACTGCTGCCTGTTGCCATGATTCAAGAGTAACTGAGAAGACTGGTCAATTGAACTTTGGTTGAGTTCAGAGTGATTTATAGCCCTAGAGTTGCCTCTTTATCTCAGAAAAGATGAAACAATCTCATAGATGGTCCACTCAGAATAGTTAGATTTTCTTAAATATTTTTTCAGTGCGTTGGCATGAAAACTTAGTGGTG
>ML685797.1:9660435-9685873 GCA_007922175.1 Pelusios castaneus
ACAAAATTCAGGAGGGCACCTTGCTGAGGAAATGTGTAAAGCTGTGTGTGCCTAAGCAGAAAGAGGGCATGGTCTTACCAGGTTTGTAATCTTATCAACATAAAATTTTCCACATCTTTCTTTCTTTAAGAACATGCAGAGAAAGTGTAGCATAATTTATCAAGATGGAACCACACAGGACGTAAAAAACTGTGTACCCTCTTGAGGAGTTTGTCAACCTAGATGAAATGATTTTGGGTTATCTGCCGGAGGGGTGAATACTAGCAGGACTGAACAAATTGACATAATCTACAAATTTCCATGAATCACTTCACCCTGAGTTCTGATAAGAGTGTTAGGCCATTTTATTAATACTGCATTTGTTGTTTGAATCTCTGATTTTTATTTTGACTCTATGAATAGTGTAGAGTGAAGTAATATTTGTAGTAACCCTTAGAATTTCATTTACGTCACCAATGGCAATATACACAGAAGACAGCTAGCACAGTTAGTTTTTTTTCTTCAGCTTGCTACAGATCTCAAGTAATTTACAGACTATAACTGGTCAGATGTTCTTTTCACCTTTCCCATTCAAGAAAAGAGGGAGCAGCACCTGTCCTTTTTAAATAGGTATCACATAAGATTAATCTCCAAACAAGTAAAAGGTCAGTTTTTACCAGTTTGGGAGAAAAAAATATGGCTTCCAAAATATTAAATGAATATTAAAATATTTGTGACCTCTGATGTATTCTGTGAGGTAATATTTGTGTATTAAGGAATTGGGATGTCTCCTGCACTTGGAAGAATAGAAGCAAATAGAAAGGATGTTGAGCTTCTGATGATGATGACGATGAGGATACTTGAGTAGATAAGGGAGGAATAATGTAATTGTAATATTGTAGGTCCATTTACTTTCCTTTTTATCTTGGTGATATGTCTGTAGTTCTTACAGTGATGCATAAAAGTTTCATGTATTGTTGAGAGATTTTCTTAGTGTTGGGAATTTTTGACTCATTAGTATAGGGCTGATAGAGTCCATTCTTGTTTCCCTGCTATGCATTGTTCTCAACTTATTATGAATTGAGGGTGCTCCTGGCTAGTGTTTATAAGTCTTAATTACACCATGTAGTCTCTGTTTTTTCAGGCAGGCTAATCATGTCTTTTTGTACAGTACAGTATAGAAACCTACTCTTATAGCTGGGAAAGTATTTAATGCATATGAAGGGCTACTGCAGTGGATACCAGTACAGCCTTGACATTTAGAATTCCCATGGCATTTGTAGAATTCCCTTTTCTTACATACAGGGATTATCACAAACACAGGTAAATAGTACAGCTTGGTGAGCACTAAGGATTAGATTCTGGGCTGCATCTCTCTAGTTGCATCTCTGTCTCTGGGTTGCTGTGATTCCTGGTGTAATTTAGAGAAGTCTTGGGGGGCTGCTTTGAATCCCAGAATCATGGGAGCACAGAGTATTATAGGCATTCCCATTAGTGACATCAATTCAGATATTTCTTTGGGGGAGAGGCAAATTCTAGACCCTCCCCCCCATGAGCAGAGTCCTTCATCTGGTCCCTGCATATGCCTCCCCATTGGGAAGTTGGTTTTCCCTGAGGTGGGGGGGTTGACCCTTTTTCTTAGCTCCATAATGTGTGAGCTGATGCCACCAGGAGTTGAATTCTTGGTAGACTCCCTTGCGTTCTGCTATACAGGAACAGACTCCCTTGACTCCTGTGTGCTAGGTCGCAATGCTCCATCTGGACGGTGGAGCAGACAGGTCAGATTTGAGTGGCTCTGCTACACTACTCACTGAAATGTGTCCCGGCTTCTTCTCCAGGAATAGAGAGAGGTGGCTAGGTCAAATGGCAGTGGCACTGTGACCTTGTGCTGGGGCAACACCAGACTTCTCTGGCAGCAGCCATGCTAAGGTCATAAAGGACTGCTTCTTAAAAGTCATTGGGCCATACTTTCCATACCCCCGCACAGTCTATGGCCTATGTAACCTAGAGCAAGTGAAAAAATCTTGGGGCGGAAGGAAGGGTTGGTGCCATTGATACCTACTTGGTGTAGGCTGTTCAGAAAGGTGGGATAAGGCTGCTGATGTTAGTCATACACCATTCCTTTACTAGGGATGTTCTCCAGAGGGCTACAGCAGGAGCCATGTGGCACCATGAGTCTCACACAACCCACCGCCCCATGTATGAGGAATAACGCACTGTTTGCAGGTACATGCCATTTGTATTGTAATTGTGCTGAATTAGAGCAAAGACATAACTTTTGTTTCATATACATGACTCATCACTAAACCACAACTCCTGAATTACCATGGTGTTTAATTTTATGAAGTATTCATTTAGGGGGAGATTTCTGAAAGCACCTAAGGGATGTAAGAGACCCACACATAAAACATTTCAGGCACTTGTGATGTCCCTGAGAGGATACTCTAATATTGTAACCTGAACTACAGCAGTGCTGCATGGCATCTAATGCCCAAACTATTAGGGTGGACCACTGTGCTAGAGTGGTGTAAGGACAGAGCATTAGTCTTGTACCTCTTGTGTGCCTGGATTTCCTTCCTTCCACAACATCCAGGAGACATTTTTAGCGGATCCAGACCTGTTCTTCAGCTCATTCTGTCAGTCACTTTGTCCTGTAAAGCCTTGTCATGAATGAGGCTATAAATGCCTGAGCAGTATTCTCTGCCTCTTTTTATTAAAAAAGTAGAGGGCAAGGGACAAAAAATAACTATAGATTGTTAAACATCAAGTGTAAAAATACAAAAACCCTGGGTATTAAATATATATATATTTATATGCTAGGAATTCACATTTATTTACTGCACCAGCACTGGTCGAAGTGGCGCCAATACAGATAGGAGGAGGGACAAGCCCCTCTCATGCTGTATTTGCCCACCCAATGTCCCTTTTGGACTCTAGGGACATGCCACTAGACTCAGGGGTCCTATCCTGAAGGGCCTCAGTCCTTCGCCTGGGGAGGAAGGGCTCCCTCATCACTTGGGGTGCGTCTACACTAGTAAATTAAGTCAACTTAGTCAAGCTTAAGTTGACTTAATTTACTCTGCATCTATACTGGAGTGTCCTTAAATCGACTTAAGCTGCTCCTTAAGTCGACTTAAGGAAAACTTAAGTCGACTTATTAAGACCTAGATTTAAGTCGACTTAAGGCTGAAGTCAACTTCTTAAGACGACTTAAGCCAGTGTGGACACCCTAAGTCGACTTACAAGATAAGTCGACTTGGGAGCCTGTGCTCCCTTCTCCCCAGGAAGTCGCTAGTGGCTCATCCCGGCTCCCTTCTCCCCGGGACCACGGGGCTCCCTTCTCGCCGGGACCCCAGCGGTCCTGGCTGAAGGGAGCCCTGCAGCTCCTTTCTGCTTGGGACCCGAGTGGTCCTGGCAAAAAGGGAGCCACGGTTTCCTTCTTGCCAGGACCCCAGCAGCTTCCTTCTCCCCAGGACTTCACCTCCCCCTGGACCTAACCAGTTGACTTAGAGAGTCTAGTGTAGACTTTCTAAGTGGACTTAGTAAGGCCAGCTTTAAGTCGACTTAAGAGTCCTGTGTGGACTTTAAGTTGACTTATTAAGGTCGACTTAAAGTCAACTTAGTAAAGTCGACCTAAATTCTTGAGTGTAGACATAGCCTTGAAGACTGCTAATCATCATGTGGCATTAAAGCGGGCGCCGAGGCAGGCGCCAACGGTGACGCATGGATTGGCATTGGGATGATCCTGGTGCTGAGAACGATATGTCCATGTAGGGATAACCCCATGATCCTGATGGTCTCAATCATTATCCCAGGCTTCTCTAGGTCAATTTACAATTCTAGAATGACTGTACCTAAGGATCAGATTGTAGGCACCTAATTTGCACTGATGTCAATGGGAGTAAGGCACCAAATACCTTTAAAAATATGGCCCTAAAGCATTTGCTAAATGGGGCAGTTCAGTCTCAGAACTTGGAAGTATTTGATTTGGAGAAATCCCATGCCTGCCTGACTAGTAGCTTTTGGGTAAGAAATCAGAACAAAAGACGTCTCTTACCTTTTTCTAGACAAGGTAGCCAAAGAGTCCCCATATATAGGAGTGTTTCTTCATAGGCCAGTGTGTGGTGCGATAATCCCCAGCTAGGAGTGCAGGTCAATCTCAAGGTCAAGGAGCAGAAAGTCCTGTCCTGTATATTGGTTCTTGTGCTGAGAACAGTTCTGATCCTATATTTCTTAACATTAGGATGCACATATTGATGCTTTCATTTTTCTGTTGTCATCCTTCACTTAGACACCCACGGATGGATTAAGAAGTCAGTCTACTGAAGAGGTTTGATTTGGCTACTTGTCTAATATCCATACTTACCTAACTCCTATCCATAACATAATATCTGAAGAAAGTTTAAGGGCGAACTGAAGAGGAAGATTATTTTGGAGCCTCTCATAAGGCAGGTCTAGCATTTCCTGGGTGCAAACTGCTGATTTTGCCAAATTATATCGATGTGTATTTTGTAATTTATTATGCAGACTCGGAACCTTTAGGGACCGAGATAAAAATCATTAACTTCAATCACTCGACATAATACGATATCTTATAAATCAAGCACCAAAGAAATAAAGGAAACATGCATTTATTATTTATAACATTTTAGACAGAGGAAATCTTTTTCTTTTTGTTGATGTTATGGGAGAGAACACCAAAGAGCAATCTTCTTTATGGATCAGGGATTGGTAATGCAATACAACCTTTCAACTCTAGTTCAAGTAGAATCCAGAGTGAGGGTGGATTCACAAAAGGACTTAAATGCCTAACTGCAGCTTGTGGGCCCTAAATTCCAGAATCAGGCCATACTGAAATTCACAGGGCTCCACTTGTGCCCTGTCCCCATACCGAAACACTGTACGTACTCACTTTGCTTGGTACCTAAATTTTTGCAACAAAAAATTATTTGGGTACCTATGTTTGTGCCTCTGAGCATGCACACTGCAGCTCCAAGCCTGGCATTGGAACACTTAACCCCCCAGAGTGAAACATGCACCAGGAGAAGATAAGTGTTCCTCTACTTAACTCACCTGCAGGGCCTGATATGGTACATGTACTCAGACCTCACTTACCATATTGAGCCCCTATAGACAAGACAGTAAGGCCCTGGAAGACGAAGGAGAATGACCTCCTTCATAACTTTTAGCCCAATAGTTTGGGACTCATCTAGGATGTTGGAGACCTGCAGTTCAAGTCTCTGGGTAGAATGGAGTTGAACTGTGATCTGCCATCACTCAGGAGGTGCTCTAATCACTAGGCTGTGGATATTCTGAAGCAGGGTTCCCTCAGTCTGTCCTCCTGAAGCTGTTCCACTGCCGATAAATAATGTTAAAAGGTCTCTGGAGCAGTGGGCATTGGATCCTGAGTCTTCCACCCCCCATGTGAGTGCTCTGCCACCAAGCTAAGAGTCGTTCTCATGCTTGGTTGCTGTCTCCGTCCCAATGATCCTCTTTTTATTTATCCACAGTGGAACAACTAAGGCACTCATCTGAGAGGTGATAGATTCCAATTCAAATCCCTTTCCCTTCTCAGGTGGATTGGGGACTTGAACCAGATGTCTCCCTTTTCCCAGGGGAGTACTCTAACAGTTGGGGTAAAAGTTAAAAGGGATGTGGGATGTTGCTGCTAAAATGCCATAGTTACCCATGCTAAGAGCGGTTGCAACTGAGAATCCCAAGTGGAAAGAGGAGTTCAATGTCATCACACCAAAGTTCTTTTGTGACTAGTCTTGAATATTGGGTGGCTGAAAATCATTATTATCTGACAGCTGTAGAGGTAATCCATGTGACAGGAGTTGGTGTCTTAGTTCAGCTCTTACTTGATATATAAGCGCCCCCCCCCCCACCCTCATCATTGGCCCTCTAGCTGGCTGTCTCAGTAGAGAGACATGTGAGAAAACAAGACATGACAAATGCCTTGTTACCCATGGTTGTTCTAGCTTGTGGTTGATGCACATTGGCTCAGCAATGTGGTGAAGTTTGCCCAGATACTGCTTGTATTGTATGTTTTTGTGCAAAAATAGAAGACTTGGCTCTCAATATTTTTTCATGGATAAAAATTAAGCATAGAAGAAGTAATGAAAGAAATCTTTCCCTTTGCTTAGTGATGCTTTTGTTATATATATGGGTACACACATAATTTTTAAGATTATTCTATATTAGAGCTATTTAAAGAAATGTTAAGAAAGAATAGTGTAGAATCTTCCTATCACGTTGTAGTTGTGCAGAGTTGAATTAATAGATAACATGGAAATTCAAAATAGAAATGAAAATATTCTTTGGTTTTGATTTTGCTATACATACAAAAATCAGTCTTGTTCCTACCCTATAATATAATATAATTAATTAATGTTCTGAGTAAAAATAGCAAATGAACAGAAATTTCTTTACAGTTCTTCACAAATACAAGGGAGATGGCTTTGGTCTTTAATTCACAGTTTGTTTCTGAGTAAATCTTTCTATTACCATGAATAGTAAATAGAAGAAAACAATTTGTTGAAATATATTTATTCTAAATTATTTTAGCCAGTTCATTTATACTTTTAGAAGTCTTATATTTAGATTTTGAGGTATATCCTCATGATGATAAACAATTTTTAGAAATTAAATGTGATCTTCACTCGAGGAAATAGTTTAGTATTTTCAGGGGTGCAGACAGAATCACTTCTGCCACATATTTCTTTTTCCATTTCCCAGTTTTACAGTGAGTATTCTCAGACTCTGAGGATAGATTTTTCTAGAGCTGGTTGGATACCATATTTTTGTTTGTTTGTTTGTTTGTTAAATTTGCTAGGGTGAACTTCATCCCTCCCAGACAAATTCTGAGTAATATGACTTTATGAAGAGGAATAAGCACAGTTTGAGGAGAGGATTCACCACACAATTCATAGAGTTAAAGTGCTCCTGTTGCAGCCAATAGGCAAAATTTATTAACTGGCGTGCAGGTACTCCAGACCACTGGATTGTTGAAATCACAGACCTTATTGCTTTGTTCCTCACTTACGATTTCGTGAGTGATCTCTTTAAAGAAAGAAAGAAACCTCAGTAAGGCGAGCCTTTGAAAAATCCCCAAATGGCAAATAAAAATCCTGGTGAATCATGAAATATAATTAATTTCATCATCATCACATCAGTTGTCATTTAAAATGTATATTTTTTGGTGGAGAAATATATTGGGCTTTCCTAGTACAGGGTAACTATGGCTTTGGGGTTTTTTTAATGTTTTTGAAGTGAGGGATTTTATATTTTAGAGACCTACAGCAATCTCAGTTAAAGATGTCTGTTATATCTCTTCTCTCCACCCCACAAAATCAAAATGATAGGAATGCTTTTAGAAATTAATAATGTAGATATTCTAGATTCAGGCAGTGCCAGAATAGGATGTACAAGGGATAGTAACATACAGCTTCTTACTGTACTGGCTAAAAAAAACCCAAAAAACTTTTTTTATATTGTGTAAAATCAGGGGTGTCAAACATAGGAACCACAAACGTCTTCTGTCTGGCTCACAACTGCACTCTGTGAGAGCACACTTTCTCCCTAACAGAGAGAGAGTGTGGTCTTGCAGTATCACGGACCATAGTCTCACATACCCAGTCCTCAGTGATGTAAAAAGACCTGACACTCTCACGGCATCATAGAGCGCTGGATATGCAAGCCTGTGCTCCATGAGACCAAATTCTCTCCTTAACAGAGAGAGAGAGAGAGAGAGTGTGGTCTCGTGGTATCGTGGAATGCAGTCTTGCTTACCTAATGCTCCATGATGTCAGAGGCACCTCTCTCTCTCTCTCTCTCTCTCTCTCTCTCTCTCTCTCTGGGAGAGTGTGGTCTCCCGGTGTACAGTCTCGCACAGCTAGTACGTCACAATGCTGCAAGAGGCCCTGGTATGTATGACCCACTTGAAGTACATTTAAGTCATATCTGACCTGCCATAGCAAATGAGTTTGACACCCCTGGTTTAGATTATAGGATAATATCAAGAAATGTGATTTGGACACTTACTTGGAGTTATGGAACAAAAAATACTTTTAATCTAAAAGAACACGCCCTTTTCTCTATGAAATGGCAAGTATCTTTGGTTTTTATTTTATTGGCTTTTCTTTGATTTAGGATTTATTCCTATAGAAATTTACATATTTTACTTATTACTGTAGGCAGATATTTTCTGGGTAGCCAATATTGACAGTTCTGTCAAGGCAAATGGTAATGCACTTGTTTGCAAAAGGTCGGCTGGCTGGTGTAGCAGGTAGCATGTACAGTGGCCACCCAACCTTTTGCAAATAAATGCATTCATGGTGCTTAAAATGCCTTGTACAAGAAGTCTGACCAATCTGAATTATTTCTGTACTTGTTTTGTCTCTTTTAGTGCGTTGGTTTTAAGGTCATCTGTTTTTAAAAACTTGGGTTTTTATATTACTTTTTATATGCTGATGTTTGTTCTTTGATTCAGGGCATATGAGCACTCATTCAGAAAGTCTGATTGCAGCTTGTGTAGACATACCTAAATAACTTTTATTTAGCAACCTTGAGTAAAGGAGCACTGAAACCATAGCAGCCTTGAAGCCAGATAATTACTGGGTAGGCTAGCCCAGCCCGCACTGAAGCACATGCTACCATTGCATCAGTGCTCCGATACCCAAGCTAGCTAGATTAAAGCTAGCTCAGGCATGTCTGCTCAAGCTGCAATCACATCTCATGATTACAGTGTAGACAGAGCCTCAGACATAAAGCTCTCCATGGAAAAAATAGTTCATGTCTTGTTGGCCTCTGAAGTCCACTGATGACAACCTAAAAGTCAGCACTGAAAACTGTGTTTTACTGCTGATCATTTTATCTGTTCATTTTAAATATCCAACTTAATGTGCTTACCCACTGTAGTTGGATGTAGTTGAAGTTATAGCTAGCAAGAATTGTCATCTAATCCATCCTTCTGCCAACACCAGATTTTCATGACCATGTAGCCTTTAAAAAACTAAATGTATTTTAAAATTTTCTGAGTGGTGTTTGTTTTAATAGATTAGCTGAGGACATATGATATGAATGAGGGAATGTTATCAATAAATCATGTTCTACATGTCAAATCAGATTTGTACCTTTCAGCGTCCAGATGGCTAGCATATTTTTCTTGTCAAGCTTTCTGACCTTCTTGACAAAGATTCAACAGTTACTCTCAATCAAGAGTAACTGTGAGGAAAATTTAAAATCCATCTGTTTGTCAAAAGAAGGAGAGATGGAATCAGAAGTATTTACTAAACATCATTTATGACTTTTACCTAAGGAAGATTGTAGTACACAAAGTAAATGAATTCATTTCCCATTGAGAAAGCTACAGGATATGTCATTAGTGCCAGTTAGTCACCTGTACACCAGTTTTTAAAAAGCCAGGTCCTTCAGTTGTTGGGTAGGACGTCCAGATCAGTAGGAAAAAGAATTTCTGAGCTGCAACCAGACAGATATAAATTTTATTATGAGAATTGATTGATGGAGTGCTCTCAGGATAATTCAGTCTCTACCATCAGGTGTCGTCTTTGCAATTCAATTAATTTTCAGCACCTCACCTTCCAGAGATCATGCCTACACACTCATTATTCACTAGGACAACTGTAGTAGTCTACCAATAGAAGTAACTTTAGGGCATTGTATCACTTTGCATTAAAAAATAGTTACAGAAATCTTTTACTGATCATTCAGATTTAGTGTTTCCCCTGTATGTGTATTTGATTCCTCATTCATTCATTCATTTATTCTGTGACAAAGCTCCTCCTCCACCTTAGTGGGTCCAGTGCTTCTTTTTAGTGGTAGGATGGGGAACTGTTTCACCCCTGAGAATTCTTCCCCCATCTAGGCTGACTGAGAGTAATAGTCTTTCCAAGATATCTGCTCTCTGCTGGCTCCCAGTCCTGTCTTGGTTCTTGTAGGTCCTTGCCCCTTTGCTGGGACTTTTGTCCCTCCAGTGGATGGCTGGTGGTGGTGGGGGCAGTCCCACCCTTGATTCCAAGGCCCAATACAAGGAACCTACAAGTAGCAGCCTCGCACTGCTGCTCCAGGAAACCAGCTAGATTCCCTGGGTTACTTCCCGGTGCCCCCTAGACTTAATATTCTAACTCTGCTTAGAGGGCTCATCCTGGTCTCCTTGCCAGGGATGGTCTTTTGGTCTTTGACAGTCCCACTGGGTGTGGTAGTGCCCAGTTAAATCTTCCCTGTCTGGCAGGGTCTTTTTCTCTCAGGCCTATGAGAAGTCCTTTGCCCACTTCAGGCAGGGTTTTCCTCCCCGCAGTCTTTGTACCTGAAGGGCTCATCCTGACCAGCATTCTGCTCCTTCTCCTAGATCCTTCCACCTTCTAACAGCATCTTGCCACCTCACACACACTGTGGTAGCTCTCCTTACGCTCACGCTGCAGCCTCATCCTTTCTCTAGAGGGAAGGAGGCAAGTACTGGGCAGGGCATTGATTAGCTCCAGTCTTGCTAAATAACCTGGAGTAACCCCTGCTCAGCTACCAGGGGAAAAGGGACTTGCTGAGCCTGGGGCTAAAATATTGGTCTTCTAGTACTCTCTGGAAATGCCCTCCCCACCTTAATTGCAAATCTATTCTCAAACCATGTGAGGGTTTCTTTATTGGTGCATAAATTTGAGGAAATGAATTATGAATCTGTCAGAAAACTGTTACCAAAACCCTTGTATGTAGAGAAAAAAGGGCCTGCCTATGACCTCTGCTGACATTTGTGTGGATCAGGAGCAACTCCAATGGAATGAGTCTGATTACATTGCCACAAAACTATCACAAATGCATGGGGAATAAAACCCAGAAATTACAGTAATCATACAGCAGTGGCAATCAAGACTGACGTTTTAGCCTGCTTATGAATTCAGAGAGATCGTTTAATTTTTCCAAATTTGTAGTGGGGTCAAGTAAGGTGGTGTAGTTTTCCCACACTGTTCAGGATCTTTTCCTTTCTACTGAACCAGACTGGTTCCTCAACTGAAGGAATTTGCTTGCACACAAGATCTAATGGAAAGCTGTTTGATCTTGCAAGAGTTGGGTCTAAAACCAAGGTTTGGGAGATCCTTATTCAATATTTTTTCTTCACTGTTGTTGCAGCAATGACAATCCACACAGAAGCCAATCTCCAAAATCTCATGGACAGTTTTTCCAAAGCCCTTCAAAGACTTTAGGTTTACTAAAAGCTTAAAAAAGACTAACATCATGAGCCAGAGGGTTGACGAAGCACCCTGCATCAACATCAGTCATTATGAACTTGAAGTGGTTAATGAATTTACGTAGCTGGGGTCCACCATCATCTGCATCAGAAAAGCTGCCACAACGGTATTTAGACTGAGGAAGTGGATCTGGCAAAACAATGAAATGATAGGACACACAAAAATCTCTGTTTGATATGTGTTATCGTTATGCTTTTGAATGGGAGCGAGATATGTACCTTATATACTCATCAGGAAAAAAAGGCTTAACAGCTTTCATGTGAGCCTTTGTCAAATTTTTGGAATCTCCTGCAATCTCCTCACCAACATTGAGGAGCTCAAGCGGGACAGCATGCAAACTCTCCTTAAACAGAGATGCCTCTGCTAGCTTGGCCATTTTGTGCTGAATGAATGATGGGTGTGTCCCAAAGGACATCCTTTACAGAAAATTGGCATCTGGAAAAAAATACCTAAAGGATGCCCAAAATTGAGTTTCAAGGATGTGTGCAAGTGAGACCTCAAAGAAGTAGACATGAATATGGGTAATTGGGAAGATCACATTTGGGTCTCCAGTTTTGGGAACAAAGGCTCAAGGAAGGTCTCCAAAGCTACAAGAAGTAGTCCAGCATAGCAAAGAAGAAAAGAGCTTGCAGAAGGTGGAATCCAAAGGGCCAAAATACCACCTTCAAATGTGACAAATGCTCAGAAACTGTCTCTCTTGAGCAGGGCCGTCCTTTGGGGGGGGGGGTGTGAACGGGGCGATTGCCCCGAGCCTCGTGGTTACGTGGGCCCTGCACTGTCCCGCTCCCAGCAGGGCAGTGCCCCCCCCCCACCCGCGGCCGTACTTCCCCCTCCTCCGCACTGCCTTCGGCAGCGACCCAAGGGCAGCAGGGCGGGCCAGGAGCGCTTCCCCTTTCTCCTGGGCTGGCCCTGCTCCCTGCCCCCAGTTAATAGCTGGTGTCTCTGTAAAAACCAAGTAGAACTTCATAGGTCAAAGAAAAGGTTCTCCTGTATTCTTGAGGGTCTTTTCCCAGCTGAATATCAAAAGCCTCAACATCACTAAGAAAAGAACAGAAGAATCCTTTATAGTGGCACGTGTTAGGCTACCTAAATATAGGGGTTGCTACCAGCTCTTCCTTTCATAAAATAAGTTTTAGTGATCCTTGGTAATTTTGCCTGTTCTATAAGGAATTTACGTACTAAAATAGCTTCCAAATATTTGTATTTAGAAGGAAATAACCTATGAATCTGAAGTACAAATCCTGTTAAGGATGTGAACTGATACTTGATAGCAGATGTAAAACTCAATTAGCCTCTGCACCAGCCATATGACTCTTACAATGGCAACAATCTAAGACAAATTAATATATGAAATTTAGAATGGAATTTTATCTTTGAGATGTGGCATTAATAATTTTTTTATTTGCATCTGAGACCTTCATTATTCTGCTAAACTTAAGATGAGACTGAATCAAATCAAATCACTTTATAATTTGTATTGAAATCACCCTATTAAGCATAGCAACGTATCCATACTCACCACCAAAAAAGAGACATGCAGTTTCAACCTTTCTGTGCAAATTAGGATTACTACACATGAACTTTTAAAAGAACTTTTAAAGTATTCAGAAAGTACTTGGGACATTCTATAACATCTGTAACTTTAGGGGCAAATAGGAGAGTGGCTTAAATAACTTTTCTACTTTTTTTGTTGCTCATGAAGGGTTTTTAAATGGGATGTCTTTGATTGCGTACTTCCTTACTTCCGTGTAGGCCTGCTTGCCTGTATGCTAGTGGAATTATAGACATGCATTTGCTTACTGTTTGTGCATTTCCAAGAATGGCTCTCCTGCAGGTTAGGGGAGTGGTTTTCAAACATAGGGTTGGGAACTCGCGGCACCTTCTGCTGCCACCACCAAAAGACTGGAGTGCATTGCTCAAAGATGTAATTGTTGGGTTGCAGGCATAAATGTTTTTCAACCGAGTTCCAAGAAAAAAAGTTTGAAAACCATTGGGTTAGGGTATTTGGTATTTTCCAGATGGCTCATGAGAGTACTTTAGAGTTCCAGGAAAAGATATGAGAAGAGCTCTTATCTGTTTAGAATATGATTTGGATGCTTCTTGTGCACTGTAATTTTTTCTTGGTTAACTATCACTTCTTATTTAGTTGGAATTTTAAAGTACTCTCATGAGCCATTTTATTTTCTTATGGCAAAAGCGTTAAGGGCCGGCTGAATTTTCTCACTATTATGTTATCAGACTGTACCAAGGAATTAAACTGCCTATCATCCTGCTGCAGTTTTTCAAGAATTTTGTTGTGGCAAAGTTATGCGAAAGGTGATATGTGTAGGGACATTAAAACAGATGCTTAAAAGGATGAAGTGAAAAAGGACGCAAAGGTTTTAAAGAGGATTCTTATGAAAAGGAAGCAAATAATCATGAACAGTTTTGATAAAAGCTAATGGAAAATCCCAGAAGTCATTGCTACTGTGAGTCATCACCTAAGCCTGCATACAGTGTATCATTTTGCAACCATTTCAACTGCCAGATTGAGAAGAGGTCAGTTTTTTTAGTATTCTGTGGGTACCTATGGTCAGTCTTGATTTGGACTTTGATATTTGCAGCCTAGATGCAGCCTAGATCACAACTTGGAAAATCCAGCCACTGTGACAGCCTGTGCCAGGGCTCAACAAATCCAGAGTGCCAGGTTGCCGTAGTGCTTAGCTGTGCTGTGGCAGCCAGGGAAGTGAATGCCCCCTAGTGCCTTAAAAAAGAGCTGGTGGTGCTGACACTTTCAGCGTTGACACCTTCTCCCCTCCTCTCCCATCCCCTGCCGTTGCAAATACCTCCAGAAACAGCTTCTTTGGGTGGTGGGGGTACTTTTGTGCATTGTGCTATGCTCAAAAGTGTTGGTGGTCATGGCAGGTTTTCAGTGGGACAGGGCCCTCTTCACGCCACCGCTGAAGGAGGTGGTGGCAGCAGCAGACCTCTGGGCACCTCAGTTTTTGAACTGGCTCCTAGGTGTGTAGCACATTTATAGAGGCCTGGCCTATGCAAAGAAAGCATTAGAGTTTTAAGAGATATAAATTCACATTTGGTATCCTAAAGCAGAAGCAAACTCAGAATAAATAATATATATCTGTTCCTGTATGATACAAAAAGTGGATCATCACTTGATTTGGGGAATCTGTACAACTTATGAATTCTGGTTGGTTTATGGTATCACTGAATGCCTCACTGTACGTGGAAGTCACAATTCACTGTTAAGGTTGTGTTATTTGGCCTCCCAGAGCAGAGATCATTAAACTTTGATAGCTCCTCTTAGGGAGCTCTTTAGGACAATAGGTTTTCCTCAGTTTTCTTCAACCTCTCCCCAATGGTTTGGAGTTTGGAAAATGGAAAATCCCCGAACAAGAGAACAAAGAACCCAGACTGTTTGTGCCGATTCTTAAAAACTGCAGCTCCTGCAAGACTCTAGGGTAACTCAGAAGAGTTGTGGAGTTGAAACTTGGGGAGGAAAGAGGAACACAGGAACAGGTTAGCACAGCAAAGTGATCTTTTTTAAAACTATGGGATCAGCCAAGTAAGAAGGAAACTGGGAGAAAGAGAATCCATAATTCAGAGAAGGAGCCATATGCAGAATGGGGATATTGAGCTTTGTGATGGGGTGTACTGGGTCCTGAAGCCCTCTGCTGAAGGCCTTGCAGTTCTGCCATATCCTCAACCAGAAAAGGGAAATAGAATGTTGAAGCAGCCAATACGGACCCACCAAGCTAGTATAAATATAGCTGCAGGGCCTGAGTGAGTGCAGTTGCTGCTTGGAGACAGAGGAATAAAGATGGTACTCATGGCTGGCTGAAGGACCTCTTGAACCTCAGGCAGGGTAGTTGCTTCCAGTGACAAGGGAAGTGAGAAGGAACAGCTGGTTGGCTGCTGGGACTCAACCAGATCAAGGCCCTGAATTAAAGGTGAAGAATGTGCTGGGGTTGTGGGGAAGTGACTCAAGGAATCATATTAGTGTCGCAGCTTAGATAAAGGGACATGGCAGACATCTGCTATCTATAGGGTCCTTGGGCTGTGACATGGGGTAATCGGCAGGCCTGGATCCTGTCCATCTAGAGAGCTGGTGGAGAGTTTCCAGGGAGGAAGCCATGGGGCACAACCCTGTACCAGGACCAGGACTATTGAAGATTGAGGGACTGTTTAAAGGCTGTGCCTTAGGAAGGCTACTAAGATCAACCAATAGAGGGAGTACGGTAATAGGCCCCTCTTGGACTGTATTCCCCGTGTGTTGTCTATTTATTCTTTCACATAGACTGTGTGAGGCTTGGATGGAGGGCTGAGTCACTGAAGACTCCAAGGAAGGCAGAGTAAAAGTGCATGCACCTGCAATCTGTCAGAGGGATGCTCACAAGAACTGAGTGCCACACCATTGCACGCTCTTTAGAGAACTCTGATCTATGCCCAAAGAGTGCTCCAGGATGAGAAAACTAAGGCAAGGAAATGCATACAGTTTTGTTCTCTTTTGTATAGATCTGTACATTTCTTATGCTAGCTAAAGAAAAGGGTGATTGGTTTTTGGAACTCTTTGCAAAGTCAATTTGTTTCCATTATCATGTATCCCTGAAGAGGTGAACTGAAAACTTAGAATGTCCACATGGTTGGAGCTTTGGGGAAGGCTATTCTTGAGGTAGTGGGGCATTGCAAGAGCAGGGAGAAAGCCAGCACTAGTCCTGATGACTGAGGGCAGCTGGTATTATTTAATCTGAGAATCCTTTTTATAGGTTGCTTTAGAAAAATGTACATGCTGAATCATTTTCAGCACAGTTTTTTCCTTATTGCACTGCAGAGTTTCTTTCCATTGATGATCCCTTGTATACCACTTTCAGTTTATTGTCCCTTGCACCTGTTTATCAAAAGAATAATAAATAATGTAACCTTTGGGTGGGCTAAAATTCATTTAGTTGCCCTTCTCCAGTGCCTCAGAAATCAATCCCAATCTCTATGGAGAAAGCAGCTGGAGACCCAGGATCCAGTCTGTATGGGACTCACAGCAAAGATTGTTCAGAGTTACACTCCCACATTAAAATACTACTACAATAAACATAACAATGAACTTTATTAACTACTAACTAAATGAACCTTATCCTAAGAAAACAAAATACAATTAACCAAGAACAATCCCTACACAAACCCCTGCATGAAAGATACCCAAGAGTCCCAAAGTTCAGGTGGAGTTCACCCAACTCTCAGCTACAGTCTCTGTTCCAGTGTAGAAGCTTGAGTGGCAAGAAATAGCTGTCCTCTTCTTCCTTTGCTGGAATCTTCTGTAGCATTCCATGCAGGCTTTTTCTTCTCCTTTGCAATCAGCCCTCAGTCCCATATGCATGTCTGCAAGGTCTGTTGCAAATGACTCCATTACAGGGAGAAAACATCTTGTTCACTCCTGGCTCAGCTTCTCTCCAGAAAACTGAGCACATGGTCTCCTTTCAAGGCAGCTTTTGCCTCCTGTCCGCACAGACTGCTGCTCTCATGTGATCTCACTGACAACATCACATCACACCAGCAGGGTACACTGTGGAGCATGCTCAAAATGCTACCACTCCCTGCTTCTGGAAGTTTCTAGTTGTGGGTAGCTAATCTGCCCAGCAACAGTAACCCACCCTCAGCAGGTCTCTCAGAGATAGCCTTTTCAGGCATATGGGTTACAATAACACAACCATTTTTCCATGTATTGATTAGTATATGGCGTTTCAGTTTTTCACCATCCTTGGCTTGATCTATCCTTCCAGGCACTGAGAACAGAAGTGATATTTACAAAATTCCATCAGTTTAGCTTAGTCATTGTTGAGTTTGGTGATTCTGCAGTGCTCTTCCCATTACTCAAAAATATTGCACAAGCTGAAGATCTCACCCTCCAACTGCAAAGCTGATGGAAAGTTTTGTGTCATCATCAGTAAATTAAATTAAGATGTCTGTGGGGCCTTAGACAGACATATCCTTATCCTGCATACTAAATCTGGAGATGGTAGGTTAGGAAATGTTGTTATACTGGTGGTCAAAGAAGGATTTTGTGAGCTAGAGCGTTGGACTAAGAAAATTTTGGCCTCTGGGATGGAGGTTGGACTCCTCAGTTTGTCTGTCTTTGCGAAGTATTGCCATGGGCACTTTGATGGAAGAAAGTGTGGGTGTTTGCTGACAGATGGGCATTTCTCAAAAGCATGCATCTTCTCACTGCATATTTGGTGCTCATTGAAAGAACCTTTCCTAGCTTTATTTCCTTTTAAGTATTTATCGAAAGGGGAATAACACCTAAGGCCACTTCTGGATCAGGATTGAAGTTCCTTTTTGAGACCTTATTAGTATTTGCTTAGTAGCAAGTACTATAACAAGACCACTTCAGTTACAACTCCTGTGTTTGGCCTCTTATAGCTTTTGAAAAATTTTCCTTTAGCTTGAAACTTGCCGCATTTGACCTCTAATGTATAGTTCTGTAGAAAAAATTAGGGAAAATCCATTCAGCTATTACTGTAATTATACCTTTTTCCTCCCCCAAATTGTAGTGCCAGATTTGTGCTTAGTGATGTTACCTCTGTGGTGACTGGACCACTGTGGACAAGAGTTAGTTGTTTGAGGGGACAAGGAAAATGAGTTGTTCTGTAGTAATGTAACCAGGATCCAGCAAGAAAACTGGTGAGAGACAATTGGAGAGAATTTAGGTTTTCTGTAAAAATAAAGTGTTCTAAAGTTTGCTTTGCCATTTCTCCACTCCTTTCACCTCAGCGAAGTGTGAGAGCTTCTGATCCTAATCAGGACCAATGATATGCTAACATTAACTTACATGGAATATTTCTTTAAAAAAGGTGAAGTTAATTACATTTTAAAACTGTGTTAATTGAAAGTTAAAAGTGCCAGTTGTAGTAGAGATGTTTGGGATTTTTTGTTTTTGTTTTTCTGAGTGTAGGAACTGCTAAAATTAAGATGAAGGCTCTTATTCAGTTCATATGTGGTAGTAAGACACCTTTTCATGCTGCCTTTCTGTCCTTCACACTCTCAATGTTCATTTTATACTAAAAATAAAGTTTCTAGTAGTTATGGTTGCTGATATACAGTGAGATTGCATTTTCAAGGCTAGCTGATGCAGTGCTGTCTGCCTATATTTATAAAATCTGAAATGAGCTCTAAAAGGTGTGCCTTGCCACATTCATTTCAAAGGGTGTAGCTTAGATGCCGGTAATAATTTTTTGTATGCCATCCTTGTTAACTCACTACTCATTAAAGCAGAAAGAGGGAGCAGTGTATTATGAAGATCTGCACAAGCTACTGTAACATAGCTTATTTACTGCAGAATGAGAGGTCCTGGAGAATATAGCCACTCCCCTTCCACCTGTCCACTCAAGAAAAAGCCAAGTTCAAAGAGCCTGGGAGAGCACAATGAGCAATTCAAATTCACATTCAAAGGAGAACTAGCACAGGAAGCCCAGGGAGGCATATGAGCATCTATATTTATTTTAGCTATACAGTTGCTAAAATAAAACAGGAAAATGTTTTCTACGATGTATATCAGGAAATTAGAAATACATTTGCAAGTGTGATAAGATAGAATACTATAGAAAAAAATAAGCAACAATCTAGTGGCATTTGAAAACAGATTGGAACAGAGCATAAACTGGAGAGTGTTGTCACTAATAAGGAACAGAATAATAAAATACTGAGGTTTAATGATGGGACCCTTGAGAATACAGTGCATGTGAAACTGCAAAGTACAGATTCCTTTTATCCAGCAGACTTCACAGGATAGGATATAAGATCTTCCTGTCTGTCTGCTTATTGTTTTACTGGGCCCACCTATATATTTAAAATAAGGTTTATAAAAAAGCATGTAAGAATCCTTGGTCATTTACTTGTCATGAGTGACTGTTTGCAGAGAATATCCCAATGTTGGATGCATTAAGCTTCCAAACAAATTGTTTAGCCCAAAGGCTTATATAAACTTTTTTTTTTTAAATAATCACAGTGGACGCAAAGCATTCACAGGGATAATCTATAGAAGCTGTGATCCGATTTTGAATAACTTCATAATAGGCTTGAGTTTGTTTCACAGCACTTGGTATAGTTTAACATTTTTACTTCATTTTCTTCCTGTTGTTTCTGGCAGTTCCTTACCGTGGCATCTTTATCAGATTATACCCTGAAAGGAGACAACAGAAGCAACTTTAGTTCAGATTTAATTCTCTCTGACCATTCAGTTTGCTTGTTCATGATTCAATATTGAACCAAAAACAATTTAACGAGATGGCTGAAGTTACATTAGATTTTCCTAGGGAATGAAGACCATTTATAATTATGACTTTCCACCCAAGAGTTTTTAGAATACTGGTTGAGGAGAGACACAACTCAAGTGAAAATGGACATGGATTAAGAGAGGTATAGAGTGAAGGGCTGCCAGTGGCTGTAGTCCAGAATCATAAAGGCTATGTCTACACTAGCAAAGTTTAGTCGACTTAACAAAGTCGACTTTTTGTCTACTTAAAGTCGACCTAAAGTTGACCTTGTTAGTTGACCAAACAGAGGGGCAATACTTTAAGTCGACTTAAGTCGACCTTGTTAAGTCGACTTAATGGCTTTCAGTTGACTTAATAAGGTCGATTTAGCACTAATCCCCATCCACCCTGGCTTTAAGTCGACTTAAAGGCTTAAGTCTTGAGGCTTAAGTCGACCTCAGAGGAGGTGTTATTAAGTTGACTTAAGGAAGGGCTTATGTCGACTTAATGAAAGCCCAGTGTGGATATGGCTTTGTTTAGGTCGACTTAAGCCTCCTTAAGTCGACCTAACTTGCCAGTGTAGACGTACCCAAAGGGAGGTAGAACAGAAGATCAGGGCCGTCCCTAGAGGAGAGCGGGGCCCAGGGCCAGTCGGCCTCGGTGGGGCCTACTCCCCCATGCTAGAGGGAGCCCAGTGGGCCGGCCCGGTCGGCCCCTGAGGAACCAGCTCTGGCCCTGAAAGCTGCGACCACAGGGGTGGCGGAGAGCCGAGGCCCTGGGTCGGGGGGGGAGGAGACGGGATGGCAGGGAGCCATGGCTCAGGCCGCGGCCACAGGGCGGCGGAGAGCTGCGGCTGCAGGTGGCGGAGAGCCACGGCTGTGGCCCTGGGAAGCTGTGGCTGTGGGGAGCTGAGACTGAGGCCGCCCACCAGCGGGGTGCCAGCCCCAGCCGAGGCCGCTGCCGCCCCAGCCGGGGTCCCGAGGCTGTCACCGGGAGCCGGGCCCAGCTGAGGCCATGCCGCTGGCGAGGGCCAGCCCTGGCCATGGCCGGGGCCCATCCCGCCAGACCATATGCGGCCTAGCAAGGGGTGTGGCTGTGGGCAGGGTGCAGTGGGCTGGCCCAGAGCTGGGCCCCGCTCACTGGCCCCACCCTTGGGCCTTTCTGCTCCGCCCTGGGAGTGGGGAGGAGGAGGGCCTGCCCAGGGGCCAATGGAAGGGCTCCTGGCTCGCCCCGCTTTGGCAGGGAGCGGGACAGCATGGGGCCCACGTAACTGCGGGGCCCGGGGTGATTGCCCCATTCGCCCCCCCCCATTAAGGATGGCCCCGCAGAAGATGCATATTTTCTAGGTTGAAAATAGTGTTCCATTGGTCTCCATGGCAAAAAAGTAAACAATTTTGAAAAAACAACCAAATAATTGTATTTTGAACTGCTTTCCCCCAAAATGTATTGTTTATGAGGTGTTAAAATTAATACTCACACAGGTAAAATACTCATAACTGATGAAATAGTATTACCAAAAAATGCTGTTGAAAAATGTATTCCAGCATGCTTCTAACCAACTGTTGCCTCAATCATCTTCCATTATGGTTGAAATGAGAGCCCATTGATTTCTTTTATGTTTATTTGCTTCTTGCATTCTGCAGCAGGTGTTGGCTTCCTTTGAGTGGTATAGATCAAAACTTAACAGCAAAACAAATGCAGTTTCATATAACAAAAATATATTTTGAAAAAAAATAAACATAGAAGAATAGATTTTTTTTTAAATGTTTGCGTCTTCCACTAAATACATGATAGAAACTAGTCAGCATGTCTTTCATATATAAAAGCATTTTTATTTTTAATTAACAGAATTTCCATGAAACCTTCACTTACTTTGAATAATTGTTTTTAATTTTTCAAAATAAATGTAGAGGACTGTGGTGGGAGCTGGCCTTGTTAGTGATGCTGCTTGTTGGTTAATTCACTGGCTCCCAGCTCTCCCCATCTCTGGCATCCCTTACCAGCAATCACTTCAGTATTGGTAGGTACTCACTTGGCCTTCTGGACAGGTCACCAGTTGAGTTTGCCCATGTCGAGATGAGAGTTCAACAAAATATATACAGTCCAACATCCCTCCAAGAGAAAGGGTCTTCAGCCTGCCTCTGTGGGTTTTAGTCCCTTCCACAAAAAGTGTGGGGCTGTATGGGAGCTTGGGTCATCCATGAGGCTTCAACCCAAGGCTTTATGAGAGGCAAACAAAGAAGCTTTCTGGAGTGCTTTGGGGACATGTCTCTGAGCCATTTCCTACTACTTGCTTCCCCGTAAGATCTCAAAGTCCTTTACTTAAAGGCTAAGAGAAAACAGTAAACAGACAAAAAAGTGAATCTTTGTCTCAGCCTGTAGCCACCTTCTTTGCAGGCTAGACCCAGCTTCACGCTGGTCCAGCTTCCTGAGTTTCACTGTCATCACCTGGCATATGTCATTGACCCTCTATCCTTGATTTCAGACAGACTTCAGTCCCAGATCAGCCCCTGTCCCCAGTCAGTCTCTCAAGGTTCTCTCAGTCCTCAGCTCCTAAGAGACCTCTCAACTACCTCTAATCAGGATCACTTCCCTGGGTACTCCTGCAGGGTCTGGTATAGGTGCCGTTTGCAGTAAGGACTTACGGACTCCTTGTGTGCCTCATTCCCAATATAGGTCTCCCAATATAGGTCTTTCCACCTCTGTAGTCCTGTCCCGTCTTGTCTCTTTTCTCTTCCATCCTCTCTGAGCTGTCTGGCTCCCATTTAAGTTCCACCTCCTCCAAGAGCTGGCTTTGCAGGTATGGTGCAGCAGAGCCATTTGGGCCCAGAACTGCTCATCAGCCCCTTCTGTCCAAGTGTGGCTTATACATCCTATGACAAGGACCCTGGGCTAACTTTTCTGTATCTCAGCATGTCTTCTCAATCCAGAAGATAAATGATGACACAAGCCAGTACCATCTCTTTTGACAAAGGTTGAGAGGAATTGTGGTAGTTCTGTGTATGCTATCAAATATAAGAGGTGCCCCTTTTACAAAGATAGATTCATTTTAGTGTGTTCACTTAACTTTGTCTTCAGACTCACATACTAACATGGGCATGTTGGTGAGGTACAAATTAATTTGCTACTCCCCAGACTTCGTGCTTGAGATAAATGAGTTGTTTTTAAGGTGGGTGCTGAAATTACTGAGGGATTGAGGCATTAGCACTAACTTTTTGTGCCTAGAGAATCACAGGAGCAGCACTGTGATCCATAAAACTTGAGTTAGGCTCATAGTCTCCCCGTACAATGAATGGGGAGAAGTAGGTGCCGAAGAGTGTGACACACAGAAGCCAACCTGAACTAGCCGATAAGAGTCAAATTCCAAAGGGGTAGCCGTGTTAGTCTATTGTAGAAAGACAACAGAGTCCTGTGGCGCTTTTAAAGACTAACAGATTTATTTATCGCATGAGCTTTCGTGGGAGAAAATCCCACTTCATCAGACGCTTTGAAGAGAGGCAACAGATTTATTTATCGCATGAACTTTAAACTAGGTCCGAAGGGGGAAGATGACCAAGACCCACAGGTAAGTGAAACTGAGGGAAACCTGGGGGAAGGGATGGAACTTGGGGGATGCTGGGGCTGTAACAGCAGGAATAAAAGAGAGGGTAGTTGGAACTGGGGGCTGGGGTCAAATAATTGTTTATTTCTTGATAAAGTCATAATACCTCAGGCGAGTGGGGAAGGAGGACACCGGGAGAAATTGCAAGGGGGAAGATGCGACAGGAGGGAGAATCGACAGGGCAAAGTAGGGCAATGGGCCCGGTATCTTAGGTGCCTGTACACAAATGCGAGGAGCCTGGGAAACAAGCAGGAAGAATTGGTAGTACTGGCACAGACAAGGAACTATGATATAATTGGAATAACAGAAACGTGGTGGGATAACTTGCATGACTGGAGCACTGCCATGGATGGATATAAATTGTTCAGGAAGGACAGGCAGGGAAAAAGGGGGGGAGGAGTAGCTTTATATGTAAAAGAGCTGTATGACTGCTCGGAGCTCCACTATGAAAGTGGAAACAAGATGGTTGAAAGTCTGTGGGTTAAGTTTAGGGGAGAATGCAACAAGG
The DNA here is from genome assembly GCA_007922175.1 of Pelusios castaneus. Classification (NCBI taxonomy): domain Eukaryota; kingdom Metazoa; phylum Chordata; order Testudines; family Pelomedusidae; genus Pelusios; species Pelusios castaneus. The sequence continues at coordinate 9,684,028 of ML685797.1, forward strand.
GGGATGTTGTGGTGGGTGTCTGCTACAGACCACCAGACCAGAAAGAGGAGGTGGATGAGGCGTTCTATGGACAACTAACAGAAGTTTCCAGATCGTCGCAGGCCCTGGTTCTTATGGGGGACTTCAATTATCCTGATGTCTGCTGGGAAGATAATACAGCAGTGCACAGGCGATCCAGGAAGTTTTTGGAGAATATTGAAGACAACTTCCTAGTACAAATGCTGGAGGAACCAACTAGAGGCCTTGCACCTCTAGACCTATTGCTCACAAACAGAGAAGAATTAATTGGGGAAGTAGAAGTAAATGGCAACCTGGGCAGCAGCGACCATGAGATGGTAGAGTTCAGGATCCTGATCAATGGAAGGAAGGAAAGAAGCAGAACACACACCCTGGACTTCAGAAAAGCAGATTTTGGCTCCCTTAGGGAGCTGATGGGCAGGGTCCCATGGGAAGCTGATCTGAAGGGGAAAGGTGTCCAAGACAGCTGGCTGTATTTTAAAGAAACCCTGTTAAAGGCACAGGAAGATAACATTCCGATGTGCAGAAAGAACAGCAAATGTGGACGGCGACCAGCGTGGCTTAGCAGGGAACTCTGCGGGGAGCTGAAACATAAAAGGGAAGCTTACAAGAAGTGGAAGCTTGGACAGATGACAAGGGAGGCGTATAAAGATATTGCTCGGGACTGCAGGGATCAAATCAGAAAGGCCAAAGGACAATTGGAGTTGCAGCTAGCAAGAGATGTGAAGGATAACAGAAAGGGGTTCTATAAGTATATCAGCAACAAGAAAAGGATCAGAGGTGGTGTAGGTCCCTTACTGAATGGGGCAGGCATCCTCGTGGAGGATGATGCGGAAAAGGCTGAAGTACTCAATGCTTTTTTTACTTCAGTCTTCACAGGGCGGGCCAGCTCCCAGGCTACTACACGGGGTAACGCGGACTGGAGAGGAGAGTGGCCCTCGGTGATGGAAAGTCAGGTTAGGGAACACTTAATGAAATTGGATGTGCACAAGTCCATGGGGCCGGATGAACTGCATCCGAGGGTGCTGAGGGAGTTGGGGGAAGTGATTGCAGAGCCGCTGGCCATTATCTTTGAGAACTCGTGGCGAACGGGGGTGGTCCCGGAGGATTGGAAAAAGGCAAATATAGTACCTATCTTTAAGAAAGGGAAAAAAGGAGGATCCGGGGAACTACAGACCGGTCAGCCTCACCTCAATCCCTGGGAAAATCATGGAGCAGGTCCTCAAGGAATCCATCCTGAAACACTTGGAGGACAATAGAGTGATCAGGAACAGTCAACATGGATTCACCAAGGGCAAATCGTGCCTGACCAACCTGATTTCCTTCTATGATGAGATGACTGGATTTGTGGATGCGGGAAGAGCCGTTGACGTGATATACCTTGACTTTAGCAAGGCTTTTGATACAGTTTCCCACAGCATTCTCGTTGGCAAGTTAAGGAAGTATGGGTTGGATGAGTGGACCGTAAGGTGGATCGAAAACTGGTTAGATCAACGGGCTCAGCGGGTAGGAATCAATGGCTCGATGTCTGGTTGGCAACCGGTAACGAGTGGAGTGCCCTAGGGATCGGTCCTGGGGCCGGTTCTATTCAACATCTTCATTAATGATCTTGATGATGGAATAGACTGCGTGCTTAGTAAGTTTGCGGATGACACCAAGTTAGGGGGAATGGTAGATACTCTGGAGGGCAGGGACAGGATCCAGAGAGACTTGGACAAATTGGAACACTGGGCCGAAAGAAACCTCATGAGGTTCAACAAAGACAAGTGCAAAGTCCTGCACTTAGGACGGAAAAATCCCATGCACTGCTACAGGCTGGGGACCGATC
>ML685797.1:9686273-9740229 GCA_007922175.1 Pelusios castaneus
GCAGGGGGTTGGACTAGATGACCTCGTGAGGTCCCTTCCAACCCTATGATTCTATGATTCTATGAGCTTTCCTGGGAGAAAATCCCACTTCGTCAGACGCTTTGAAGATAGCCTATCTTCAAAGCGTCTGACGAAGTGGGATTTTCTCCCACGAAAGCTCATGTGATAACTAAATCTGTTAGTCTTTAAAAGTGCCACAGGACTCTGTTGTCTAGCCGATAAGAGATAGTGATTACAGGGGTCTGTCAAAAGCCCTCACCCCCAGTGGAGATAAATATCTTGTCTGTGCTGTGGGTGAGTGCCTATCTTTGTTTATGATCCACTAACTGAGGGAAGAAAGGAGCTTCTCTTAACTTGTCTCTGGGTCTCCCATAGTTTCCTCAATTGAAGTTGTTCCACTTAAATTACACACTAAATAGTAATTGGGCCAGAGCAAGAATGAGAATCACACTTTAGCTCAGTGGCCAGGGCACTCATCTGAAAGGTGGCAGATCTGTTTTCAGATCCTTTCTCATCAGGCAGAGGTCATACTTAGGATGGTCTCCCACGTCCTGGATGAGTACCTCAACCACAGGGCTCAAGTATGGGTGCCGTTTCAGATTTTGGTCAGAGCGGGGGAAGGGGGGGAGCAACTTTAACCATGATTGCAGGAGCTACTTAGGCAGCTGAAACTTTAGTTTATTTTGCAGATGATAACCTAGAAATTAGCTGATAGGAGCACTATATCTAATTACTATATAAAGAAAGAAAATGAAATATTAGACCCATATAGCTGGAACACTAACGTGTTCTGACGTCTTGTGTCAAGTCACTTAAGGGACATTGGTTAGGTCTGATGTTTTAATGTATGCTCTTACATTGTTACTAACTCTGTAATAAACAACTGTAGAACAATCTACATTACTTTCCATCCTTTAGGCTACTTATTATTTACGATTCACCAAATTGGGAATAGATGATTTTAACTTTTGGAAACATACTACTAGGGCAGGGCGTGTGAGTTTATACTGCACCTGGCTCGGGCTCTATGGGTATTGCCTTACAACAAATAATAGACTAGGAACTGACTTTGAACAGGAGTAAAACCGACACTTTCAAGCCATTACCACTGTATTGACAATGCCAAATATTCAAAAATCATGAGATTGGCATAAAATCATAAGAGTATGTAAATATTATAGACTTGGTGTTCTTTTTATTTGCCTTATGCTTTTTGAGCCATTTAGGTGCAGTGGGGGTCACATTTTGAAACATTCTCCATACCCTGAGGTCTAGAAATTATTTTTTCTTTAAGAATGAAAGCCAAAATCATCACATATCCACTTGACTCTAGGAGCTCTGGCTTTAAGGGAAACAATAACTATCATGAGATTCATGACAAAATCATGAGAGTTAGCAACACTGTTTTCACTTCTGTTGAAAGGCCAGTTACTTTCCAGAAAGTTCTTTAACACAACACTATAGTGACTGTTGCAGTTCTCATTGGAGACTGTTTAAAACCAAACACCAAGAAAATTCCACATTTTAAGTTTGAGGAAAAAAAATGACTCTTCTTGAGGTACATCAGGGCTACTGCAGGCAGGAAAGGAAAATGAATTGGCAGAGGAGCCCTGGGAAGTTCTTACTCTTGGAAAAAAAAGTTGGAGGGTTAAATCTTCTAGTCCTTAATTAGGTAAAACTTCTATTGCCATCAGTACCTCCACTGATAGATATTGATGTGCTCCATATCTATAAACCTCACACTTAATATCAACCCATCTTATCTCCAGGGCTACTCATTTTATATGCATTGGCTCAGGGACTACATTTTCTGGATCTTCTGAACAATGCTGAACACACAGATGGTGCCCAGTGAATAATACGAATCACAACAATAATCATTGACTTTATGGACTCTATGGATGCAATTTCTGTTCTTTGTTATGGGACTGGCCTGAATACAATTGAAACCCTAAGAATTTGAGGGATAAGCACATCTGATGCTCATATGACTCTTTCTCATTCCTTCCTTTTCTCAAACTCAGATAAAAAAAAGACAATAAAATAGTTTTAATTTAAAATGTGAAATTTCACAGCAGCCATTGCTCTACAACACAACCTACTAACCCTTGGGTTTTAAGTGATCTCCTCTCATCTAACTCTTGTTCTCTCTCTTTCCTCATCCTTCCCCTCTGCTATTCATGCGGTCAACCATGACCTCCTTCCCAATCATCTGGGATTGTTTGCTCGACTTTCAGAAAACTGGCCTTCTTGATTTTGCTCCCATGTCTCAGAGTCCTCCCCTCCCCCCAGCATTCAGCAAATTGCTAGATGGGTCCAGTGGATAGAAAACTAGCCCTTATAGATCTTGGTTCTGCTTCCTCATGGACTTCCTGTATGGCATCAGGCCAGTGTCTTAGAGACAGCATTTCAAAGGTTTTTAGGCATTCAAAGATGCAGCTAGGGAGCTAGTGGGGTTGTGAAAGTATCTGACTTTATAACTGTGTTTGAGAATCTCACGAGGTGCCTAAATATCTTTGAGAATCTGGCCTTTAGTCTCGCTGTGACTCAGTGCTCCATCTGTATAATGGGGATAACAGCATTGCTTTACTTCACAGAAGCGCTGCGAGGAGAAATAGGTTAGACAGTGTGAGGTGCTCAGATACTGTGGTGATGGGGTCACATAACCACCACAGGTGGAGTGGTAATTTCTCTATACCACTTCAGTCCCTTCCTTTGGTTTGACCCCTTCTTCCCCTCCCCAATTATTCTTTCATTTTTCTCCATACATGCACCTCCTTCAACAACATAATTTCTCTCTTACCTTCACTGCAACTCTGATTTCACCCCTTTCTCTTTTCTTCCATTCCTGCATCTTTAAATGTAGTTTAGCACTCCAATCTCCCACACATGTAGTGTTTCTGGGTTCAGTTTAGTACAGCTGAGAACTTCTGAATGTCAATTTCAGGGAGGACTCTTTGCTGAGGGAGCTAGGCATCCTGCACTTACTATATTACTTTATCAATAGATCCCAAAAGCATTTTACATGGAATAGATGCATTATCCCATATTTAGACTGGAAAACTGAAGAAAGTGCTTAATGCTATACAGTAAGGGTGGAATCAAGATTAGAACCGAATTCTCCTGACTGTACTTAGTTCACAAGACCACAGCTCATGCTTGCACTGTCTCCTTGTGCTTACAGTTGGAGGGAGGAGAGTAGAGGGTTGAACTGCTATCAGGATGGCTCCTAATTCTACTTTCTCCCTTCTCCTCCCAGTAGGTATGGGAGAGATGAAGCTATGACTGATTTTGCACCTATTTGCATAAGGCAGATAGTTGCCATGTTTACAGGTTTTCCAGTTCAACAGAGCTATCCTTCTTCCAGACTTGATCAACATTTGTTTGTCCTGTAGACCAGTGTTTCTCAACCTTTTAAGTAGCAAATCCCCTCTAACTTCTGAAAATTTTAGTAAGTACACCAAAGGCCCCAAATAAGTACTCCCAAAGCTTGAAGCTGCCCCCTGCCTCCTACCTCCCAGCTGGCAACAAGGACTGGGGAAAACAGGTGGCTGTCACATGTACCGCCAACCTGCATCTGGTGTTCCACCAGTGGAACATGCACCACAGGTTGAGAACCACTGCTGTAGACTACCACTGATCCAATACATGGAAATATATTATTCATCGATTCATAGACTCATAGACTTTAAGGTCTAGTCTGACCCTCTGCAAAATGCAGGCCTCAAAACCTCACCCACCCACTCCAGCAATAAGCCACTAAACTATCACTGAGTTATTTACCGCCTTAAATCATGGTTTAAGGACTTTACAATACAGAGAATTCACAGGTAGGTGAGCCATGCCCTGTGCTACAGAGGAAGGTGGAAAAACCCCCAGAGCCCAAGCCAATCTGCCCTGGGGGAAAATTCCTTCCTGACCCCAAATATGGGGATCAGTTAAACACTGAGCATGGGCAAGTCTGAACAGCCAGTTACCCAAGAAACAATTCTCTGTAATAACTCAGAACCCACCCCCTATACTCTCCCTTCTTAGGCCACTTGTATATCCACAACCCGTAGCCGAAGATCAGTCGATTTCCAGAATAGGCTATCTGATCATACCATCCCCTCCATAAATTTATCAAGCTCAATTTTGAAAGCAGTTATGGTTTTGGCCCCCACAACTCCCCTTCCAGAACTTTATTCCTCTAATGGTTAGAAACTTGTGTCTTATTTCAAGCCTAAATTTCTTGATGGACAGTTTATAATATTTTGTTCTGGGGTTCACATTGGTGCTGTACTCAAATAATTCCTCTCCCTCCCTGATATTAATCCCTCTGATATATTTATAGAGAGCAATCATATCCCCTCAACCTTCTTTTGGTTAGGTTAAACAAACTAAGCTTCATGAGTCTCCTCTCATAAGGCAATTTTTCCATTCCACAGACCATCCTTGTAGCTCTTCTCTGCACCTGTTCCAATATGAATTCATCCTTTTTAAACAAGGGGGACAAGAAATACATGCAATATTCCAGATGGAGTCTCACCAATGCCTTCTACAGCAGCACTAACACTTCCCTGTCTCTACTTGAAATACCTCTCCTGATACATCCTAGAACCGCATTAGCTTTTTTCACGGCCACATCACGTTGGCGGCTCATAGTCATCCTGTGATCAACCAGTACTCCCAGATCCTTCTCCTCCTCAGTCCATTCCTACTGATGCGTCCCCAACTTATAGGAAAAATGCTTGTTGTTTGTCCCTAAATGCATGACCTTGCACTTCCCATTATTAAATTTCATCCTATTCCTGATACTCCAGTTTACAAGATCATCCAGATTTCTGTATGGTATCCCGATCCATCTCTGTATTGGCAATACCTCCCAACTTGGTGTCATCCGTAAACTTTATTAGCACATTCCCACTTTTTGTGCCAAGGTCAGTAACAAAAAGGTTAAATAAGATCGGTCCCAAGACCGATCCCTGAGGGACTCCACTGGTAACCTCCCTCCAGCTTGACAGTTCACCCTTCAGTATGACCTGCTGTAGCCTCCCTTTTAACCAGTTCCTTATCTACCTTACTATATTCATATTAATCCCCATCTTCTGTAACTTAACTAATAACTCCCTATGTGTAACTGTATCAAATGCTTTAGTGAAATCTAAGTAAATTAGGTCCACCGTGTTCCATTTATCTAAAAAAATCTGTTATCCTTTCAAAAAAGGAGATCAAGTTGGTCTGGCACCATCTACCTTTTGTAAAGCCTTTTTGTATTTTATCACGGTTACCATTATCCTCTATAGCTTTAAGTACTTTCTCCCTTAAAATTTTCTCCAAGACCTTGCATGCTACCGAGGTCAAACTAACAGGTCTGTAGTTTTCTGGATCATTTTTATTCCCTTTCTTGAAAATAGGAACTATATTAGTGATTCTCCAGTCATATGGTACAACCCCTGAGTTTACAGATTCATTAAAAATCTTTGGTAACAGGCTGGCAATTTCATGAGCCAGTTCCTTTAATATCCTCGGGTGGAGATTGTCCGGGCCCCCTGATTTAGTCTCATCCAGCAGCTCAAGTTTGGCATCTACCTCAGGTATGGTAATTTCCGGTTTCATGAACTTGTTCCCATTAGCTACCCTATCTCTATCCCCCAGCTCATCTTCACTCTCATTAAAAACAGGTGCAAAGTACTTAATTAGACATTCAGCCATGCCTAGATTATCCTTGACCTCCACCCGATCTTCAGTTTTTAACGGTCCTACTTCTTCTTTTTTTGTTTTCTTCCTATTTATATGGCTAAAGAACCTTTTGCTATTAGTTTTAACTCCCTTCGCAAGGTCCAACTCACCTTGACTTTTTGCCTTTCTCACTCTATCTCTACATGTTCTGACCTCCAAAATATAGCTTTCCTTGCTGATCCCTCCCCTTTTCCACTCCGTGCAGGCTCTGTGCTTCCTCCTAATCGCCCTTCTGAGTTGCTTACACATGCAGCTTGGTCTACAGCTCTTGCCTATGAATTTTTTCCCCTTCCTCAGAATGTAGGCTTCAGATAGTGCTTGCAACTTTGATTTGAAGTGATTCCAGGTCTCTTCTATCTTTATATTCCTGAGTTTTTCTGTCCAGTCCACTTCCCCAACTAATTCCCTTAATTTTCTAAAGTTAGCCTTTTTAAAGTCAAAGATCCTGGTCACAGATTTATTTTTGTTTATCCTTCCAATTGGTTTGAACTGAATTAGCTCATGGTCACTTGAACCTAAGGTGTCCCCTACAATCAGTTGCTCAATGAGGTCCTCACTACTCACCAGTACCAAATCTAAGATGGCATCTCCTCTCGTTGGTTCGGTAATCGTTTGGAGAAGGAATTCATCAGCTATCGCATCCAGGAAAATCTGGGCCCTCTTGTTACTACTAGCACATGTCCTTCAGTCTATATCTGGGAAGTTAAAGTCTCCCCTAATCACACAGTTCCCAGTAGTATTGACTTCCTTAAAGGCCTTAAAGAGGTCCCTATCCATGTCTAGATCAGATCCTGATGGTCTGTAACACACTCCAAGCACTATTCCAGGAGAAACTCTAGTAGCTTTTATTCCCAATGTGATTCTTATCCAGGTTGAGTCTATTTTGTTAATTCCATCACTTTGAATTTCCCTACAGTCTACCTCCTCATTGATATACAATGCCACTCTCTCACCTTTGCCTTTATATCTGTCTTTCCTAAACAGCACATAGCCTTCAGTACCGGTACACCAGCCATGACTACTATTGCACCATGTTTCAGTTATCCCTATAATATCAGGTCTCACTTCCTCCACCAGTAGCTCCAGTTCCTCCATTTTGTTACCCAGGCTTCTTGCGTTAGTATATATAAACATTTTAGTTTATGCTGCTTGGCCTCACTCAAATTCTTTGCCTGATTCGGCACAGTCATTCTACAGACAATATCTCTCGCTAGACTGGTATTTACACTACCCCTCCTCCTAACCTTAATGCTGCTCCCTATTTCTATATCCTTTCTTATTTCATTTTCCTTCTTCTCAATTCTAATATCAGGTGCGGAGATTTTTCGGGCATCTCCCAACCATCTCCTCCAACTCCCTAGTTTAAAGCTCTCTTGATCAGTTGTGCTAATCTCCCTCCCAGAAGTCTGTTTCCCTCCCTACTCAGGTGCAGTCCATGCCAGGAAAACAGTCTTCTGTCCATGAATGCCTCCCAGTGACCATACATGCCAACCTGAGCCATCTGTTTATCATCAGGATCTTCTCACACCTTTATTCCCTGTACTGAATATTGGTCCCTGACTATGTTCTAAGACACATTAAGGTAATGGATACTTCTTTATCCTGATTGAATTACTAAACCATTTGCTTTTATCTTCAGCTCTTGGTCTCTTCTCAGAGGACAAGGGTATGCTTGAGTGGGCAGTAGTCTCAGTAAAACAAAATAAGATCCCAGTCAACCAGACAATGAACCTGCCCTCCATATTAAATATTTGATATTTTGAATTAGGCAGACACTTTGCTCCTATTGTATGGTACAATAACACCCCATTAAATAATTTTCTTTTGTATAGCGATAGACTACTTATTATTATCATTTAGGAGAATACAGGCTTCTCTTAAAAAAAAATTGTCAGTTTTGTGAATGTGGAACTAGTGCTGAAGGTTTCCTCAGGAAAAAAAGCTATATTGGAAAATCAAATTTGAAAAGTATTTAATGACTAGCACTAATTAAAATATATATATTCCTTTTAACATTCAGTTTCTATTTTTTTCTTAGTTTAGGGACTAAGCTGAAACCCATTAAAGTCAGTGAGAGTCTTTCTGTTCAGTTCAATGAATTTTCGATTAGGTCCTTAATGCTGGGTTGCCAGCCTTGGAAAGTATGGTCCTCTTAATCCACTGGACAACGAGTGTAGTAACAGTGCCAACCGCCCTTTGCTCCTTCCCTAATCTCAAGAGTCTTCCTGTAGTTAGTGGGCGAAAGAGTAGTTCAGTCACTATACTTAATTAATTCTTAGCCTCTTTGCTGAGATTGCCATCAAGCTTACTGATTAAATACTGGGGGTGGTGGGGTGGGGGTTGGTTTTTGTTTGGTTGGGGGTACTTGAATAATTGCATTGATACAAACAGCTTCATTAAAGTGACAGAACAATCATTATATGGCCAATAAATACCAAGACTAGAGATTCAATTTTTTTTTGTCAGTATGCTAAATTGTGGACAATTTGGTTTTTGCCCACTATGTTAAAAATTCATTAATAGTTTGTCTCCAAAACGCATACAGTGGTATCTAATTCAGTACAATGTTCCCCTGTGCTTAGAATGAGAAATAATTGTGACATCTCAAATATTATTGTGTGGTAACTGTTTGCCAAGTGTTGACTTTGTAACGGTGATTGTTGTAGCTCATTAATTGCTGTTAGAAAAAACATATGAAGAAACATATATTTTGACAACAGAAGAATGTTCATATTTCCACCTAGTGGTGAAAAGTGTATGGAAGAAACTGATGTGACAGGACAGAATGTCTTTGGTTTGCTATGAGAGGGTCACCAGAAAGAGGGATCGGTATATACTACAGTAGTATGTTGGAACAGTAGCAAGTCCTTTGACTATTAGTGAAGGCCTTTGAGGAATCATTGCATTCATAATCTTGTAAATTACTCATCAAATTACTTCCATAAAAGAAATTCAGATTTTGTGCTGAAGTAAACTAGAGCAACAGTAAAAACAAATTGAGAAGATAGTATGTTTTAGCTCACTGGGCACATACAAACTGCTATAGCTTTACATTTGGTTAGAATGCTTCCATTTATAATATTTCCTGTATACTCCATTTGCATTCAGGTTCTTGTACCTGGCTCATTACCAAGTAAATTGGAGCATTATTTCTAAAAGTCTCTTTATCTTTTAAATAATCACCCATCTAACTCGCAGTTTTTAGTATTTAGGACAGTGCAGCTTCTTTCCCAAGGCTAATAAGCCTTCCCACAGTAACAGAAACTGAAGAATAATGAGGTTAGGAGATGTAGGCAGGGATGGAAAGCTATAAGTTTATGTGACTGTATCCTAAAATGGCAAGAATGTGGTCTACTTTAGGTTACAGGTGGTGCTACATGTTAAAATTCTTAAATGTGCATGTAAGGCAGAATGTGGCTGCTTGGTTATTAATCATTATATCCACCCTACTTTTGGATCCATGGTCCACACTGGATCACAATTTATTTACAGGTGTTTGGTTTTGACTTGTGCAATCCTAAAGTTTGCTAGAGGATGCAGTTTAAGGCAGCTGGGTAACAACTGCAAATCAGAGAAGGTTTGAGAGTAAGATATGAGAGGGGGCCACAAGAAGGATTCTGAGTGGCTGGAAGAAAGAAACAAGGAGTCTGGTGGCACTTTTAAAGACTAACAAGCTCAAGCATCTGATGAAGTGGGACTTTTCTCCCACGAAAGCTCATGCGATAAATACATTTGTTAGTCTTTCAAAGTGCCCCCAGACTCCTTGGCTATGTCTACACTTACTAAAATTAGTTTGAATTAGTTAGTTCGAACTAACTAATTCAAACTAATTTTAGTTAGTTCGAATGAGCTTAACTAGAAAAAGTTAGTTCGAACTAAGCAAGTGCCATTAGCGAATTAGCGATCCCCATTGATTTCAATGGGCCGGGTTAGTTCGAACTAAGAAGTTAGTTGAATTAACATGGCCACATTGGTTAATTCATGCTAGTTAGTTCGAATTAAACCTTACTTCTAATGCCCTATTCGAAGTTACTAGTTCGAATTAAGGAAGCCCTTAATTTGAACTAATTAAAGCCTAGTGTAGCCATGGCTTTAGTTAGTTCGAATTAAGTTTCCTTAATTCAAACTAACTTGCCAGTGTGGACATAGCCCTTGTTTGTTTTTCCTAGACTAAGAGGGCTACCCCTTTGGAACTTGCATTTATAGTTATTGAAGATGGGATTTTATGAATATGTATTAAATTGTTTCTTCCAAAGTTACTATAACTGGAAACCCGTGGGAAAGTATTAATGCCAAGTAGTTTCTTAAAAATGCTGGACATGAGTGAGTGTTGCAAAAATCTGTTTATATAACTGTAAATAATAATCTGGAGCAGTCTGGTAGTAGAAAATTATGTTTAAAATTAGTCCTCCAAGCAACTGTATTGAATTGTATCTGTATTCACTTATAGAAGATGATTCTGGATCTGCACTGAAACAGGTTACTACGTGTAGAAAAGGTAAGTAACTTTCTAAATTCTTATTTGGGTATTGCTCAATAGTAAAATAATTATTCATTGGTATGTTTAAATAATCAAGTAAAACTCCATGAGTGCCAGAGGAGTTAAAAATATTTTTACTTTGCATTGTGTTTCACATTTAAAAATCTACAGTTGTATATTTGACACACACAAGGAGGTCTGCATATTTTTGACATTTCTAATGCTGCTTCTCTTTTTGAACTTTATCTACAGTAAACCTCCCAGGTTTTTAAATATCATTTACTTAAGTTTTTTTAGTTGGAGGTAATATTTTGATATTTACAGCCTTCATTTCTTGTTTGAAGGCAAGGGGCAATGGGAGCTATTGAGCTGAAGTGGCACTTTTTATATGGTGAAGAACCAGAAGAAATCTACAGTCTCTCCATGTCTGGAATGGACTCATAACTACTTAGCGATCTCTTTCCAATATGTTATTTTAAATAGCTTTACACTTTTTGACATTTTTGTGTTTTTCTATAAATCATTAACTTTTTGTGCTAGAGGGAGAGCAAAAAGCACTTCTATATAAACAAACTGAAAGTTGTCAGCTATTCCTGAGCCAAAATTAACCAATACCCTTTAAAATCATTAAATTCCACATAATCACTCAAGTTTTGCTTAAATATGTTAATAATATTTGACTCAGCCTCCTGAATTGGAAGCCTATATTTAGGCCTTTTGCTGCCAGGATTTACTCATGTGATTAACTTTTTGCATTGTGAGTAGTGCTATTGAAGTCACTGGGACTATGTTCAATATACGAAGTTAAGCATATGCATAAATCTTTCAGGCACCAGTCCTGCAGACTGTAATCTCTTTGCCAATAGGGACAGAGGTTTTTTTTTGTTTGTTTGTTTTTTTTGGGGGGGGGGGCGGGGTTTGCTATGTTTGTACAGTGCCTGGCACAATAGGACCCTGTTCTTTGAATGGGATGCCTACATACTACCACAATACAAATAAATAAATAATCATTCCTCCTATTTATTACTTTCTCTGTAAAATGCCTTCTTAAGTTCTTCTTAAACATGTCTCTTAGCTTAAGCATAAGACATGTACCTTAGTTCCAGGCTGTCCGATTATTTGATCAAGCTTAATTTCATAACCCTTAGCTAATTTAAATCCTTCTGTTCTTTATTAAATCTTGAAAAAAAATAATTAACTCTATTTTGTCAAACCTCCCCTCAGGTTTGAACTCTACCACTCAATCTGTTATAGTTGCCTCACTATTCTGTACTCTTTCATATTTCATGACATTTTTTGTTATTGTATTAACTAATTCAGTGCCATTGAAACTAGATACGATATGGACACTGTTTCTGTCCAAACAGATGATCTACGAGTTTTTCACATTCCATTTTTGAGCCCTGACTTACGACTTGGTCCTTAGAGAGCTGAATCTCTCCTTTGAATATCTATGCTTTTGAATGGCTTGGAAAGTTGATTTCATTAGCAACCAGGACAGAAATGTGGTTTGTTTTTATCACTCACTTTTTGTGCTACAGTAGCAACTAAGGCGTGAACCGAAGCTTATTGAAGTCAACGGCAGCCTTTTTATGGGCTTAATGGGCTTTAGTTTGGGCCCCTATAGCTTCTGATAGGTATTGAGACCCTATTTTGCATTGTGTTTTACAGAAGTAAATGATCTATATGGGTTTTTTTGTTTTTGTTTTTTAAATGATAAAATTTAGGGCATAGATTTTCATCTTGATACATGAGAATAAGTATACATTTAGTTTCCATAGCTCTTTATCAATTAAATTCTTTCAAAGCTAAGTAAACTGGCCTTGTGGGGTGATAAGGGGGGATAACATTCACCCCGGATCTGGGGAAGTGCATGGGGCTACAAGGAGATTTTTTGCATGTCTGTATTGAAAAGAGTACAAAGGGACTGGCATGTTCATTTCTGGCTTTTGGATCCATATAGGTATCTCATTGCACATCAATTTTTTATGAGAAACCCCGTATCAGATACCAGTCCTCCATGAGACATTTGCTTCTCCCATAGAATCTGCTTTCTCTGTGATGAATCCCATCTTGCATCATATGATGTGTAAAATGTCAGGGTAGCAACAGACATACCTCCTCTAGCGCATAGATCTCTTCACCCCCTTTAAAATCCTCGACCACACGTGCACACACCCATTCAGCCTCTCATTCTTTCCCTATTCAGGAACTCACCCACTTACCTGTCTAGCCTGGGCAGACCACCACCTTTGATGCTGCTATTGGGTGGAGGCAGAGGTTGCTAGTACTCTTGGGTGACATTTTGCTCATCCTGGTGGAATGTATGTATATGTCGTGAAGAAATAGGAACCTGAATGTGTGAATCTGATGGTGGTGCTGCTGGTCCTAAGGCCAAGGATGTGTGGGTTATGATGGGATATAGGGAAAGGGTGATGTGCATCTCTCCAGGGTGGCTAGTTGTTTCATTGCATGTTCTTGTGAGCCTCGCAGTCTGCTTCTGTACTGTGTGCAAGTAGCTGCCTTTGGAAAATCAGAAGAGGCCAGTTTGGTGAAAGACCTAGAGTTTTACCAGGGTGGCACATTTTTTGATATTTCTAGACAGGTGAAAATTCACAACAAGCACAGAGGCCGGATATGCCCTGCATTCCAAGCATCATGGTTCAGTTCCACACCCAGAGTGCTGGCTTATGGCAAACCCAGATTTACCAGTTCTCACAGTATTATTGTGTGTCTCTGGATTTTACTCATAGTTTTTATTTCAGCAATAAATAAGATTTTATTATTTGTCTTCATTAACAGTGGCCATCATCTCCCAGTGTTCAAAGTCAGGCTGCTGTCAGTAATGATGAATTCTCTTTCTGTTCTTTGGCTTAGAAATCTGTCATTATATATTAAATGTGAAGGAGAAAATGATAGAAAGACAGGGAAGGAGACTGCGGAGGCAACAGAATGTGGGAATGGGGAAGAAGGAGACAGTGGAGTATGGGCAAGAGAGCAGGAGACTGTGGAGAAAAGGAGGGAGAATGTAGGATGGAGCTTGGAGAGGAGCAGGGAGGCAGACTGAGTTGCAGGAGATGCTGGGGTGTAAGGAGAGAGAATGCGGAGGGGGGCAGGAGGCTGGGGGAGTAGAGAGAGGTGTTGTTAGGATTCTGTGAAGGTAGGAGCTGGAAGTAGGAAGTGATGGTGGCAGAAGAGTGTAAGGGGGAGTAAAGAATGGCAGCTTTTCTGCCCTACGGGTTAGAGGATAAATGAAGGTAAATGGGATTCCCTCTGCCTACATTTTCATGTCTGCATTGAAGGTTAAACTTTCACTGGAAATGATCACACAAAGATCTGTGTCTCCCCGTCCTCTACCTCTCTGACCCCCGACAAAGATTTTAAAAATCAGGAGGCACTCAAAAAACAAAACAAAACAAAACAAACAAACAAAAAAACCCTAAAAACAAACAAACGAAAAAACCCATCCCACCCCCAAGATTTATTAGTGTTTAGCTCTCATTTATTTTTGGATCAACTGACATGTTTTGAATTTCTAGCATTAGTAATACTACAAATCTGAAAATGAAACCAATTTACTAATCAGTTTATGGAAATGTTCTTTTCTTGGAAAAACAAAGTGTATCATTTCTCTTCCCCCTCCCGCCCCCCCAAAGGAATTAATTGTTTCTTCAGGGGACTTCACTGGGTCAAGCAGTGAAACATTTGCAGTACAGTTGCAATTTGACTCTCCATTGTAAACACTACAATAGTAGCAATACGACTTATGTCCCGCTTGTGATGTTGCATCAAGATTAATCTAATGAAAGAGAAATACTTTAATTCTTTTTGGGGAAAAGGACTTAATCAGGAATTGCCTGGGTCCAGCATCTCTAAATATGTTGGAATTAGTAAAAACAGTTCAGATCAACATTCAGCTTGAAAGCCATTAGTAGGCTATATTCTGGTTATATTAGGTTAACTTATATAAATATGCAATTGGCCATTATATATGCACCATTATATTGTATTATTAAAGTTCTTTAAGAATTGTACCCTTGATGAAACCATAAACAAAGTACAAAGGCCAGTCTGTTTTCTAAATAGTAGATTGTTGTTGAAGAGTTTGTGCCAGCCGGTACAGAGAGAGCTATCATGTTTTATTCTTCTCAAGAGAAATGAATTACTCAACTGCCTCGGCTTCTGCTGTATTACAGTCTAATCCTTGAGCTAGAAAATGAAGACTTCTACTCTGTTTGACTGAATTGCCGTTGAGAAAAAATACACTTCTAATATAACAGGACAGAAGATAGACATAATATATAGAATTGTTTTTTCTTGAGAGGGTCCTTACTTGTGCAGTGTCTTGGATGAACATATGCAAACTGTCCCAGTAGTTTGGGTGCTCACGTTTTGTTTTTTTAAGACAAGCTGTGACCCATCTGTGCCTAGGGTAGCCACCTGAAAATGTTAAGATCAGGGCAGGCTGCAAATGGAGAGCAGATTCTCCCAATACTAATAGGTGACACTTAAGTCACGCTTCCTAATTAGCAAACAAACAATGCTTCTGATCCCCTATGCTGATTATCAAGAGCTCACAACAAAATGTAAACAGCCCCCTTTACTTCATTTCAGTCTCTGGCTCCCAGTCAGCCACTGGGTCTAGTAAAGAGATAAGTTACTTAAAATTCCATTCTCTTTATCAACACACTTAGAATTCATATGCAAATTTGATACCATTACCTTGGACTTGAACAGAGATTTGAACTGGCTTTCTCATTACAATAAGTGACTTTTCCCTGTCTCTGCTCCCCCACCTTCTAATATGTTGTTCCACACTGTTTGAATCTAAACAACTGCTTTGATTTGCTGAAATAGTCTGACCTGATCCTGTGACCTGTATTTATTTTTCCTTCCATTCTGTAAGTTCTCCATCTTTAAGCATCTGACAAAGTGGGGTCTCTCCCATGAAAGCTCAGGCATTAAATAAGTTTTTGTAAGTCTTTAAAAGTGCCACAGGGCTCCTTGTTTTGTTTTATCAAAATGGTTCTCCTGACTCCAAAGGATCAGCCACATTACCAGATCAATGCAAGTTTGGAACTTACGCAAAATACCACGCTGCCAGACAATCCTTTAATAACTAAAACTAAAGGTTTGTTATAAAAAGGTGTATTATAAAAACTATAAGAGAACAGTTAAAGGATTAATGCAAATAACATTCTTATGAATGATTTATAAGTCCATAGGCATCAGGTCCTTGGCAGAATTTGGAGTTTGTAGGCTTGTATAGTTCCTCTGGTATACATCCAGTACCTGGATGGGTCTCAGTCCTTTGTTTCACAGCTTCAGTTGTGGATGAATAGATCGAGAGCTAGGTGATAGCTGAAGACTAAAAGACAAAATGGAAGTGTTGCGACTACCTTTTATGTCCCTTGGCCTTTTTCATGTTGTTTGTGGAAATTTACAGGAATAAGATGAAGTCTACAGTCACATGAGCAAATCCTGGTGACTCATCAGGTCTCTTCCTGGTCCCCCATTGTACCTGTGAGTCTTCTTAATGGGCCATTAAGGAGGCTATGGCTGCAGCTACTCTGTTTGGGGTGTGGCCCAGAAACACAGTACAAGTTCAAATACAGATATATCAAACATATCCTTAACTTCCAGTACAGATATGACACATGCACATAAACAATATCATCATACTTGGCAAACTGTAACCTTTCGATTGGTACCTGACCTGCCATATCTCATACAAATTATTGTAATTTTGAAATATTGATATTAAATAATATCATAAATGGTCTCCCTGATCCAGACAGCATCACACAAGCCATAGTAGTCTTTTCGGGGAACAGCTTTTATTTAACAAAATGTACCAATCACACAGCAAAATTTATTGAAGCGGTCACATACTGCAAGTGGTTGTGTCAACTATTTATTTGTTTTGATATTACAGGTAATGTTCTATACCGTTCTTCTGTCTGGGAAACTTGCACATTAATCCTCAATAATATTGAATTCTTTACTACAAGGGGATATATAGAATCAAGATAATTTGAAATAAGCGAGGTCACTTACCTAAGGTGTATTTGCATCTTTATCTTAAATCACATTCATTTTGTTATGGCACTGATCTCTTTCGAGGCATGAAATAGCTTTAATTGTATACAACGTCTCGCAAACAATATCAGTATTTTGGTTTGCATTAGTCAGTGAGATAGATTAACTGTAGTATCTGTTAACAGTATTGTGCTGTTATAATGCAGGTATTAAAGTGGGACTGGTAGGCTAATAAAAGGCTTAGTATTGATGCTATTGATGATCAGTGACTGAGGATATGATTTGGATACGGAAGACACAGGTTGACTGCATTGTGCAAAGAAGTACTTTCTTGTGTTTGTTTTACACTGGTTGTATATTAATTTTATGCAGTGACCCCAAGTTCTTATGTGAAGGGTTAAATAACAATTCCCTTTGTGCTTTCTCCACACCTTTCATGATTTCATAATCCTCTGTAATATCCCACTTAGCAGACTCTTTTTTAAATTGAGCAGTCCTAGTCTTTTTAATATCTCTTCTAACAGAAGCTGTTTCATACCACTAATCATTCTTGTAGCCTGTTTTGGTTCCTTTTCCAGTTTTAACACATCTGTTTTGAGATGGGGCAATCAGAGCGGTGCAGTGTCCAAGATATGGGTGTACCAGGAATTTATGAAGTGGCATTATATTTCCTGTCTTATTCTCTATCCTTTTCTTAATGAAACTTAACATTATTAGATTTTTTTAACTGTCACCCTCCACAGAACAGATGTTTTCAGTAAACTGTTAATTATAACTCCAAGCTTGGTTACTTGAGTGTTAACTCTTAATTTAGATCCCATCATTTTGTAGGTATAGTTGGGATTACGTTTTCCAATGTGTATTACTTTGCATTAATCAACATTGAATTTTGTCTGCCATTTTCTTACCCAGTCACCCAGTTTAGAGAGATTCCTTTGTAATGCTTTGCAATTAGCTTTGGATTTACCTAGCTTGAATAATTTTTATCTATCATCTGCCAATTTTGCTACCTCACTTCCCCCCGCTCCTTTCCAAATCATTTATGAATATGTTGAGCATCACAGATCCCTGTAAAGCTTCTTGGGGGACCCTGATATTTACCACTTTCTATTGTGAAAACTGAGCATTTATTCCTACCCTTTGTTTCCTATCTATTAACTAGTAATTGATCCATAAGAGGATCTTCCCTCTTATCACATGACTGCTGACTGTGTTGAAGAGCCTTTGGTATGGGACCTTTATAAAAGGCTTTCTGAAAGTCCAGCTACACTAGATCCAGTGGATCACCCTTGTCCACTCGGTTTCACATCTCTCACAGGTGGTAAGAAGCTTATCATGTTTCCATAGTGTTACAGTTCTTTATCTTGCAGGGTTCTGAACTGCAGATTCAAAGCCAGTCTAAATAAACTAATTCCAGTGTTTGTTTATGGGGCTTTTGAATCTGGAATAAATTTCACATGAACCATGATCTCTGTCCTGTCAAAGCAGACAGAAGGAAGTGATGGGAGTGACTGCTGGGTAAAAGCTATGTAATGGCTTCACAAATGAGCTGATGGGTGACTAAGTAAACTGAGGGGTTTGAGACACTTGTTCCGGTCATAACTTCTAGCACACTGGATGGGAACCTTCAACCTTATCAAAAATAAGGAGACTCTTTCTTTTCACTCCTTGTTAGAAAAGCATATTTTAATATTGTAAATTATGTTTCTTCCAATTCAAGCCTCTTCTTCGAGGTAGACCCAGAGTTCAGATGAGTGATGTTTAAGTGATTCTTTCGATCTGACACAGGTTCACAAAGAACAAGAGTTTGGCCTTCCTGAGAGGAAATGGGCCTTAACTCAAATATTGTCATCAGGTGTCTGTACCTCTTAGCTTTCAAATTAAATAGAGAGACTCAGACAACTGAGCAGTCATTCTTTATATAGGTAGTAAGGAGCACCAGAATCCTCTTTGCTGCAAGAAACTCCAATCCTGTTGAAATGAGCAAAAATAATTTCCCGTTCCAGTGCTCAGCTCAGGTGACAGTCAATAGAATGGACTCACCATCCAGCTGTGTACTAGAACATGGTAGCGAGGAAATGGGATATGCCTTATTCCAATATGTTTTACTTCAAAAATGAAAAACTAAATAATGGAGTCTAGCAGCACTATTTCTGCTACTTTAGTAAATAGATTGAAAGATTTATGTTCAAGAAGTTTGTACTTACATTTCTGTGTAAAGTTTTATTACTGTGGTATAGTTCAGCAACTAAAGACCCGCTCTAAATAGCTATCTGTTTTCTCAGAGCTTCCTTGTTTGGGTGCTGTCTCTTCACCTTCTTTTCCTATTTTTGTCCGGCACATCCTCCGCTCCCATCTTCTGAGTCGTGTTAGATTTCCATTTTTTTGTGACAACGCTTTATCAAAGAAGAATTTTTACCAGGGCCAGTGCCAAATCCTGGGAGGAGACATGACTCTTCTGTGTAAATATTTGTGGGTTTGGTTTTTTAAAAAAAATGAAATAAAAGTGTTGAATGACAAAAAGGATAGTTTTGCTAAAATAAAGAAGTAACACTACCTAGGATTCTGGAACATCCCTTTACCTTTCAGGAAAATGCCACAGATTTTGAATTGTTACCTTGACCGGTACCAGAAAGAAACATAGTTCAATATCTCAGCTGAAAGATGGGACCCCTCAAAGTGCAGAACACCAAGTATGACACTGCAGTGGGTTTCAGCCAGTGTGTTGGTTTGGAGTTCTTAGCATAGGATAAACGTTCTGCAAAGTGAGCTAAACTGCTGCATCAGGAACATGTCAGGCTCTTTATATTGCAAATCATAATGCATTTGAGTTGGCTCTGTAGTTGGAAATCAGTAACCCTTTTAAAAAAAAGTCTCTCTACTGTGCAGTAGAGAAATGTGGTGTCAACATGTTTGGTTCTGTAGCAGGTTTTTTCTTTTCCGATCTGATACAGCTCAGTGAAGTCTTTTGCCTCTAATCAATAGTGGACTACCAAGTACATTTCTAAAAAAAAAAATCGGAGGGCACAATTAATCTTCATTGTTAAGTTAGGCTCCCAGTGAAGTGAATAGTTACTGTCAGGGACCACTGATCTTGAATAGAGGCCTGTGGGATTGCTCAGTAGGAGCCTAACTCATTGTGCCACTGTGTGGCAAGGCCAGACAAGAAAACTGCAGCTGATCTACTGCAAATAGACTACATTGTTGTGGTTATGGAGTCGGGGTTGTGGGTGGAGCTTGGTAATTTTTAAATTTGTATTTATTTATTTATAAGAATAATCCTTAGCTTAATGATTCTCCTTGAATTCCTCTGTAATACCTTGTTTGCAGTTCTTTTTTTGTTTTTTGTTTTTAAAAAGTGCTGGTACTCGGCCAGGGATCTGGGGCTGGCGGCAGCAGCAGGAGCCGGAGCTGGGACCGCATAGCTGTGAAAAAAAGGTGCCGGTACTCAGTACTTCTGAGTACCATCACAAAACCCCCCTTGCTTGTTTGAATATAAAGTATGTAGTGGGTACCATAAGACTACTTAGAAGTGCTTTATCAAGTAATTAACATTATCATGATCAGGGATTTTTTTTGTGATGGTACTCGAGTATTGAGTACTGGCACCTTTTTTTTTCACAGCAGTGCAGCCCTGGCTCCTGCTGGTGGCCCCAGGTCCCTGGCTGAGTAATTTTTTTAAAAAAACCAAAAAAATAAGCACTGATCATGATATTCCTCCTCCTATGAATAAAATACCCACATGTGCCACGATTACATCTACCAAGAAGATTTTAATGGTGACCCTAAAATTCAATTTAAGAAAAGCCACAAACTGTATGCTTTGTAAGCCAAGAAAGTCTAATTTTGTTTCCAGGGGTTACCAACAGCTTTATGTATTTACTGCAGATGGGGAGTCCACTGAGGTTTATGAAACTCCTAAAGGTGATCATAAATTTTATTTGATGGATCCCATGCTTACTGTGGAGTGAAATGACAGTAACTCTTTACAAGTTAGGGAAAATGGGGCAATGAGTAAAAATATGTGTAGCAGGCTGGGCTCTGCTTCCCTTGTTTCTCACCAGAGTCTGCTCCTGTGGGCCCCAAAGAGACTCACCACCCCATTCACTGTGCAAACCCTGTGTTCCTTTTATTTACAGTGCAAAATCCGTGTCCCATTTTATGCCCCAAGCACCCTAGACTCAGGGTTCTGCTCCATTCCTACCAGCTGCTGAGCTCCCCTGTTCTGTCCTGTTGGCTGTGCCTCTCCTCTCTGGCTTCTGCCCAGGTCTATATAACCTCCTGGATCACATCCCCAGCTGTTCCCCCTTGCTTCCTTAGGCCCGGCTGTTTATCCCCTCTGCTCTCCTATATATGTTAAATTCTTAAATATGGTGAATATAATAAAAAAAAAAAAATAGACTGAGTTGTTGGTATGCTTATAATGATGATTCAGTTGAAGAAATGATACTTAATAAAAGTCAGTCTTTAAAGTTTTCAGTTATATGCACATATGCTCAGTATTTTCTGGAAGATATGAAGAATCTGCAAAGATTGATGTGAAAAAGTAAAAATAAAAAGTTAAGTGGTTAGGGAATCTTTTTTCCCCCCTCCCACACACACATTACACTATATTTAGTTTAGTATTCATTTATAAAAATAGTCGCACTCCAGAATTATACAAGAATTTTTTGAAAAAGGTTCTTGTGTACTACGTTTGCGTGTGCACACATTTGTTGTCTCTGTCTCCATCTGTTCATGAACATACATATTTACATCCCGTATTATATTTAAAATATAAGTATTAACCCATTGGAATGCTGAAGACTTGTAAGATGGTTTATTTTAGATTCCCATGAGCTTTCAGTTTTAGTATATCACGTTATGTAACTGCAATTTGAATGTTTCTAAATATTGTTACATAAAAGTTGCTGCAATTTCTATATCTTGTTATTCAGTAAGTATCCTAATGTAAGTATGTTGAAGTTATCTAACCAAAAATATGTGATTAGAAATTATCTTTTCACCAGTCATTGCCAGTGGCCTGCAGGGACCCCTGCTTTTTTTTGACTAGAGAGAACTTAATTTTTGTGCTACATGTTTAGTTACAGATCTCTGTTGGGAAGAAGCTACTAAATGTGTGAAATTGTGCATGACATTAATAAATGCAAAGTAATACACATTGGAAACCTACAAAATGATGGGGTCTAAATTAGCTCTTAACATTCAAGAAACAGTCCTTGGAGTCAGCATGGATTGTTCTCAGAAAACATCTGCTCAGTATGTTGCAGCATTAAAAAGAAGCTAACAATGTTAGGAACCATTAGGAAAGGGATAGAAAATAAAACAGAGAATGTCATGATGCCATTATATAAATTCCTAAAATGCCCACACTGAATACTATATGCAGTTCTGATTGCCCTGTCTCAAAAAAGCTATATTAGAATTGGAAAAGATACAGAGAAGGGCAACAGAATGGTTAGATGTATGGAACAGGTTCCAAATGAAGAGAGATTAAAAAAGACAGGGACTCTTCAGCTTAAAGAAGAGTTAAAGGGGAGATGTGATAGAAGCCAGGGACATAACCATCAACCTCTGACTGCCAAAAGGTGGGACTGGACCACAGGGGATGGATTCATTTCCCTCTGAATCGTTTGGCAAAGGTCACTATCTGCAGATAAAATACAGGGCTAAATGGACTGTTGGTCTGACCCAATATGGCCATTCTTATATTCTTATGATGCACGCTGCTATCAAATATGAACCGAGCTGAGACACCACACACAACTATGTCTTCTTTCTTTTCTCCATCTCTCTTTCTCCTGGAGTTTGGGTGAAGTCCTGACCCTACTGAAGTTGAACAGGAGTTTTTCCATTGACTTCAGTGAAGTCAGGATTTCATCCGGGGTCATTTTCCTCTATCTGGTTATTGGATCCCTTGAGTTTCCTTTTCTTATGGAAGTTCTTTCTCTATATCTGTCCCTTCAGTGTGTTTGTGTACTACAGCTTAAGTGCTAGTATGGTTGAATGTTCAGTCATTTTAAAAATGGAAATAAAAGGTTGTTACTAATATACTGCCCTGTAGCTCGACCTGCTGATTGGGTGTGGTTTGGCAGGCACTCCCTGCTTCAATTTCTCTTCACCTAGGTTTCCTGTTGCTGCTGGGGATTCACATGGCTCGGCCCTCCAGCCGGGTCACTCCAGTTCAGTCCCCCAGTTATCACACAAACAAACAAAAGATACAGCCTTCTAACTTGAGGGCTTCTTCAGCCCTCCCTCGGGCTCATTTCCCAGTCCCTACCTGGCTACCTTAAGTTTCTCTGGGCCTAGAGCCTGACCTCCCATACGCTTCCCTCAAATCCTTCCAGACTCTGCTTCAGGAACTTCCAGAAGAACCTGATTTGCTCCTTGAGATTCCTTCTCCAGACTGATTTTTCTCAACCCTTCATGAGACTTAGGTGTTTCAGGCTGTCACCTGATCCCAGTGCGTCCAGAGACAGTCAAAGTATGGCTTATAATGGAGTTCAGCATACCATGTTAATTATGGAGCTATGTCCAGTGCTTCCATTTTGTGTGTGTGTGTGTGTGTAGCTCTGCATAACACTAACACACACACACACACACACACACACACACACACACACACACACACACACACACACACAAAACATGGAGATATATATAATAGAGAAAATGCACTTTAGTGTTGTGTTTAATTAATCTTTGGATGGCATTCCAAGAAAGGGGAAAAACACCTTCAGAATATTTCTTAAAGGAACAGGGCATAAATTTCAGTAACAGATTCTAATGCCTACGGAGTCAATCCACTCTGCTTATGAACCATCAAAACACTTAACTTTAAGCCTGTTGTAATTTACACAGAAGCCCATGACTCAAGCATAACTTAAGCTGCTTTTGTAAGTTTGAATCAATGTGACCATTTTGTATTTTCTTGACTGAGAAAATTTTCAGTTTCTGTAATATAGCTTAATTTTCAAACAGTCTATTTACTAAGATACAACCTAAATAAGACACAATATATAGTGTACATAAAATACAACTTAGAAGAATGAGGAGATTAGTAGGCTGCATATAGTATTTATAATATAGCTAAAGCAGAATAAGCAGAATGATTTGAGGACTTCAGTAGCTCAGCCAGAGCTTAGGGGTCTATTTCAGGAGTGGGTGGGTGAGGTTCTGTGACCTGCAATGTTCTGGGGGTCAACATGATCATGATGGTCGCTTCTGACTGTAAAATCTGTGAATCTATGAGCTGTCTTCCGTTCTTGCTCACATTTAGGGCTTGTCTTCATTGACGGCAGCGAATTCACTGCCATCAGATTGATCTGACTGATTAGGAAGTCGGTCCAGTCAGACCACCCTGGCAAGGAGCATAGTGCTGAGTTGGGGGAAGGAGTTTCTCTCCATCTCAGCTTACTGAAGACACTGCAGTAAGTAGGCAGTAGGTAATTGGAGAGAGGTATGCAAGGTATTTTAAGCACTTTATCATCCTTCGATTGCCGCCAAAATCATGCTGTGATGCAGACCAGGGCTCAGTCTTTAGAACTGCTGATTAAGAACCATTTGCAGGACCAGAATCTGTTCTTTGCTGTACTTGTGACCTGTAGCCTATAGAATCTTTTTATTACTAATCATTAAATACAAGCCAGGAAAAACACTTCTTGGCTTTAAGATTTTCAGGGTGTGTTTTAAGGTCTGTCGGCTAGAATATTTATCTTTTTATCTCTTTGGGAGGAAACTTGATCTGGCATTCATAAAACCCAGTAAACATGGAACCCCACAAGGCTGCTTTTACAGAATCAATTTTAAGAACATAGCCACACTTAGTGTCTGTATATCTAGCTGCTGGCTTTATTGGGAGACTTCCACTAACTTCTTATGCATTTCTTTCTTTGTATTCATTCATATTTTTCGATTGTCTTAGAACAGAAGAACTTATGCATTCTAAAGTAATTATTAAAAACAAACAAAGCTCAACATTAAGTCAGAAGTCCTGACTTTCATGTAAACTTCTGAGGCTCAGGACACCCAGCTGACCAGCAAACACAACAGTAGGGGGAAAAATAAGCCTTCAGCAATCTGAGTGTAAACAAAATAGCTTTTCATCATGATTCCAAGTATATAAAATTTGGATTCTGATGGACGGTTGAGGAAGCGAGTTCCAGAAGTGGTGGCTTGCAACTGAGATTGTCCTGCCATTCTTATAAAAACCAAGTTCCTGGCAGTAATATCCTACATAGCTTCAGCAGACCTGTTGCGGTGAGATGTAGACATAAGCAAATTTTACTTTGGAATACACTAGAAATGAATGGGTTTCTTTAAAAATTGCAATAAATTTAAATAAATGTGAAGAACTCCAGAGGAGCAAACAAAGGTAAGTGAATGGGCAACACAAGGACAGATGAGTGTTTCCAAATGGACAACAATACACATTAGCAGTTCAAATTAATCTGTTCATTGTACATTTGTCTTTTAAAATTAATTGCAATCACTGAAGAAAAGAAAACATCATTTTACACAACTCTATGAAAACCCCTGCTGAACGCACAGTGCCAGTCAAAAACGTTGCATTGTATTGCGAATTTAGTTTAAAAATACTAAAAGCAATATTATTGCCTAACTTGGTGGTACCACTTCTTCTTGATCAATGTTGAGGTATGGTTACTTTGTCTCAAAAAAAAATCTGGGAGGAAGATAGAATTCAGGGATGAGTGCTGAATATTTAGTTAGTTATGATGAAAACTAAAACTAAGACTGGATTTTAGGGAGGAAATGTATAAAAGGGAGCAGGACAGGAAACATATAGTATAACAAATAGTACAGAGCAGGTAGCTTAGGAATTCCTAGTTACCTTTTCCAATAATAAAAGAAAAGGGAACATACAATGAAAGTGCAAGATGACAAATTTAAAACTGATGTAAGTAACATGTTGAACTCATTCCACCAGATATGATTGAAGCAGAGAGCTAAGCAGTGTTCAAAAAAGCAGTACACAGTCACAGTTTATAGAGAACAAAAAATAAAAGGGATACATACTCCTGTGCATCAGGAGATAAGACAACAGCTAACCGAGTTTAGAAAGAAGCTGCCCATTAAGGGGGATTCTGACACTCCTCAAAAACGTATCATGCAGACAGACTACAGGACTGGTTGTAGCACTGGCCTGGTCTGGAATGGTAACGTCTAAGTATGATCATATCACTTTACACCTCATTCTTCCTAACCGTGTTTTGTCTTTACTCTTTAGTTAGGGCTACACTTGGAGCTGGGCAGGGTCACTAAGAGAGGGGTTAGTTTGTCCTGAGCCCCCATTTAAGAGGGCTGCTAAACCAAATAGTCTTATGTCCTGGTGCATGCGGTTGCAGCATCACTCAGATTTGTCCTGTTGCCCCTACCCTCATGATAAACATGAGAAGTGCTGTAATCCCATACACCAGGTTACAATGGCCAGAATAGGGATCAGGGACACTTCCCATGGGACAGGATGAGTAGAGCCCTGTGCAGATACAAAAATGTGGATCCGGAACCGGACTGCACCCGCCCAATGTCAGTCTTCATTCAATCCGCGATCCACATGCCATGTTTTATGTGGATCCGGAATCGCATCCGCAACAGTCAGCATTTTGGCATTTGATTGGCTCATTCACCACATGTGTCCCACCTGTTTTTTTCCTTTTCTTGTTTGTGATTTGCATGCTGTGATGTCAATCAGATTTCCTTGGTCACCAATGAAATTTCTGATTGACAGCATGGCATACAAACCACAAACAGGAAAATGGAGAAATGGGCAGGGAAGGCATGAGGAATGAGCCAATCACAGGTCAGCATGCTAACTGATTGAGTGGTGACTCTCCAGGCACCAGCCTGTTGTGATTGAGACTCTGATTGGCTGGCAGGCCACCAATCAGAGTTCAACTGTGATTGGCTGGAGTACTTCCTTGTTCCCCTGTGTGCTGCTGACGAGCAGATTATAGCAGCAGCTGCAGGGATCGAGCATAAAAATAGGATCTGTATCCGCAGCCAGTCTGCAACAATGGGGTTGCGGATATCTGCACCCGCACTCGTGAATGCGGTTACCCGCAGACCTAAAGTGTATACCTGTGGAGCTGCAAGGCTCTAAGGATGAGTGCTGGATGGACTTGCTCTCCAAGCTCTCTCCCCTCTTTCCCCCCTGCTTCTCCTTAGTGGTCATTTTTTTGGAGGGGTGGGACTCAGTTTCAGATTTTATCTCAGCCCCCAAAATATATCTGGAGCCCTAGAGCTGCGGGGTCTGCTTCCCAACTCTACATACCCACAGTGTCTCAAGCAGTGATAGCATGCTAAAAACAGTTATGTAACTGGAGTAGCACAGGATTGGCTTGGGCTTGCTGCTGTGAGTGGGTGGGTCTGGATGGGTATGTACTTGGGTAGCTGGATCCACTGCCTGTGCTTCCTTGCCTCTATTGCCATTTTTAGAATGATAGATGGAGCAGAGCTGAAGCAGGGCCATCTATGGGAGCTGCTAATCACACCCCCAACTCCAACTGGAGACATAGGTTATGTTACACTCAACCTGCCACTTACAGAGTTTATATTGTACAATCTTCATGGGGGAAACGCCATCTTCTATGTGATCTCTAAAGTGCTTGCCATACTTCTGGGAACTGTGTAAAAATCAGTGTAATTAGTACACTGTATTTCCATATCATGATACTTTTCCATTGTAATTTTCTCTCTGTATCATCTTTGCATATACCTTTAGCCTGACTGAGCCAGGCAATCCATTTAGCTATTTGCTGGAGATGAAGCATCTTTTCAGTGACTCAGTATAATTTGTTTTCCTGCTGTTAATGCCATTTGCTATCGTGTTTTCCGGTACTGATTTATCTTTGAGTTGGAATATCCTTCAACATGGAGAAGGATAAAGTAGACTTTACATATTTTTTCAGTGTATCTGGGATCCTGCTCACGATTTCCCCCGTTTTCTTTCGGCTGCAACCATCCTCCATGAGGGAAATAGTTCAGGGGAGGAAAAAACATGGTGTGGAAAAAACACAGTGTTAGAGATTATTGCTATTTAATAGGAAGTTGTGCAGATGCATAGAACTCTGCAGAGTTGTACTTCAATTATTGCATGTTGATTCTGCACAAGTGGAAGATTTAAATTAGTGTCCAGTGCTTTTTTACATATATTTGGCCAGAGCGACTTCTCCATTTATGGACTCAGCTTCCCTACATGGGGCGTTAACCCTAGGGGATGCAAGATGTTGGTGCTGCTGCCAAACTTTTCTGAGGTTTTGTCATGGGACTGGAACTTTAACCTTCCATCCAGGACTTGATAAGACAATTGCTGGTCAGGGTTAATTTAAAAAATATATCTTGAGAGCTTTTAACTCACTTGATTTTTTTTTTTCCAGGCTTTTTTTTTCTTTCCAGGTTTTTGGTTTTTTCCCCCCTAATTGTTACTGATGAATTTCCATATATTTTGGGGGGAAAATGACTCCAGCAACTTTATCTTTTATCAACTTGTGGACATAAATTTTAATTATTCTAACAATTAAAAGGGAAGGGTATAAGATCTCTGGGGCAGGGCCATCTTTTATGTCTACAGTGCCTTGCACAATGATTACTGATTGGCCTGTAAATGCTATCATAGTAAAAATATAAGGTGAGAATATGAAAAACTAGGTACATAGAAAAACTTAGTGAGCATTATGGAGCAATTAGGCTGAGCATCACCCCATCTAATTTTAAGGCACCTAGAAAATTGCTGGGATTCACAAAGCCTTGAGTTTGGCACTGAGGCTCCCTAGAAGCTGCTGAGTGTGGAGGACGACCTCTTTCATTACTTTTAGCTCAGTGGCTAGCATGTTCACCTGAAATTTGAGCACCCCAGGCTAAACTCCCCTGTTTACCTTGGGGGTTTGAACACAGACCTGTCTCCTCTCAGGTGAGTGCTCTCATGACTGGGCCATAGGATAATCTGATGAGGTGGCTCCCCAATCTCTCTTCTTGAAGCTGTTTCATCCTTTTGTTATTTATTTACAACCATGGGGGGAGAGAGAAAGAGAATATGACTGTATAGCTTGGTGGTTAGAGTATATAAGCCTTTCCTGTAGTGGCACCTTGGTTCACAGCGTTACAGTTGCAAAGAATTGTAATAGATTGGTGTGGAATGATTTCACTTTACAAAAGCTGTGTTAACTCTCCCTCTACAAATCATGTTCAACTGTATGCCTGATAATTCTATTCTTTATTATAGTTTTCATCAATTTGCCTGTACTGAAAATGGGTTTACCTGTCTGCAATTGCCAGGATTGCCTCTAGAGCCTTTTTAAAATCACCATCATTACGTTAGCATCTCCAGTTGTCTGATACGGAGGCTGATTTAAGTGATACGTTACATACCACAGCTAGTCATGCTACAATTTCATATTTGAGTTTCTTCAGAACTCTTGAAAGAAAACTATCTAGTCCTAGTGACTTATTAATGTTAAATGTCAGTCTGTTCTAAACCCCCTGAACTGAGGACCGTTCCTCAGATTTGTCACCTAAAAAGAGTGGTTCAGGATCTCATCTTCTGCAGTGAAGTCCAATACAAAGAATTCATTTAGCTTGTCTGCAAGAGCCTTGTCTTCCTTGAGTGCTTCTTTTGCATCTTAATCATCCAGTAGATCTAACGATTTTTTGGTAGACTTCCTGCTTCTGATTTACTTTAAAACATTTTACTGTTAATTTCTGTCTTTTATTAGTAGATCTTCAAATTCTCTTTTGACCTGCTTAATTGTGCTTTACATTTGACTTGCCAGCCCTTATGGTCCATTCTTTTTCCCTCACTAGGATTTGACTTCCAGTTTTTAAAGGATTTCATTTTGCTTCTAACTGCCTCTTTTACTTTGCTGTTTAGCCATGGTGGTGGTTTACTGGTGGTCTTATTTTTTAAAATTTTATTTTGGGGTGTACATTCAGTTTGCTCCTCTATTATGGTATTTTTAAGTAGTTTTCAGGCAGCTTGCAGAGATTTCACACTTCTGACCATTTCTTTTAATATCCATTCAACTAGCATGCTGATTTTTGTCTGGTTCCCTTTTCGAAGTTAAGTGCCACTGTGGTAGGCTTCTTTGATTATTTGCCTTCCTACAAGGATGTTAAAGTGAATTATCTTACAGTCGCTATTACCAAGCTGTTCAGCAATATTCATCTCTTGTACCCAACCCTGTGCGCCATGTAGGACTGAATCAAGAACTGCCTTTCCCCTTCTGAGTTCTAGGACTAGCTGCTCTAATAAGCAGTCATTAATGGTGTCTAGAAATTTTATCTCTGCATTCTGTTCTGGGGTGACATGTACCCAGTCAATATAGGGCTAATTGAAATCCCTCGTTGTTATTTGTGGTTTCTCTTTTTGGAGCCTCTGTAATTCTCCCTGCGTATTTCATAGTCACTCTCCCCATCCTGGCTATGTGGTCGGTAGCAGATTCCTCCTAATATACTTTTATTATTATTATTTCTTTGTAGAGATTCTGTGGTACTGGTTGAATCATTTACTACAAATTTTTACTGTATTTGACTTTGTGCTTTCTATCACATACACCACCATTCCCCATCATCGTGACCTACACTGTCATTCCTGCAGATTTTGTACCCTAGTACTTCCCTGTCCTATTGATTATCATTGTTCCACCAAATTTCTGAGATGCCTCTTCTGGCATATCCTCCTTTAATATCAGGCACTTGGGTTCACCAGTCTTAATATTTAGACTTTGAGCATTTGTATACAAAGCCTTATGAAATCTGAGACTATTTAGTTATCTGCATTTATATGATGCAATTGAATCACAGCAGAAGCGCTGCCAGAAAGCCTCTTGGTCTAGGCCTAACCTTCAATCAGGGCAGTTTTTATTGAGAGGTAGTACTGAGCTGCAGAATCATCTAGCTCTTCTTGGTAGTTGGCCTGTGCTTTCCCAATGAGAAGCAGGGCAAGGTGAATCACACGCAGTGTCATGAAGGAGAGCTCATCCTTTCCATGCTGGTCAAAAATGCTTCAGGGTCATCTCCTGCTGTCATCTTGGGGAGCATGGGGGTGAGAGTGATCCCCTGTGCACCAGCAGGGGTCTGTCCTGGGCTGCAGGCCCCTGCATGGTGGCTCTGGGTCTCATCTCCACCACCTGTTGCAGCAGCTGTTGCTGTTGGGTCTCCATGTGCTCTAGCCACTGCTATTATCTCTAGTATTGTTGGGCGTGCTATTCTGTCAGCCACTGCAAGACTTAGTTTAACTCCATGATCTCTCTCCCTCCAGGAGAAAGAACTGAAATTCAAAAAGAAGAAAAAAATCTGGTATCACGTGTCACAGGTTCCTGTCAGGGTCTGTGTTAGGCCCCTTGCTGGTGCCTTGGGGTGTACCGGTGTGTACCTCCTGGTGGGGGCAGCCTCTGGCATTGTTGTTCCCCTTATAAGGTTCTGCTGGAGTAATGCTGCCTTGTCAAAGGGGTCGTGAAGGTTGCCTGATGCAGGGCTGTCACTGCTCTGCTTTCTTAGAGTTCTCTTTATAGTTCTTCCCAGTGCTTCTTCTGGGTTTGTTTGTTTTTAAAAAGGTGCTGGTACTTGGCTAGGGACTCGTCATTTGTACTAGATATTTCCTCTTTCACACACGTGCATGGTTATGGCAAGTCTGCTTGTTTGCAAGGCAGGGAAAGCCCCCCTCTGCCTCCTGTCTAAGTCCTGAATGGGGCTTATAGACCTCTGTGTACACATCCACAGCTTTGATGAAAAGCACATGTGTAAAGGGCCACTCCACCAGTTGGAAATCTGGCTATGCATCCCCTGCAGATTCCCCTCCTTCACAAGTGCATGTTGGGGCATTTCACAGTGGGCCAAGGGAGAAGTTCTGAATGGGCTTTGTCAGCAAGGGTGAAAATCAGGGCAGCTGTCAGGTCTGCCTTAGCTTTCATGGATGGCTGAATTGGATTCTGGCAGCTCCTAAATAGGGGAAGCCATCTCCTTTACATGTTGGAACCAGTACTTTTTCTGGTGCAAGAATTAATACCAGCCAAAGAGCTTAATCATGATGCAGTGGCAGAAGGGAAGCCAGTGAAGGATGTGAGTCTATGATTGGAGTAGCATGCGAATAGATTAGTTTTGTAGTATCATTGTGGGTGAATTGAACAGAGCAGTGAGGACAGAGCCAAGACAATTGGGGAGCAGAAACCTGCAGTAGTCAGATAGAATGGTCAGGGCCTGAATAAATGTTTTGGGAATGGAAATGTATGGATTTTGGAACTGTTGCAAAGGAAAAACAGGAGGGGTTAATGAAAGTGTTTATCATGGGGAAAGAGAGTTTGCCCAGAACAGTTTTTGAATGGTTTTTCCATGTGTGTTTTAGATACAGGCAGTTTTTTAAAATTAACAGTACAAGCACTTTTGGTTTTCAGCTATCTTGTAGCACTTGTATGTTGTCCATTGTGAAGAAATAGTGTTCTTCAACTTTCCACTAATGCCTGGGTCTCTTTGTACTCAAATTGTGATGAATAAAGACCTTGCTTTCCTCGTATACATGAAGACTCCAGCATTGCAGCAGAGCACTTGGTACATTTTGTTTTCTTCCAAAATCAGTTTCTGGGAGAGGATGGAGGGGGGTGGGGAATGAAGGTGTTATAAATGAGACTTTACTTTATGTAACTGTTAAGAGGGTACCACGTTTCCTGAAAATGTGCCTTGGTACCAGAAAGCCAAACTATTTTTGTGAAGGCAAACAATTTCTAAATAATCTGTGTATCCATTTACCTGCATTAATGTTTTTGATAGCATCCATTATTCAGCACGAGGGTGCTGGAGTTGCAGGTCAACATATCATGCGCATCAGTGCATTATACAGAATTTGCCTTTGTTTTGTTGTCCAGGCTGCACTTGAGTGACCTCATTTTCTCAGAACAGCATCATTCTACCTACTACGCTCTGTAGTATTCAGTGGAGACCGTGATCTAACTTCCCACTGGTTCCGATACAGGCTCTTCTACTTGGAGGACATTTTGCTCCCTTCATCATGCTCTTGATCCCACTTTGCTATTAAAATCATACTGTTTCTTGTGTCAGCTTGTGTCAGCTTGGTCTGCCTGAGCCAGCTTTTTTGGCACATAAAAACATATCTAGATGATCGTAATGGTCCCTTCTGACATCAATGTCTGAGTCTTGTTGAAGAAAATACAACTTAACCCTATGTAATCAAGTTTTAGCAAGACATTTATTCTGGCATGCAGGAAGAGAGTCTGTTAACAACACAGAGTCTGTGCAGTTAAGTGAGCTCTGCTCGGAGGCAGATTTTGCAGGTATTTATATGATAGACAGTTAACAATTTTTGCCTATTAGGTGCAAGTGAAAGTTTACAAACTGGTTAAAACAGAACAACAGTTCAGAGACAGCTTATCTTATTAAGAGTACTTTAACCTTGAGAGGCCAGTTGTTTTTCTTTCCCTTCTCAGACTATACCGTTCTTATCTTTACACTTTCCCCCATTCTTCTATGTCATGCTGTGGCTGATCAAATTTGAGGCCTGCAAGGTTTGCTTCTACAGTCTATAAGTCTATATCTAATAATTAAGGACCAAATTCTTCTCTGACTTTCACATCCTTGTATCACTAGTCATGGGGGTTGCCAAAGTTCTTAAGCAGAATTTGAGCCTACGGCTATAAAGATCAATTTTCAAGCTGTGACGACAGTGTAAGAGTCTGTGTAGCTAATCTCAGTGTCACTTGTTTGTCCCGCATGCTTCATAGTGTAAGACTGCACATTTCTGATTATTAAGAAATGAAAGGATATTTTGGGATGTTACTCCATAATACCCTCTGACAGGCTAGAAATCATACATTCTCAGACCTTCCAGTTTCATGTCCTGGATTTCGTGGTATTGTTCTGCTTTGACACCCCCCACCATTATCTGAGTCCTAGTTGAAAAGCACTTTGCTCTACACCCTCTGTTTGAGAGGGACCCCAAAGCAAGTGTCATCAAATCCGTTGCACGGGGTTGTACCACCACTCAGGTTTGGCCTAGCTGCCTCTCTGTCTTGGCCTGTGGAGAGGTGGCTGGGCAAAATTGGAGTGGCATTGAGACCCTATTATGTTGTAATTCCAGTCCAGTTTGGTATGTTTGACCCTCTGTCTCCATCAGTGGAGGAGCAGATGGGCCAATCCTTAGTGGTACTGTGCCCTGCTGTATCCGTTTGAAATGTAGGCTTGCTTTCTCTTTTGGTAGAAAGTACATTAAAAATAAACCCAGAGAGTGGTGTAATATGACCAATTCCATTGTTAACTTGAAGACTGATTCATTTGCTTTGTTTCTACCTACAGCACACAACAAAAATGGCCCTATTTTTGCATTCTGTAAAGGATATATCTGCTCTCTCTGATATTTTTTAACTTGCATGGCAGAAATTCTACATTCTTAAGGCCATTTTTAACCCTATCATATTCGTTCATTAGAAGATATGGGTTAAAAAGGTACATTTCTCATTTTGCATTTAAATAATTGCCATTCCTATTTTTTTTTAAGTCCTAAAGTTGCAGTGCAGTACAGATTTAATTGATTTCACAGTATGGTCTCACTGACATGTCACACATCTTTTCACTTCCCTTCAAATACTAGATTATTTTTTTCTATTACACGGTGTATACTTAAAGCTAGTGTTTGAGGTTAGTGATTTTTCACAGTGTGTTCCTAATAAGAGATTAGAAAGCTAAAAGCTTGAGAGCTTTTGTAATTTAGGAATTGATGCCTCTGTTCTAATAGCCTAATCCTGGCATGGGACTGTTGGGGGTGTTATGTGGAAGAGTATCTGTTTATAGAAGAAGTCAAGATGGCCAAGTCAAAAGCTGTTCTCTGATGGTGTGAGAGGGTTCCATACTAGAGAGGTGAACTGAGGAAGAAGTTGATTCTCACTGGCAGATCAGACTGCTATTGGGAAAATAGGGAGGCTTCGGGTGTATTTTGGCACTTCACTGACAAGCTACTGATCTGATCTGACTTGCACTTGAAAACAATGGGTTCTGCTGACTGACAAGCCTGTATGACATGAAGTGGAAAGGTAAATATTGATCTTCCCTACATACTGCCAAATGCTAGCTGCCTCCCATGTTCCACATCATGGAGGAAGCAGACAATTTCCTCTTTCCCAAAATGCACTGGGTGTGAATGCCACAGGAGAGTCACTGGAGGTACACAGCAAAATTAGCAAGCCAGACAAGCAGATCATTTCTTTCTTCTGCCAGTCAGTGGTATTTACAAGGCCGTGAAAAAAGCAGGCCAGCTGTGCACCTGGGATTCGTAGGGCATTAATTTGTCTGGCAGGCATTAAGTGTGAGAGACTGCTGAGAAACGGCACTCTGGTCATTGTAAATCGGGATAGTTCCTTGGAGAAGGCCTGACTGAGGGACATAGTAAGAGTGGCTAATTACTAGCTCAGCCTGAGCTGGAAGAGCCAAAGGAGATGAATTAGCCCATTAACTGCCAGAGTAGAAAAGGAGCACAGGATGGAACTGCAAAGGAAAGGAAAGTGGGAGGAAAGGGGAAAGAGAGGGCAAAAGGGGTTATTGATTGTATGTCTTTGTAAATAGTACTGCTGATGAGACAATAAAGGAATGGTGGTTGATAAAACACAAACTATATGGTCGTTACATAATAGAGGTGTTACAGC
This sequence comes from Pelusios castaneus, assembly GCA_007922175.1. NCBI lineage: Eukaryota > Metazoa > Chordata > Testudines > Pelomedusidae > Pelusios > Pelusios castaneus. Next base: position 9,721,176 of record ML685797.1, read on the forward strand.
CATTTGTGCAAGAGGGCAAGTGGATGGTCACACCCGGCTCATGAGAAATGAGATTTCACAAATCTCAGCCGGGCTTTTGATGAGTGGCAAGTCTGCTGGAATCCACTGGTGTTTGGAACGCGGGAATTACAGTCAGTTATGCCTTGACTTGTGTGTGAGTGAGCAAGGGAACACCATTTAAAATCTTTTTGTATCATTTCTCCATCTAAAAAGTGGGGGTTAATTATCCATGCTGCACAGTGCATGCAGTAGTCAAGGTGCCTATTGAGTGCAGTTTATGATCCAGACATGTAGATCACCAGGTGATGAATTCTTCAGTTCACTGTATTTACTATAAGGCAGAGAGTTGCACACTTTACTGCTTATGTAAACTGAGCTGCAGAACTAAGGAGAGAGTAGCATATTAAGATCCTGCCTATAATATGTGTAGGTGGCAGCAGCTATGCCTGTAGCACTGAATGGATAAGCTGTGGCTTTGCTGTTTCCTCTTACAGCAATAGAAATCAGGCTTTCCCAGTTTGATTTTCACCAGAATCGGTCTGCCCATTGATGCCTAGAACATTCCCTGAAAGCACTGGATTGATCAGATGTGGGGCCACAACCCTTTAGGCCAAAGCATATGTGATTGCTAAGGAGCCAGCAGTTGTCTCTTGCAACTAGATGGTGAGACGGGTGGGAACACAAATCCTGTCCCTATTCCTGAACCCTGCTAGAGAGCTAGCCATCTGAGGAAGATCTCAGAGTGCTTTGTAGGGTTCAGGGACTTCACCCTCCTGACCCCTAGGAACAGGAGACAAAGGGAAATAAGATTCAGTAGTTATTTTCTGGTGCCTTGATTGCTGCCTACTCCTCCTTCTACCTCTAATGTCTCCACCACCCAGGCTTGCAACTTCCATATTGCCTTTTACTTTATCATGTCCCTTCACTCTTCAGTTTCCATTGAATCTCCATTAGTCCTATCTTTGTCCATCTCAATGCTAAATCCTCCTCCCTGCTCTGGTCATTGCCCCCATGTCTCCTGCAGCTGCCTCCACACTCACCTTCAGCCCAGCCAAAGTATTGCAGCTAAAATCCCATTCCTTCCTTGCCACTCAGCTCATGTCTCTCACTTTTTCAGATCCCTGCCCTGCCTGCCCTATTCCTTCTGCATTAAAATCAGACTTCTACTCACCTGCTGCATTCCTGCCTACATATCTTCCTGTTCCCCCCTTGCTCAGCCCAAACATCCCTCCTCATCACCCTTTTGTAATCTTTCCTTCCATCTTCAGGCTGCCTTCCATGCCCCTCTTCCTTCTGTGTTGTACATCTCCCGCTTCTCATGTGTCACATGACATCCCTCTCCTGCTCGCTGTGGCTTGCTCCTGACAACAGTAGCTGCTGTGACATCCCTACACGCGGCTCCTAGTGTACTTAGTGGATCTGAAGAATTCTCACTGGATTGTAAGCTTCCAATTTTCATCCAAATCAATAGGATTTTGCCCACCTATGCCTAGAACGCCCCTGAAGTTATGGAGTTGATTGGCTGTGTTTTTTCAGAGTTAGTGCATTACTGATAGACAAATAGAAATGTCATTAAGTTGTGTGTAAGGCCTTGCTTTGCTTAGTCGGTGATCACATTTCTCAGGGTGGCTGGAAAAGGCCAACAGGATGTGTTTTGAGGAAAATGACTGAAGTGGGGTGCCTGCTGCCCACCGATTGAGAGCATTTCAGAGGCATGTACAAAAAGTGGGAGATACAACGGAAGCTGCTAATCATGGGATTTAGGCAGTGTGATCATGGGGAAGTAGGAAAAGATCAGAGAAGTGTGCAAAACCTTTTAATTGAGCATAAGGATCTTAAACTTTATGCAGTGGTTCAGATATTATAAAGATAGACAGAAGTGATGTTTACCCCAAGGAAGTCTTAGGTAGAGCCTAACACAATGAATAGCCAAATACACCAGAGCAGCATGTCTGCTGTTAATCAACTAACCCATAACATCTCTTGTGGAGCGTGCCACAGACAGTTCAAATTGGCCTGATCAGCCACTCACATGTTCATAGAAACCAAACCAGTCAGTGATCTCATGGTCATCTTTGAATTTGGAAGAACAAATATGAACCTAATTAAGACAGAGAGCCAGTGAAAGGATTTGAGGAGCGGAGTGGTCAGAGTAACACAGAAGGAAAGAGTTTCAGATCATTATTTTGGATAGTCTGTAGGGGGAACATAACTTCTGATATGTTACTATCTACTTAGACCTCTTTTTGAAGCAACAGCAATTTAAATTACATCTCTCTACAAGTGCTGAAATAAGATTGGAACTAGGGTATAAGGATGGGATTTATGGCTGAAAATCAGGCATGGGCTAGATAAATTCCATGGGGGAGGCCTGGGTCCATGTTTTTTGCAGATCCTTGGAGGGAAGTGCTTGTCTGTTGTTATGGGTACGGTGTTAGTGCCACAATAGTAAACAGCAACAAATGGTAGAAAAAGGAAGACTGATTCTCACTAATCCCTGGCTCTGTGTTTATGTAGTTAGCTACCAGATGCAAGGTGCCATTTTGAGTGAGTTACAACTACCACATATTCATGATTCTTCAGAGCAAAATAATTATGTGGTCGTTATTTTAACTGTTGCAGAATATGTATATATGTCTTGGCATTTTCCTCAGTTCAGACTCTCTCTCTCTATAGGATCACTGTATCCATCACAGAAATGCATTTACCTATTAGTGAGATGCGGCAACTGTTTAACAACACAGAGCAATGCTGCACACAGTTTAGTACAAAAAGTATACAAACCTTTTTATAAAATATATTGAAATATGTTAAATTAGTTCAGTCTTTCCTCCTAGAAATGAAATTTTGAATTAAATGCGACTAGAAAAGTTTTTAGAAAAATATAAAAGCTATTTAATAGCTCAAATATCAAGACAATGATGATATAATGTATTTATTAACATATTGAAATAGAAAATGCAAATATTTGAAAGTGTTTAAACATCAGTACGTAGGTGTCCCAACCAGGAATGTTATTTATTCATTCAACTCTAATGACTGAATGAACAGCCTTGATTCTGTCAACTGCTAAGATCTCAAACTCTAAGGCCTTTACTGTCTCATTTATTAAATACTTGAGCCTGATTCCTCTAGGTAGCACTTGCCAGAAGACTTATTATGTGCAGTGCCCTTTGTTACCATGGAATAATTAGTTTACTGAAGACCCTTTACATCTTTGGCTATATTGGTGGTTTGTTGCACCCATATAGTAAACTATTGTTAGAGATGGTTGGATAGGTGATAAAGAGTAACAGTCCTCAGCATGCAACCTGTCATAGAAACTGCTAGTCCTACATGAGTACTTTACAATTTAAAATGTGGGAAAAGAGCCCCACATTTGCAGTTTATCTTCCGAAGAGGTAATGAAGCATGATGGTGGATACAGTATACTAAAACGGATGAGTCTGTCACAGCAACAAGAGCAGAGATACTTCTTTGCATTTGTATATTTAAGTGTCTGATCTCTAACAAGATACAATAAAAATGGGTACCTGCTGAATGATGATGTGGCAGTCTTAGGTTATATGGTTTGGGCACTGAAAATAGAGACAAAGGAGAGTAAGATGTTTTCACCAACAGACAGGGAGGGAAAGAGGCATATTCTTGATATTTCTGAAATAAGGATGTATTCCAGTTACAGAATCCTGCTCAGATTTCTGTTGGGGGCATTTACTGTCAGTTCAGAGTGTTGCTGGTGTGGGCTGGCTTTGTGGTCCTGCATTGAAAAGGAGAGGGCTATCATTCTCCCGTGTGTATGACGGGCTGATCAAGGTTGGAATTCTGAAAGGAATCTGCCTGAAAGAACATGTCTCCTGCAATTCTGCCCACCTACCTATAAGGTGAGTGACAAGCTTTTATCATACATTAATTAAAGGCCCCGTGTATTCCCAGTCATACTTGGGGTAAATATAGTGGAAGCCATGTAAGTCAATATTTTCCAACAATTAGCATGTCTCCTGTGTTTAGAAAAATATTTTGGCAATTGAGGGTGTAGTAACCATTGGCAAATACTGACATTTTAATACTGACTCTGTAAGCTCTTCTAGTTCTGGCTCAGATGAAACTCATTCTTTCCCATTCAAAAATCCAAATTATATTGGCTTTGATAGGAAGTATAAAAATGAACTATTGGGTTTTGCATCTTTAGTGATGGTTTGTATACCCAGGGCATGCCTTAATATGAGAGGTCATAAAACAGCACTGAAATTTGTGCTCTGAAACCTCATTTTGCATTTCATCTAGGTAAAACTCTCTCCCTGGTTACAGGTCTGTTGGAGGTGACAGAGTTATATCATACATACCATCGAAGAGAATGCATAACTTGACACCACAGGGAAAGATTGACAAGTTTGATATCTGAATCTCCATAGCCCTCATGACTGTGTAGAAAGGGGGTACAAGATTTATAGACTCAAGGTCTTCTCTCATTACATTTTTGCAGTCCCACTGATTGTAATAGGGTTGATGTAAATGAAAGCAGAATATAGTCATATTTGTGTGTGGAAAGGCTCATGTTCTGCTGTGAAGTGTATTATGTGAATCCCTCAATCTCCGCCTAATGACCTTCTCTGTGTTAGTCCGGATTACAGATATTGTGCCAAAATCTGCCAATCTACAGCAGAGCAACTACCGGTACATTGAACGCTGTGGAGTTACTTGGCATTTACATTGATGTAAATGAGAGCAGAATTTGGCCTCTCTTTCCTAGGGGTTCTCAGCTTTCTATGGACATGTGAGAAGTCTTTAGTGATACCAGGAAGGGTTTGTGACAATTTTTCACCCCTGTTCTGCCAAAAAAAGTAAGCATTGGTGTGGCTTTTAGTAACTTTCTGAAGGTTTGTTTTTGAGGTGCTGGGTGCCAATAAATTTCTTTCATGGATGGGGCTTTATTCTGGGTGGCAATTACTTTAGCTTGAACTCTGTTGAAGTCTTTAGAAGGTCTTGCATGGAAATTGAGTGACATTTGGATCAGGCCTTTAGTGCAGCTCAGTTTCTCATGACTTGATCCATTTTATGTCACGTTTCAGGGGGATACGGTGATGTGATAGACTCATCTCAAAGTTTTTCCAGCAACTGGGTTGAACTTAATAATTTTTCAAACATTTACTTTGTCTCTTTCCCCACTCCGACCTTTGATTCTAGGATTGTGTGCGATATCCATGGACTCTCCCTCCTTTATAGTAGGCAGATTTTACACGAAGGAAAAACATGTGACAGACTAAAATGGGTGGGATAGATTGGAGTTTTCTTGAGACTGGAAGAAAGAAAACTGGTAACTGTATGTGACACTTTTTGATGAGGTCACTGGAATGAAAGCATGCTGGGAAGACTTCACAATATTCAGACCTATGGATAAGAGTGGAAACATTAGGATGCTGTTCTGTACTGCAGGTTTAATCAAACAGTCAGAAATAAACTACTATGTGAATCATCCTATTTTAAACAACATGATACATATGTACAGATTTATATAGTGTGCATGGTGTATATATTTTTAATAAAAGGATTTCAGTGAAAGAGATTGTAATTCCCTTTTATGGGCATGCTAATACGTAGGAATCATTTATAGCTGTATAGAAAGTAAAACAAGCCTTAGTATTATATCAGTTCTGTACATTTAGTGGTTTGCTGTGAAGCTGGGGAAAATCATACTTGCTCCTTATATTACTTAGAGTATAAAGCAAAAGACTGCAGAGAATACACACTTGGAATGAAAGAACAGATGATGCAGCATTTTCCGAAAGATGAAGAAATGCAGACTTCAAGTTAAACACTCTGCATTATGTAAATACCATGCCATGTAAGTTGGGGTTATGCTTTAGTGCTTCAGGGTGGAAAGTGCATGTCTACCTCTGATTTTGTTTAGAATATTTTGTTGCAGTAAACCAGTTGCCTCGTCCCAATTGTTTTAATGACGAGCTGATCAATATCCCATTATTGCATGTAATAGTGGATGCAGGAAGTGCTCAGAAGATTTTAATGCATGAATTATGCATTCTGTGCTCATTCTGTAGTCTCAGAGCAGAGTAATAGAGATTATGAAAATGACTGGGTTGGTTTTTTGCATGAAGTAACTGCAGTGAAATGCTTCATATTTTCATCCACACAGGCGGCACTGAGTGGGACGACCTATTTAAGAAGACATAAATCCCTGAGTTTACAGCACAGAATGCTTGATTCGAAAGCTTTGCAGCCATGTACAGAGCCAGTTTTCCTTCTGTCTAACCTGTTTTCTGCAGAAGGTTGGCTGAGGGATGCTAACGGCTGTGCTATTCTCTGAGGTCACAGCTTGAAGTCTTTTTTTTTTTTTTTTTAATTTGCTTTCTGCCGCAGGAGAGGATCTGTGAATTTTATTGGTGCAGCCATCATTGTATTTTCAAAAAATATAAACTTGGAATAGTTATTATGAACAAAAGGACATGAAGGAACTCACCTTCTCAGGTAAACTGAGAATTTTTTTTTCCCTTGTAGATTTGGTTGCAGAAACTGAAATGTGCTGAGGCAGGATTCTGTGATAACACTGTTAGTGATTTCTGTACTGGAATGCAGTGTCAGGTTTCTCAAATGGTTATTGCTGGTTGTGTCATATTAATATGATTATTTTTAAATGATTAAATATTATTGTGAGTGAAAGTTTTTATACTTTTTGCATATTGCAGTTTATATAGGAGTGTGCATTGATGATCGGTTTGTATCTTCTTTAGATCACTGCATCATGGGGATGGGCTGTACAGGAACCAAACTTAATCGATAAAATAAAGTGATCTGTTTCAGTAGAGGTCCTAGCAGGAAAATGACAATAGAGTTTCCTTGGCATTTGTTCCTATTTTTGTGCATTTATTATGACATTTGCAAACAATAGTAAAATAAAAAGTATATCTGTGAACAGCAGAATCTATTCAGACTGTCCTGTAAATGATTGAGATGATCAAACTGTTAAATCTTGGCTAAAAGTGCGGTCTGTCATAGAGCACAGAAACACATCTGTCCGTATTGTCCTTCAAAATCCTCCATGCTGTCCAATAGTTTACATTCTCTGAAGTATTTATAGTAACTGCATTTGCTGGAAATGCATGTTCTTGACAAGAAAGATGCATTTAAAAAGCATATAGAATCTTTACATTTGCACACAACATACAAATTGTGAGATGTTTGTTATTTCTATATAATTAATCTAGCAAACACAGTTCTGAAAGAGAAGAGTACAAGCAGTTTGTGCAATTATTGCTTATTAAACCACATTTTCCAGTACAGGAAATGTTTTAAGCCTTAGTATCATTCCCAAATATTTTCATATATTTCCATGTTGAACTTCTGTGTTTAGAGTCAATGGGCTCAGGCAAAATGCAAATCTACTTTCTGGATAAAATAACTTGAAAAGATAGGTCCAAAATGTTTTTATATAGAAATATTTTTCTGAATTATATGTCCTGAAAGACCATGACACATAATTTTAATAATCTGAAAGCCATGTGCTATGTGATAAGAATTGGTGAGTAGGTAGGTAGTGCCATCTTTATTGTCTTAAAAAAAAAAAAAAAAAAAGGGGGGGGCAACAGAAATTCTGCATGTTATATTTCTCCAGATAAATAACATTGGGTCTAAAATTACATTTACCAGTGTCACAGTCATATCCATAAACTCCCATCAGTATCAGAGGCTGTTAGTGCCTGATTTTGCACACAAACGTGGGCCCCTCCCTGCCTCAAAGAACGGGTTGTTTTCATTGCTTGCAAAAAGTTCCCTTAAGAAATAGGCAGGAAACTAATCAACCAGCAAATGAATTTTCTTAAACCGATAACTATTAATATTTCAGATTCGGGTGGTGAGATTATTGCTCATTACTCTTGTTTTTCTGTTACTGCTGTAAACTGTCTTTTTGTTGCACTTCCATAAAACAGACAGAATTTAGAACACGTCTCTTTTATCATTCTTTTTCAACTGTGTATATTGTAGAGGCGACACAGAGAGGGAAGGGACTGTGTTGCTTGTTTGTATCTTAAAGACCATCTGAATGCTGACTCACAGAGCAGTTTTAGGTAGTGCTCACTTGCCCCCTGGCTGTTGATACAGCAGTTATTGCAGTAAGATGACGATTGTGAAAAATTAGTGCAGAATGCTATTCAAATGAGTAGTGAGGGAAGTCTTTAAAAATCTTCCCTGGCAAAACCAGTCAGTATCTTGAACTAAGAGTAAAGTGTGAACACACTTCTGGGTGTGTCATTTTTAAGGCTAAAGTGAAAAGATACAAATCCTGTTGGATGAACAGCAGCAACATAAATGTAAAGTTAACACAGTAGTTGTAAAAGGCAGATATAGATTAATTTTTCTCTTGATAATAAGCCACTCACTAAATGTTGTTCTGCATTTGTTGTAAAATTATTACATATGTGGTGCTGCTTTTCTTACCACAAAATATATTAGTGATGCAGAAAGATAATAAGTAACAAGAAGAGCCAACTTCTTAGGTGAATTAGATGCTATTTAACTTTAGAGCCCTGAGCGGATACAAAATTTGTATCCACATCCATTCTCCGATCTGGAAGAATGATCCTCCAGTATCTGCATCCATGGATATAAAGTGGGTATCTACAGATTTGCAGTATTCTCTTTAACTTTACAAGGAGTCCTGTGGCACTTTTAAAGACTAACAATTTTATTTATCACATGAGCTTTAAATAAAATTGTTTGTCTTTAAAATTGCCACAGGACTCCTTGTTTGTTTTGTTGAACTAGACTAATAAGGTTAGCTCTCTGGAACGATTTAACTTTTTATATGAAAGTAACGAAGTAAAAGAGTGGAAATAAATATCTACAAATATCTTATGTATCTACAATGTTTGCATAGATAATGTGTTTTGAGCTTATAATACCTAATAAACTGGCAAAAGTGGACTTCATGTTATTCAAATAATAATTTATGTTCTAAAATGTCATAGTTGAAACATTAATAAATATTAAAATATCATAATCTAGTATTCAACAAAGAAGGAAGCATAGTGATTAAATATTAAAAAGTGGAAATACTAATTTCACAAAAAAATATGGCTGGGATTTTCAGGGGAGCCAAAGAGAGTTAGGAGTCTAGACCTCATTGTGTTTTAATGGGAATTGGGCCCCTGTGTGTCTTTGGCTAAGATTATCGAAGGACCGAATATAAATATTTAAGTGAATACAGCAAGGACAGTTTGGGTAGAAAGCAAGGAAGGTAAAGGCAGGGTGATTGTTCAGACCTGTTAATGCAAGTCTCTGCAATAATTAAAGAAAGATCACAAATTGTATTATTTCCTCCTAACATTATTACTGTGTTTTTCGAAAGGATCTTGAGGCAATGCAGGATATCATAGAGAAATTAATTTAATGTAACTTGTTGGGAAAATCTTAAACTGTCTTATTGAAGGATGTTGTTGGAAATACACATTTTGATTCAGGCACTGTGTCATCATTTTACTGATCTATTGGTTTTTTTTTTAATATCTCAAACTTCCATAAAGAACTAAATAAAAGAACAAAGAAGACATAGTATGCTTAATTTTAGCTCTTTACTTTGCAGGTTTTGAAAAGCTATTTTGGCTCAGACTCTGGGAAATGACCCTAAAGACTGTAGTCAGGGAACTAATGCCGACTCTCATGTCGTCTTGGGCTCCACACCAAGCACCATTCAGTGTGGCCAACAGCTGATGAAAACCACGTACTTGAGAAAGCGTTACTGACCTGCAGGGAATGATGATGGCTTTAGATGGCACTCTGAGTCAGTTCTGAACCCAGGCCATAATGTAGCAGCGCTATAGTAATATTGTGCTCTAGTCACATGGAAATGAAAGTGAAGACATCTTTCTAGAGAGGCCGGAAGGAGAGAAGGTATTGGTAAAGGATCAGCAGAGACTACTGTTTGTAAATGAGGAAGCAATGAAAATACAAACAGAAGTGGTGATCAGTAAAGTAATAAGAAATATTTACAGAGTGTATTTTCCTGCAATGCTGCGTTTATGAACTGTTAAAGGTGTAAGGAAATTTCACTTTCTTCCCTTCCTTATGACATTGTATTTGTGAAACATCTGAGATATCCTGGCACTACTGCTGTGTTTCCTCCAGCATGGAAGGTAGGAGATAGATTACTGAGAATGACAGAAATGTTTATGAAATGGTTGGACACACCTGAGATAGCTAGATTGCCAGGTCAGATCCTTTCTCTGCAACTAAAAGTTTTAAAGAAATCAAGAAAAGAAATCTGTGAGTACTTCAAGTGTGTTTATGGTCAGTAAGTATGTATGAAAGACACGATTTTGCTTAACAAATCAATTTACAGAGAAAAGTAAGATCGCTACTTTTTCTCCAGGTCACACTCCTGAGTTAGTACCACTAAATGATCCTGAGCTGGTTTCTGTTTGGCATCACTCATTCACAGAACTGAACACTGCTTTGGGTTTCATATTCCATTTTGAGTTACCTGTGCAGCGGTAAACCTGGAGCGCCATGATGCCATTTTACGGAGGCGCTTGTCAGAGTGTAGTCACATTTCAGTACATTTCTGAAATTCTCAGAGGTTGGAAATGAGCTTTTCTGTCACATGATTGGTAAAAGGATCCTTTGGGTGTTTTATACTGCTATATTTACTAAAATGCTGTTGATACACTGCAGATTAGTTTTCTTTCTACATAATTTATTTATTTACATGCCTAAATAGTTAGACACCATAAGTCCAATGATAAATGTTGCTCAATGAAAGCTTTTAGAGTTTGTCTAGTTCTTGAAAGTACCTCTTTATCCTCCACTTAAAAGCTATTTAGGTGTTTTAAAGTAATATTCATTGAATTAGAACAGATGTCCCTATGCCTCCTGCAGCAACTGTGCCTTAGGGGCATGCTAATTGGTGGGAAAATGAAGCAGTTACAGATACTAAGGGCTCTTCCTTGAGATCCAGTATTTATACCCTAAAAGTAAAGTATTTGAACATAACAGACAAGGAGTCCTGTGGAACTTTTAAAAACTAACAAATTTATTTATCACATGAGCTTTTTGTGAGAGAAAATTCCACTTCATTCATACGATAAATACATTTGTTAGTCTTTAAAAGTGCCACAGGACACCTTGTTTGTTTTGCTGAACTAGACCAACACGGCTCCCCCTTTGGAATATATCAACATAATGAGACAGAAAGCCAGCATAGGTCTTCACGCACCTAGGTGTGCAAGCATAGGTCTTCACGCACATGCCTTGCTTTCAAATCCCACAAATCTTCCCTTTTTCTCCTAAACAGCCATTGTTTCATAGTCCTTACTGTAAGCACTTGACCCAGCGAAGGGGTACATGACATGGAGTTAGCTCTTTATTCACCAGGTGCCCCTGCTCCCTCTTACAGGTGCACTTTTTCAGGTAGTAGAAATGTAACTGTCACAAAATGTCACATTGCAGCTTTTTATATCTTTATGGCCTTTGATGCTTATATGCAAACTGTGGGCCAAATACAGACGTATTCATTTTGGAATAGATTTTTCGAAAGCATTCCACTTCCATTTAGAGACCATGCCTGGCTGGATTTTTAAAGAAGCTCATTGCTTTGGATGCATGTTGGGAGAGCAAGGTCTGTTCAGAGTTTTGGCTTTTGTGGGTACGGTGATCACCAGGACTCCATGGTACACAGCAGGGAGTTGGTTTCGGGGCATGTAGTCAGGGAACTACTGCCATGCATTGCTCTTCAACAGCAGTCATAGAGCTATCCAGTTCTGCCCCTCCTCTGCCACCCTTTTAAGTAGGCACATGCTGTTGACACTAGGTGAAGACCATCAGTTGAGTCGCAGTTCAACCAGAAAAAAGCACCGAGTCTGACTTTGAGCTATCAGTTGTCCTCCAAGCAGCTGCTGCTGGTGAGTCTCATTTAGAGCCTCCGACTGACCTTTATGCTGGCATTGCACAAATGCGTATGTCAGAGAGAAGGGGGTGTGCATTAAGCAGTGCCTGCTGTCCTTCAGGAGTGAATTCCCCTTCATAGCAAAAAAGGGATACAATTAATATTCGTTTATTTATTTATGCGCATCCCCTTGTCCCTGAATCCAACCTGGAATCTTCAAACAACCACCTATCTTATTTATTTGCTGAATCATCAGAAGGTCGGAGTACTCTGCAAATGCTAAGAACAGTGAAGTTTTAGGGCTCGATTATGCCAGTTAGGCAGAGCCCCAACTTAGAGGGGCTGTAGAGCTCCATGCCCACTAGTGCCTACCCATTCTGTCTCCTGATCTCCCTAATATACAGAGATAGCGTGCTTCCTCTTTCTGAGGCATAGTCTGCTCCAATATGGAAGCAGTTCCATTTCCCTTCGCCACCCCATTGGCATAACAGACATCGAGTAGTTCCTCTGTTCCCTGGAATGTAGGGACTGTAATTCCTTCTGCTTTATGGTGGCTTCCTTGTGTCCTCCCCACCACGGCTCATTCGCATACAGGCCAGACAGCACGAGCCCCGCACCAGGATGACCCACTTCTCTCCAGTCTTATTTCTTTTCTAGCTGTTCGTGAACAAAGGGAACAAAATCAATAGCTATACAGCATGTAGCATGGGGGAAGCAGTCTCAGTGGGGTTTCTAGGCACTACTGAAATACAATAATAATATGTGAATAAATAGTAGTCCTGCCCTCAACTCTCATTTCAGCTTCAGCTGGAGCAATGCTGCTGCCGTTGGAACAGTTGATCTCCTGAGGTAGAGCTTGCTTTCTTATCTGCACCAACACCACAGCTTTCCTTTCACAAAGTAAGAATTCCTAATGTGCTCACTTCCATCACTAAAGGTCTCTTTAATCCTATTATATACAGGGAAATCTCCATATGGCTCCTTAGTTGAACTTCCTGTCCCCCTTGAACTGCTTTGTAGCAGAAAGAAGACAGAGAAGGTCTGTAGATCTGGCCATGTATGTCACTGTGATATCAATATCCCTGCTTTGGCAGGGGCCTCGGACACCCATGCATCTCAGTACCTCCTATTCTCTGCCTAATCTTCTATGGGTTTGGTTTAATTTAGACCTGTTGGGTTTAATGTCTTGAGTGCTAGATGGTTTTGGTGACCTGTAATATGCAGGATGTGAGAGTAGATGGTCTGCTGGCCTTCAGCACTATGACGTTGTGACTCAGTATCAGATATAATGAGGTGTATGTCTTCTAGCATATGTTTCTGTATTAATCAGCTGTGATGAAGTTTTGGTCAAAACTGAATGCTAAAAAAATCCTTGTTTTCAGGTTTCTAAATATTTTTTATCGTATAGATGCTCAGGGAAATTCATGAGAGAAATGTTACATTAATTTAGGATTTATAGTCATATAGTCATTGCTGCATTCAAAGTGGCTGTTTTGTATTTTTTTCCCCCCTTATTTTATGCTCCGCTTGAAACAGTGAAAATTCTGAATTGGAAAATACTATGTATTTGTGTTCCAGTATCAGAAATAAGAGAATTCCTTTGAGAAGATTCAAATGTTTTATCATATTGGTTATAGAAACAGAAGTACTATGCTAGTTATGTTTTAGAACAAGCCTGCTTGTTCTTCGTTTTCTTCTCTGGTGTGGCCCTGTCTGGTTAGATGTAGTCAATTGAAAGGCCTTCTTTGAAGAAGAAAGTGATGACATGCACATCCATAGTACCATCTGAGTGATCTGGGTTATACAGAAGAGTAATTCTAAGACACTTAAGGGAGTTATTGAAGCTCTCTTACTGCTTGACTTTAAAAAATGTGTGCCTTTGCAGAGAACCAGAGAAGAAACTATTTATGCAGCTAAACTGTGTGTAAACTCTGGTTTGTGGGATTAGAAAGTTTTTAATTGGTTTCTTAATTTGTTCCCTTTACGAAGAATTCTCTTTTCCCACTGATGCTGGCTAATGTAACTGAATACAGTTGTGAGAACCAGGGCCCAGTGTGACAGACTTTCTGTGGGCTTTCTCTTGAATAGTGCTGGTGCTAAAAGATATGCCAAAATTCCAGAAGATGATTTCAGCATCATTCAATTCATTTTGAGTTTGCCAACTAGTCCTTCTGTATTATGCTTAGTTGTAGTATGTTGATCCAAGCATCATAACACCTACATGTGGTACATGAGGGAGAAGAGGTTCTCATCCTAGTGTGAAAATCAATAAAATGTAAATATTTGTTTTCTTTGCAGTTTCTATAGCATCCCATATGTTTGAAAGGAGGATGCTTTTGTGATCCCATTAAGTACAGATTTGAGCTAAGGACAAAACTGTGATACTTTGTAACAGTTTTTTTTTGTTGTTTTTTTTTTTAAATTAAAGACATAACCATATTCTGATATGTATGTCTCAAAGGGCAACCCACTCTGCAGCATTCAGTCCATGCATCTTGGTGGTCACTGTCTCTGAGGAGATGCATGCCTGGGAGGAGTAGCTCTTTGGAAACTTAAGGCCTTCATGACCCTCTCACATCACTTTGATAGGAAGAAGACATCAGCAGATCCTCTGGTTCTGGCCTGACCTAGACCTGATCCACTATTGAGTATTCCTTCCTGTGTGCTGTCATGCAAGGGAGACCTACAGAGCCCATCTGCTAGTTTGCCCTTTGTTATTGGTACAGCACTACTTCCATTACCAGGGCGCTCTCTGCAACCACTCATGTAAGGACGGGGAGGGGGAGGGCGGGGTGTCAAGCCACGCGTCAGATGGACCAGAGACAGAAATCGGGAGTCAAGCTGAAGGTCAAAATCAGAGTTGTCAGGAATCCAGAGTCTAGCTGGAAATCATCACTGGAATCAGGAATTGGGAATCAAGCTCGGGGTAAGAGCTGAAAAACACAGTCGAGGTCCAAAGCAGGAAAGAGAAGTGAGGTCTGTTGTAGCAGGAGGCCAGGTACTTCCAAGTTGCACAGACAGCTTCCTGGACCTTTTTCCTTATTTAAACATAGAATGTATTGATCCAAACTCAGCCATGGCAGCCTGGAAGCTTTGGTTACCTAGAGCCATGCAGACCTCCATTCTAGTCTTCTAGCTCCTTATAGTGTTCAATTTTTTGTGTGAAGAGAGTCAAAATATGGCCTGACTCAAACCGTTTCTCCATATCTATCTGTATATCATTTGAGATTCTTGCAATAGAGTAATATTACTTAGCACTTAACATCTTCAAAGATCTACAAAAACTAACTAACTTGCTGCTCAGAGCCAAAGTAGGTGAATAGTGTGCTCTCCATTTTATAGTCAGGCAAACTGAGCTAGAGATGTGATCTGACTTTCCCAAAAGACTATTTTTTCTCTATTTGAGTAGAAAATTTATACACAACCTAGAAAAAAATCATATTAAAACAGGAAGAAAAAGATAAATCAGCAATATTATTTGTTCTAAAGCCTTGTTAGTCTCGTTCAGTAAAAGAAACGAGGAGTCCTGTGGCACTTCTAAAGACTAACAAATTTATTTATTGCAAGCTCATGTGATAAATAAAATTGTTAATCTTTAAAAGTGCCCCAGGACTCCTTGTTTGTAGTATTATTTGTGTATCCACTTAATGTCATAATTCAATGGTTCAGTGACTGCTTATTACTAACGAAGTTTAGAAAAGGTACGCACATTGCTACTAAAAAGGAGAATTCTTCCAGAGCAAGAACTGAGAAGATGACTACAAGCTGTTTGGTGAGATCTCTCTTCTGCCTCGTGCATGTCGGATAGTTGGAACGATGGGTCAGGTCTGCAAGACAGTGCCACGTGAGTGGTGATGGATTCTCTGTACCTTAAAGTCTTTAAATCATGATCTGAGGGCTTTAATAATTTAGCTATAGGTTAGAGATTTATTGCAAGAGTGGGTGGGTGAGGTTCTGTGGCCTGCATCATACAGGAGGTCAGACTAGATGATCCTGTTAGTCCCTTCTAACTTTAGGGTCTGTGAGTTCTGGGCAGTACTACTGTCTGTGGGGAACTCATGACAGGCTGTCATAATTAACAGACCTCTCACTGTTATGCCGTAGTAGGAGGTCATAGCCACAAACCAGAATTAGATGTACTAAAGCCGTTACCACAAGCTGCAATTTCTGTTCTGTGCCTCGAAAGACAGCCCAGCTTCTCACCTTCTGTTACACGTACAGCAGAATCGAAGTGTAGAATCAGTGTGTTGAGCCATTTTGTTTGGTCATCATTAAAGGTTTTAGAAGAAGGTGAAAAATATTATGATAATGAATATTATCCACAGAAATACATGTTTCCACAGCAATGGAATGGGAAGATAGCCAAAATATAAATATGGATATGGATATAAACGTGTATTTATGTAAATAATAAAAAGCCTTATACGGTCACACCAAGCATAACACACTAAAAAGAATCAAAACCTGCTACTCTATACCTTCAGGTGTAAGAGATTTAAAAATAAATCCTAACAGGCTACCTTAATTTACACCTAACGTACATTAGCATTCATCAACAACAAGCTAACACGTTGGAATAGAGGTCAGATAGGACTTTTGCATATATCATAAACTTTTTACCTGTTGCATTGCAAGGATCGGTCTGAGAAACAGCAGCTGGAGGTCAAGTGGAGGTCTGATAGCCAGCCAGATCCTAGAAAAACTGGCATCTTGTCTCAGAAAAGGAGAGTCAGTTTTCTGGGGCCAATAAAAAGAAGAAACAAGCAGTAAAACAAGCATATGGTATTATCCAGAGGACCAGTGGCTTGGGATACCTATCACCCATTACTTCTACAGCCACCCCTCACAGCACATATTATTAGCCTCAGAATTTATTAAAAAACAGTTTTGTTCCTTAATCTGCTTTTGTAACATTGTAGTGTCCAGGACTAATGCATAATGTGTGATAATTTAATTGTAAGGAAATTAGAGTTCAGAAGAATTGTATGTGTGTTCCCATTTTCAGCCTCATACAAGATGAAATGGACTTAAAAGATTCCTAAAAATGGGGTAGATGGGAATGGATGCAAGAATTTTTAAGCTGAAATATGGGCTTAAAATAATACTCAAAATAGAAACGACATTCTCTTACCTGCCACTGTGCGCATTAGCTGCTGTAACCTGTTTTCTTTTTGCTCCCCACTGTGAAGATGAATGCTGTGCTTCAGTATTTTTCAAAGTGACTCCTGAGCTTTTCTCTTTTACTCTGTCCGTTGTTATTGCATATGCCTCACAAATGCTTTGTTCTGACTTTAGCATGCTTTTTTGTGCTTTTTCTCATGAATTATAAAACTTTTGTATACCGACTCAAGCCTTAATAATATTCAAAAGATAGAAAGAGGTGAGCAGGCTTATGAAAGTGTACATGTGCATCTCAGTTGAGTAATCTGAAGTAATCACTAATTTATTATTATTCATTGATTTGAGGAAGGATGGGCTCATATTTAAAGCAGTGAACAGGGAGGGACTCAGGGCTCTAGGTTGTGTTCTTGGGCCTGTCACAGACTTCTAGAATGACCTTGGGAAAATCATTTAGGGTGGGATTTTCAAAAAGGAAAGGAAAAATGAGTCACACAGAAGTTAAGTGATTTGCCTTAGGGCTTGTACACACTGCAACCTTATCGCGCGGTAAGGCTGTGAGCGTACACACTACAATCTTGCTTGTTGCGCGGCAACAGCCCTCTTGCCGCGCAACAGGTAAACCACCTAAACGGGGTGGTTAGGCTAGTGTTCCACGGTAGAGCCAGTGTATACTCTCTCTGTGCTTTTGACAGCCTTCGGAAATGTCCCAGAGTGCCAATCGAGGCCACTCTGGGGTACCGGAGCTGTCATACTTGTCAATTTCACTGCTCTAGCAGAGCTCCTGCCACAGGCTCCTGAGCGGGAGCCCTCAAGCACGGACGGCTTGAGCCCAGCTGCCTGCCGCCCAGGCAGTCAGCGGTGCTGAAGCATGGGCAGGCGGCTCCTGCTCAGGAGCAGTCTGCTCGAGGCCGGGGCTCCAGCCACCAAGAGTTCCGGCTTCTTGTGGCAGCGGGGCTCAAGCTGCCGGTGGCTTCGGAGCCCCGGCCCCGGGGAAGCCTGGCTGCCACAGAGCTTCCCCAGGGCTGGAACTCCACTGCTGTCTGTAGCTTGAGCCCTGCTACTGAGGGAACAGCCCTCCCCCAGTGGGGCTCCAGCGGGGCAGGGCAGCCTC
Organism: Pelusios castaneus; assembly: GCA_007922175.1. NCBI lineage: Eukaryota > Metazoa > Chordata > Testudines > Pelomedusidae > Pelusios > Pelusios castaneus. The sequence continues at coordinate 9,739,301 of ML685797.1, forward strand.
AGGGAACACCCCGGCAGCCCTACAGCCCTGTGGGGTAAGGGGGGGTGGAAGCAGCCCCGCTGCCATCCCAAAGGCTGGCTGTGGCGGTGCATGGTGGGATAGGTGCCCACCATGCACTGCTCGTTGTAATGAAAATTCAGAGGAGCGTGTGAACGCTGCTTTTTGTTACAAGGAGCGCTGTGTGGATGGGGGAAAGTGTTATAGTTATAACACTTGCTTGTCCTGCAACAACTTTTCGCGGGACAAGTCTGTAGTGTGTACATTTGTAAAATGGGGATAATGCTTCTTTTCTTCCCATCTTAGTTTGTTTTGTCTGTTTAAATTGAAAGCAACTTCCTCTTACTGAGTTTTTTTTTTTTTTTTTTTTTTTTTTTTTTTATTCCCAAAAAAAAGAGTCACAGTCTTGGTTGAAACCTCTAGGCCTTGCTATCGTACTGATAAATAATAACGTGTTTGATTTAAAGTGGCAGTTTAAAAATATACAAAAATTAACATCCCAAACTGATAACCAGGCTCACATGTAGTCAGGTTTCTCCCTATCCAGTTAGTCATTTAAATACTTTAGCAGCATCAAACATCTTGAGAGATCCAAAGTGAACTGTTCTTCTGAAAAAATAAGCAACTTTCATTCCTGAATCATAAATGCACTATTTTTTAATCAGTTTTCGAAAATGCTATGCACTGTAGAACAATGATACCTAAGCACCATTTCCATTCGGACAGCAAAGTCATGATGACTAAAGGAATTTGAGTTATTCCATTAGAGTATAATTCATGGGTTTTTTGGACTCAAATTACCAATTTCTGAATAGCAAACATGGTAACACTTTTATACTATTTTAATAAATTTCTTTAATAAATTGACAACAGAGTCCTGTGGCACTTATAAAGACTAACAGATTTATTTATCGCATGAGCTTTCGTGGGAG
>ML685797.1:9740629-9837590 GCA_007922175.1 Pelusios castaneus
CACTCTCAGGCTTCCATCTGCCCAACCCTTGGGTGAACACATGCTTCTCACTCCTTCCCTGACTGAGGTATTTTCAGGCTGCAAAGTTCCCTGCTTGCACTATTAATTCCCCACCAAATCAAACTGCCAAAGTAGGCATGCTGTGATTTCTCTCCAGAGACCATAAACAGTATAATTACCACATTTAGAAGTTACCACACAGTGTTTTCTAAGCAAGCACATTTATTCATAAGGTAAAAGTATTGCAGAAAAAACATTAAAAACAATAAAAGAGCCTACATGCATGCTAATAAGTTTTCAATAATAATAGCAGTTCAATAAGGTTTAACTTAATTCTTCAGGAAATCTGCCATATCTGATACTAAATGAATTTTTTTTAAATGGTAGATGAAATTGTGTCAATAAATGCAAAGAAATACATGTTGGAAAACTTAATCACAATTATATACATAAAATGATGGGATCTAAATTATCTGTTACCACTCAAAAAAGAGATCTTGAAGTCATTGAGGTTATTTCCCTAAAAACACACAATCTACATGCAGCAGCAGTCTGAAAAGTTAACACAATGTTGAGAATCATTAGGAAAGGGATAGAAAACTAAGATAGAAAATATCCTATGACCTCTTTATAAATCCACGGAATGCCCTCCTCTTGCGTACAGCATGCAGATCTGATCTCCCCATCTCAAAAAAAAAAAATACATTGGAATTTGAAAAGGTGTGGAAAAGAGGCAACAAAAATGACTAAGATATGGAACATCCTCATATATAGAGAGATTAAGAAGAGTGGGACCTTTCAGCTTGGAAAAGAGATGACTTAAGGGCAATATAGAGGTCTATAAAATAATGCCTGGTGTGGTGAAAGTAAGTAAGGAAGTGTTATTTACTACTCCTCATAAGAAAAGAACAAGAGGTCACCAAAAGAAATGAACAGGAAGCATGTTTAAAATGAGCAGTTAGGGATCTCTTCCCAGAGGATGTTGTGAAGGCCAAGACTATAGTAGGGTTAAAAAAAGGACTAACTAAGTTCATAGAAGATAAGTGCATCAATGATTTATAATGGGATGAGTGGGGATGCAAAACCATGCTCTGAAATGTCCCTACCCATTGTTTGCCAGAAGAAGGGAATGGGCAGCAAGGGATGGGGCTCTTGATGATTACGTGTTCTGTCAATTCCCTCTGAAGCTCCTGGCATTGGCCACTGTTGGAATACGGGATACTGGGCTAGATGGATCATTAATCTGATCCAATATGGCTGTTCCTATGGTCTTTTAAAGTTATTAACAATTAGCAATTAGCTGTTTTGTGTATTTGGTTAGAACTTTTCCATATTCTTGTGTGCAATTTTAGGATTTCTTCTATTAAGCATTTGTATCAGTTATTTTTACTATATGTATTTATTTAAGGCAGTATCTGGGTAGTAGTGTTCTGGATTGTTTAATTTAAAGAATAACAAACTTCTGGCAGATGTGTTTGCTTATTTAGGAGTCTTAGGTTTAAGCAGTGAATATCTGTAATGACTCCAGCATCTTTGTAGTTGTAAACTCCGTAAGAGGAATAGCTTTGGGTCAAGTAATTTACAAATTCTGCTAGTGAGGTATCACTTAACCACTTAGTCCTAATCTAATGTTTCATCATGTATCAGAATGTATGCTAATATTGGCCTGCTTATTCACTGTATTTATAAGTTGACTCCTTAGAAGATATATCCACACAGGGTGAAAATATTAAACTCATGATTTTGGGGTATGCATTAAACTGTACCAGAATGCTGACTAATGTAACTGAAAATGCATGGGTTAAAAGTCAATACAGTGTTGCCACTTAATTATATTCCAAATTTAGTCTCCTTTTTGATCAGTCTGCGGTTAGTTTAATTTATGCCAGATCTGTTAGGCCCTTTCCGTAGACTAACATGCATATGAATCACTTCATTAACATATACTGAAAGGGTGTCTTTCTGGTGTGAGTGAGCTATGCTGCCAGAAGGAGGGGCAGGAGGAGGCCAGCCATGTACGGACCTGGAACAGAATTGTACATGCCTTCTAAACTTAAAAAGCCAGGAAGCCAATGCCCCAACAGTTGTTCCCTGAAGTCATCCTCCCATGATGTGAATCTTTGTTAAACACTCCAAATGGTGAAACTTGTTTCCTGTGCTCTGTTGCTGTGCTGCAGGCTTTACTCCGGAAGGACATAAAATGGTTCTTACAGTTAATGCTTCATTATGATCATTTGGAAAACTATAGTATCCCACTTCATTAAGTCATGAATAATTTCCTCAAGCCTCTCAAAGCCTTTGATGCATGGCAAGTTGATCTTAATCAAAAGTTGGACATCTTTATATAATTACTTTGATACAGTGTAAGGTTACAGCTTGATTCATTGATCAAGAAAATGAGAGATGTCTGTGTAGGGATGTCAAGGTAATCATAGCTCAAATGATACATTAGAAATAATTACTTGAAAAGCCCTACTTTTTATGCAAAATGTCAAGTACGATATATTTTGTACTGGTTTGTATGTATTTATTATACATATTATTTATTCTCTACTATTTGCATTATTATTATTTAAAGACAAATCTGATTCGCTTTTCCCCCTAACCTATCACAGTTTCAAATTTTGTTATTAAAACGGTCACTTGTAAGTAAAGTTCAATTTCTAGTTATTGAGCTCTGATGCTGGTGCAAATCATGAGTAACTATTTAAATCAATGGAGTTATATCGATTTAAAACTAAGATGAGAGCATAGGTATAGCATAGATATAGGACCATTGTCTCTACAGTTCTTTGGACTTGATTCTCTAGTGCTTTTTACCCTGTGTAGTTGTCTACTCCAGTATGTAGTTGCTGCAAAGCTGGTTCTACATCCCTCATTCCTGGTTCTGTCCCAGTGTATGGGGATGGGATAGTGTGTGGCTGGAATGCTTTGTGCTTTGGTGACCGTGGGCCTGCAGAAATGGCTCCTAAAGGGCCGTTATTAGCCAGCACACCTTGGAGCAGCCTTTAGACAGCATCGAAACAAATGTGAATGTAAGATTTCATTGGCCAATCTTAGTTGCACCTTTTCAGTCAACAAAGTGTCAGTTGAAACCAGGGACACTAAACATACTGCTGAACTTTATCAGTGTGACTGAAGACAGAGGCCTCCTTAGATTTGCCAGAGTAACCCTTTGGTGCGGATCAACAGAGGATACGAGTTATTTACTAGCTTTGGCTTTTTAGCTCAAGCTCTGTCAACTCATTCTTTTAGCTCTAGAGATCCCACCCTGATTCTCTAGTATGTCGGCCAAGGAAGCAGCTGTCACACCAGCTTTTGACTTCGAAAGATCAGTTGATAGGATCAATAAGGAAGTAGACAAAGAAGCACTTTGTAGTGCTCACTCATATTAACAACTCTCATTGGTGAGTAAATAGCCCAGGCGTAGTGAAGGGGCTATGGTTAAATGCAGAAGTCACCCGAAAGAGAATCATGAGAAGTTGGGCCAATTCCTGACTTTGAGAAAGACTTGTTATTTAGTTATAGGCAAACATAACATTTGTGCCTCATTTTTTCTTGTCTATGAAATAGTTCATTATGATCGTTGTTTTCCACCCTTCTAAAGAATTTAAGATTTACAAATAAAAAAAGTAGGTGGTATTAACATATCGATCCATTCAAAGCTAAATAATGTATTATTAGTGTCTGAACAGTTGGCATTCTCCTGGTACCCTTTGATTCTCAGCATCACTTTTGTACTACTTTTTGTAAATGGCAATGACATTTTCTCACTAGTCAAAGAATATTATTTATACCCTTAATCATTTGTTACCACCTGGAGATAAAAATGCATTTCTTTCTCTTGATATAATTTCCTGTTCAAGCCTTTGCAACTCCTTTGTAAAGGCTGAGCATTCGATGCTGAAACTACAAGTTTCTTATACTTTCTTATACTTTTTTTAAACATTACTGTACAGTTTTAGTTGACTTATCCCTGCAGGCTACTACTTTAGTACATCCTCTTGGATGTCTTTGTATTGCCATTTAATTATTTCACTTCTTAGGTAATGTCTTTGCAGACTCATAATCACTAAATATTAATCCTGTTGAGATGTCATTGTCTTTAATGTCTTTAAATCATATAGCCTTAACTGAAACCTCATCTTGTGCCATCAGGAGCACAGTTGCTAAGTTGGCATGACTCTTGGCTTTGCATTTGTCTAGTATGATGCCTGAACTAGCTCTTCCAAAAACCAATGAGATTGGATGAAGAAAAATCCAATTGGCTACAAACTTTTTTCCTCTGGAAATGCTGCTGATAGCCAGCTCAATTTTAAATCCTGCACTTTTATCCTTTCATCATAAACAGGATCAGGGAGGCTGTTATGGAATATGTATGTTGTATCATGGGTTCTGAAATATGTTTGTTGTACCATAGGTCTTACCAGACTTGGACTTAGACTTTGACATTGAGATGAAATTTGAATTCTGTGAGAAGACGGGTAAATGGCTCTCTCTCCTCGTGGTGAGAAGCTCCTCTCTAAGTAGCCAGGACTCTGTCCCATGGTCCTAGATGCTCTTGGCTTCCCCCTTCTGAGGATCCTGCAGCACAAAGAGGGTTCTTTGGCAGGAGACAGTAACAGAAGTGAATAAACTGAATCACAAAACTGGGATCAAATGGTGGCATCTCAGATGGAACTAGATGAGCAGCTTCAATAGGATTCAAGACATACGCACAGAAAGCATCTCACATAGATAATCAGACGACTACTGTTCATTTACCTGAACCAGGAATGCGGGTTGTGCTGAGTGGAGCATTATACTCTGGCCTAGAGGGCATTCACAGGAACTGTTGAATGAACTAATACAGAATTACTGAGTGTTTTAATCTTTAATAGAATGTTTTATTAATTAGAATCATAGAATAATAGGGTTGGAAGGGACCTCACGAGGTCATCTAGTCCAACCTGCTGCTAAAAAGCAGGACCACTCCCACTAAATCACCCCAGCCAGGGTTTTGTCTAACCAGGCCTGTAGGTGGTCCGCGACACGGGTGGGCGCGGAGGGCGCCCCCTTCGGGAGCTTCGGGGAATTAGCCAGGGTGGGCGCACTTTTTATCCCACAGTCTGCGGCCGCCGGCCCCCAGGCAGGGCGGAGCAGGCGAAGTACAAAGTCAGTTGCCCCTGGCCCTCAGGCAGGGCGGGGCAGGCACAAAGTGCAAAGTCAGTTGCCCCTGGCCCTCAGGCAGGGCGGGGCAGGCCCCAAGGCAAAGAGTCAGCTGCCTCCGGCCCTTAGGCAGGGCGAGACAGGCACAACACACAAACCTCGGTATGGGGGTTGCTGAGGTTTGAATGTTATGGGTGGTTAGGGAAAACGGGTGAGGGAGGGGGACGCAGGCCCACCCACTCCACTGCGTCCCAGCCCAGGGCCCTATTCAGTGGCAGAGGCGTCTGCCACTGTGGTCAGCGGGGCTCCGGCCGAAACACGCTGACCCTGGGCGGCTCCGCCACTCAGGATGCGGTAGCCAACCGCCCCTGGGCTTCTTCCTCCCTTCCCTGGGTTTGGGGTACCTGGGTCCGCTGGGTCATCCTCCGGTCTCCGGGGTAGATCGCTAGCGGAATCCCCACCAGGCCATCCAGGCCCATAGGGAGGTCGGGGAGGTCCTCAATCTCCTCCAGTGAAGGCAGTTCCTCGAGGTTGTAGGGCCCCAGTGCCGCCGGTGGGTCCTTGGGTAGACTAAGGTCCTCGGCCGAGGGAAGCTCCTCGAGGTCGCAGGGCAGCAGCGGCTCCTCCGGGTCCTCGGCCGGGTGCGTCCCTGCCTCTGGGGCCCGATGCATCGGGGATCCCTTCCCAGTCACGGGGCCCTGGTAAACTTGGTAGGCCCTCTGGCTGGAGGGCTGGAGCGGCTCGGGCCGGCCTCCTGGTAGGGGCCTGGTTCTCTCCGGTTCGCCGCCAGAAAGGAGCCACGTCCTTCCCCTTCAGCAGCTTTTCCCCTACTGAGCTGGCAGGCTGGGCCTGTATACCTCCCCTTCCTGTCTGGGCCCCGCCCTCCTACTGCCGGGGCTGGAGGCCTGCAGTTCCCAGGTATGTCCAGGGGGGGCGTCCTGGGGCTTCCTCAGGTCCCGGCCCGGAGGACGGCCACAGGTCTTCTCTACAAGGCATTAAAAATCTCCAAAGATGGAGATTCTACCACCTCCCTAGATAGCCCATTCCAATGCTTCACCACCCTCCTAGTGAGAAAGTTTTTCCTAATATCCAACCTTGATCTCCCCAGCTGTAATTTGAAACCATTGCTCCTTGTTCTGTCCTCTGTTACCATCGAGAGCAGCCTACCTCTCTCTTCTTTGGAGCACCCCTTCAAGTAGTTGAAGGTTGCTATCAAATCTCCCCTCAGTCTTCTCTTCTGTAGATTAAATAAGCCTAGTTCCTTCAGTCTCTCCTCATAAGTCATGTACCCCAACCCCCTAATCATTTTTGTTGCCCTCTGCTGGACTCTTTCTAATTTGTCCACATCCTTTCTGTAGTGGGGAGCCCAAAACTGGACACAGTATTCCAGATGCGGCCTGACCAGTGTCGAATAGATGGGAATTATCACATCCCTCGATCTGCTGGCAACACTCCTACTGATGCAGCCTAATATGCCATTGACCTTTTTGGCAACAAGGGCACACTGTTGGCTCATATTCATCTTCCCGTCCACCATAACCTCCAGGTCCTTTTCTACAGCGCTGCTACTTAGCCGATTGGTCCCCAGCCTGTAGCAGTGCATGGGATTTTTACGTCCTAAGTGCAGGACTTTGCACTTGTCTTTGTTGAGCCTCATGAGATTTCTTTCGGCCCAGTGTTCCAATTTGTCCAAGTCTCCCTGGATCCTGTCCCTGCCCTCCAGAGTATCTACCATTCCCCCCAACTTGGTGTCATCCGCGAACTTACTAAGCATGCAGTCTATTCTATCATCAAAATCATTAATGAAGATGTTGAATAGAACCGGCCCCAGGACTGACCCCTGGGGCACTCCATTCATTACCGGTTGCCAACAAGACATCGAGCCATTGATTCCTGCCCATTGATCTAGCCAGTTTTCGATCCACCTTATGGTCCATTCATCCAACCTATACTTCCTTAACTTCCCGACGAGAATGCTGTGGGAAACAGTATCAAAAGCCTTGCTAAGGTCAAGGTATACCACATCAATGGCTCTTCCCGCATCCACAAATCCAGTCATCTCATCATAGAAGGAAATCAGGTGGTCAGGCACGATTTGCCCTTGGTGAAGCCATGTTGATTGTTCCCGATCACTCTATTTTCCTCCAAGTATTTCAGGATGGATTCTTTGAGGACCTGCTCCATGATTTTCCCAGGGATTGAGGTGAGGCTGACCGGTCTGTAGTTCCCCGGATCCTGCTTTTTCCCTTTCTTAAAGATAGGTACTCTATTTTCCTTTTTCCAATCCTCCGGTACCACCCCCGTTTGCCACGAGTTCTCAAAGATAATGGCCAGCGGCTCTGCAATCACTTCCCTCAACTCCCTCAGCACCCTCGGATGCAGTTCATCCAGCCCCATGGACTTGTGCACATCCAGTTTCTTTAAGTGTTCCCTAACCTGACTTTTCATCACCGAGGGCCGCTCTTCTCTCCATTCCACGTTACCCCATGTAGTAGCCTGGGAGCTGGCCCTCCCTGTGAAGACTGAAGTAAAAAAAGCATTGAGTACTTCAGCCTTTTCCGCATCATCCACCACGAGGATGCCTGCCCCATTCAGTAAGGGACCTACACCACCCCTGATCCTTTTCTTGTTGCTGATATACTTATAGAACCCCTTTTTGTTATCCTTCACATCTCTTGCTAGCTGCAACTCCAATTGTCCTTTGGCCTTTCTGATTTGATCCCTGCAGTCCCGAGCAATATCTTTATATGCCTCCCTTGTCATCTGTCCAAGCTTCCACTTCTTGTAAGCTTCCCTTTTATGTTTCAGCTCCCCGCAGAGTTCCCTGCTAAGCCACGCTGGTCGCCGTCCACATTTGCTGTTCTTTCTGCACATCGGAATGTTATCTTCCTGTGCCTTTAACAGGGTTTCTTTAAAATACAGCCAGCTGTCTTGGACACCTTTCACCTTCAGATCAGCTTCCCATGGGACCCTGCCCATCAGCTCCCTAAGGGAGCCAAAATCTGCTTTTCTGAAGTCCAGGGTGTGTGTTCTGCTTCTTTCCTTCCTTCCATTGATCAGGATCCTGAACTCTACCATCTCATGGTCGCTGCTGCCCAGGTTGCCATTTACTTCTACTTCCCCGATCAATTCTTCTCTGTTTGTGAGCAATAGGTCTAGAGGTGCAAGGCCCCTAGTTGGTTCCTCCAGCATTTGTACTAGGAAGTTGTCCTCAATATTCTCCAAAAACTTCCTGGATTGCCTGTGCACTGCTGTATTATCTTCCCAGCAGATGTCAGGATAACTGAAGTCCCACATAAGAACTAGGGCCTGCGATGATCTGGAAACTTGTGTTAGTTGTCCATAGAATGCCTCATCCACCTCCTCTTTCTGGTCTGGCGGTCTGTAGCAGACACCCACCACAACATCCCCCTTGTTGCATTCTCCCCTAAACTTAACCAACAGGCTTTCAACCATCTTGTTTCCACTTTCATAGTGGAGCTCCGAGCAGTCATACAGCTCTTTAACATATTATTATTATTATTTTTATTATTGAGTTTTTCAGATTCTATATGCCTTTAATACAGGTTTCTTTGTTTTACATATAGACTCAGGATGCTTGTGGAAGTGGGGGATGAGGGAGGGAAGGAGAAGTTGGGGAATTTCTGCCTCCTGAGGTAATGGATTTTCAATCATTAGTTGTGCTAACTTCCATCCCAGATTTGGTTCTGTTTTATTACTCCTCAAGAAGTAGCCTCGACATATTGAGCTCAGTCCTGCTGCTATTAAGCAAGTGTGGTGCTTATTCTGCATCACAGTTATACTTAAAGGGCCTGCCCACCCTCTGATATGTATATTGAAAGCTTTTCTGACAGAAGACTAGGAAAGGCACTCACTTCAGCTTGAGGAATAACTCCTAGTTCAGGAATGCTTTTTTGCATGCAGTAGTCTATGAATGAGCTTTTCCGCTATTCTCTGTTGCAATAGTGTGCTGAGTCTTTCCTGCTCAGGCATACATTCTAGGGTTTTTTTGTCTGTATTGGTCATCGAGTCTGACCAGGTGTGACAGGCTGCTCCCCAAATCTGGTCTGGTGTGCTGCTATGACCACTTGAACCCCGCTCCTGAACCCCAATTCACCCCGCTCTGCTGGGTGACCGCTCACTCCTGAGTCAGTCCACACCAGCCACCAGCGTGTAATTGGTCCCAGGCAGTGGGTGTAAATCCACTAGCCACACAGGCGTTGGTCCCCAAGCAAGCACACCCAGCCCCAGACTCTACCCTGGGAGCCACTGCCTTACAGGGATTGGGACCCACTCCCAATCACCTTAGTCTCAAATCCGTCCACTTAACAAAGAAGTGGATTGTGCCCAGCCTCCCACATCCACACCCTCTAAAGACCACACAGCTTTAGGTAAAACAACTACTAGTTTATTGATCAGAGTCTGATTTCAAGTGAGAACATGGCCAATCAAGGCAGAACCATACTATAAATGAGTCAGGAGTGACCACTATCAAATAAAAGGTATAAACCGCATACTACTCTAACATCTTCACCTAAACTGACCTCAGAGTCCAAGAATATGCGCATGGTGTTCGGCTGTTTGATGTTTTACAGCCATTCTCTGCCTGTTCCCAGGCAGGGCCCCGATCTTGCTTGAAGTTGGTTGCAAGATGGTGTCTTCTCAGGCTGAAAGCCTGCAGCTTCTCCTCCCTCACAGTCTCTGTGTCTTTGTTTTAACAAACTGCTGACAGCCCCTCCCCTCACTATCCTGTTGTGAGATTCTCTTCACTTCTACCTGAGCAGGGGAGGACATTAGCATTCCCTTTGATGTGTAAATCTTCAGCCATTGTGCTAGAGACAGTCCTGAGTCTGAACCCTGTAACATGCTTCACATCTATACATACATGTTGCAGCAGGGAACATGGCACCCTGGTAATCATGTGGCACATGTTCTGAGCATTCACAGAGGAACCTGGTATAGCGTAATTGTCATCAAATAACACAATTACACTGCAAAACTGAACAGAAAGATTATACAGGTCACGCCCAAGGGCTGCACAGATGTGCATCCCGTCACACCAGGTTCCCCCTATTTTGGGCAGATAGGATCTAAGTTAACTGTTATATCACATGTTATGTAAATGATAAGTTAAATCTGCTACATTCATGTGTATTGATTTGGTTTTTTTTCAGAGCCTAATCAAAACAAAACAAAAAAGCTTCCACAGCCAGAGATTTAAATTGAGAGTTCAACAAGGGGTTTCACGTGGCCCAGTTTGCCAAACAAAATCAAGAAAAGGAAAGCATTTTAAAGCCATAGTACTCTGTAGCGGGGTAGAGGGGCGAGTCCTCAAGATTGCTGCCTCCTGGTTCCTAGTTGCCTAAGCTGGGTGGAAAACCCAGAGAGGAAGGAGTGCCTCTTAGTTGTGGGCTGATTAAGGTTAGGGAGAACCAACCTAATGGGGCAGGTGGGATCACCTGACTCCCTGGAGTCAGACCGTAAGTGGCCTGGAAAATGGAAGCAGGAGGCATGGCCAGGCAGGAGGGCTGGAACCTTGCTCTCAGACTGAATCAGGGCCAGCAGGGGCGAGAAGCCCAGAGCTTCAGAACATAGCTCAAACTGAAGAAAAAAGAGAGCCTGCACTGAAAGTGAAGTGAGCACGTGTTGCAAACAGAAAAAGATGTACAAGTCATCTGTCCTGAGAGGGAACCCAGGGAGGTACGGTACATACTCCCAAATGAGCATTTCTCACTCTCTCTGCTAGCGTTTCCACGTTCCCAAGGTACAGTCAGAAGGTCACATTTTTAGAGGCACGTAAGTGCCTAAAAATGCAGGTAAGTGCCTTACTTTAAAGATTTACTCTTCACGCTAAAGGCCATTATTTACAGAGAGCTGAGATCTGGGCCTGATTAGGATTTTCAAAGGCACCTGGGAGCCTAAGACTTAGATTGCCTTCCCATAACAATAGACGTTTTGTCCTGCAATTTTTCACACTTCACAAAAGAAATTATTCTGTCTGAGTTGGATCTCAGAAATCTTCAAGTCTTTTGCTCAAGCTTCAAGAATGAGCATCTACTATACTGCACATGCACATCCTTCTGTCTCGTTCTCTACCCATTGGAACCTATTTCTGGGCATGAGAAAACAGGCAAAGGCCTTCTCAAAATTAGGAGTTTGGCATTCCAAATGAAATTGCCCTCAGTCACTCCCTGAGAGTATTTGCATAAAGCTCTGCTGAATTTTTATCAGCAGGCAGAAATCTGACTATATTGCTCTTTGGTTCTCCCTGAGCCTCATATTTCCTTTGAAGTAGTTCCCTTGCAAACTGGGAACAGAGTCTGGTTAAGGCATTCCTGTGACTATTTTGCTGTGGTGTCAGTAAGATAGTTGCATGGGGGATCTCAACTAATGACTCAGAACTAATGGCCTAATCCTTTGGGTAGGCCCAAAGGGTGCATCTACACTTATAAATTAAGTCGACTTAAGCAGGTTTAAGTCGACTTAATTTACTCCATGTCTATACTGGGCTTTCCTTAATTCGACTTAAGCTGCTCCTTAAGTCGAATTAAGGAAAAACTAGTTCGAATTAATAACACCTCGTTATAATTCGAACCAGTGTTTAAGTCGACTTAGCCAGTGTAGATGCCCTAAGTCGACTTGGTCGACCTAGGGCGGGGACGGACGGACAAGAGAGCCCCACATGCTCCCTAGTCCCCAGGGGACCCCTGCTACCTTCTCCCCAGACCTGCAGCTTTCCTGCAAGAGGAGCTTCCCAGCCAGTGCTCCAGCCGGAGGGAAGCTCCCCCCCCCCCCCCCCGGAACCCTGGCTGGAGAGCCTGGGAGGCTCCCTTATCCCCAGGAAGCCCCAGTCAGCTTGTCCTAGGAGAGCCAGCCCTGCGAGGCTGGCCGCTTGTGGCTCGTCCTGGAGCACGGCTGGATCTCCCGGGACTGAGACGCCACGGGCAGCTCTCTCAGCTCCCTTCTTCCTGGGACCAGGCTGCAGCTCCCTTCTCCCCGGGACCCAGTTGGTCCTGCCAGAAGGGAGCCCAGCACTCCTTTCTCCCTCCGGACCCATGAGGTCCGGGCAAGAAGGGAGCATGCTCCAGCTGACAGAGGAAAGCCAGGGGTTTCCCTGTCAGCTGGAGGGCTGGCAATTGCTGCCACGGCCCTCCAGCTGATAGGGAAACCCTGGGGTTTCCCTGTCAGCTGGAGCATGGTCCAGAGAAGGGACCACGGGGCTGACTTCTGCCTGGGACCCCATTGTCCCAGCTGGAAGGGAGCCTGGAGCGCCGCCCACGGCTTCTCAGTCCCATAGAGAGCCAACTGGCTTTCGCTGGGACGAGCCGTGAGTGGCTTCTCGGTCCTGTGGAGAGCCAGCCTTGCAGGGCTGGCTCTCCCAGGATGAGCCGCCAGTGGCTTCCTGGTCTGGGGAGAGCCAGCCCTGCAAGGCTGGCTCTCCCTCCACCTATCTAGTCGACTTAGAAAATGTAGTGTAGACTCTAAGTTGACTTAATACAGTCGACTTAAGATGACTTTAGAAAGTCGACCTGACTTTCTGAGTGTAGACATAGCCAAAGTGAGGGCCTGTGGGAGCAGGATTCAGGTTCGGTATTTAGACTAACAGGCTCTTGATAGTTTTTTTAATCAAGACCTGCCTAGTCAGTCTTCTGGCATGAGATTCAGACTTCCAGGAGACTTCTTAACCCGTCAGGACAGGCTCAAAAAGCTCAGGTCTTTAGGTGTGGCCAGAACAATTAGTGCCATACCCACAGGTGCAATGGATTACTAACATGAAGTGGTATCAGATAGATGAGGGGAGGAATAAAGAAAATGGGTCTCAGAATAATATGATTATAAATAAATAAGCTCCTTGAATCTTTTAGCCTAGTTTCACTTAATGTAGGAGATCACATTTTTTTAACATTAAGTTAATAATCTATATGCTATTTTTTGAAGGGGAGAGAGAAGGTAGTTGTCTGGGGGGGGAGACCAGGGAATGACTCCAGGGAGTAGCCAGAGCGTATACTTTTCAGTTTGCCATTGCAGGCAATGATTTTAAAGAATATCAGCTGTAACTTTGCCATCTGCCCCCCTCCCCCCGCTTTGATCACCCCTTTGGCAATTCTTTGTGGTATCCTAAGTACAGAATCCCAAGCCTTTACCTAAACCAGAAGGTGGAATGAACACTTTAAAATTACTGGACAAGAGTTTTTTTAAAAAGGAGTCTAAATTAGAAACTTGGCCACCATTTTTTGTCTAAAATTAAACAGCAAAAGGAATTTGGGGTGGGAGTTAGTGCATCTAATGGTTGAAAATTTGTTAAATTAGTTTTGTGGTGAAATTTCCTGCCTCCTACCAGATTTGTCATTTCTTTGCTTTATCAAATACTCGAAATAGAGAACGAGGAAGAATTGCCACTTCCAAAATAGAAATAGAAAAAGGAGAACACTGCATGTAGTTGGAACATATTTTATATTTTAATTTTTTAGAGAGGAGATGCACTGCAAGAAAAAATAAAAATGAAAATGAATATCCATACATTTTATCACAGAAAGAAGTCTTAACGTGTTTCATTTTTTAAATATATTTTTATAGTATGTCTGGAAGTCCCAAGTTGTTGTCAAAAAAGCTGTTCTATAGATAACATTTATGTCTAATTAACCATTAGTAGTAATGTAGGTTTATAGGGGAAAAATAAATTACTATGAGGACAATGAAATAGAAGCAGAGGATGAGTGAAATGATCAGTTGTTTTATTTATTTCAAAATTCCTGTACTAATTTTGTTTTGTATTTGTAAATATACATACAGCACAAAGAATTAAGGGTTTTTTACCTTCTCTTGACTATTCATTTGTTTACAGCATCTGTTCAATAGTTTTTAGTTCTCTGTTCTCAGTTACTTCATTATCTGTTTTAAAAATAAAATCCCTGAAGCTGTAAACTATTCTTGAAAAGTAGCAAATCTCATTAACAATTAAGTTATTTTATAGGCTGTTATAGAAACTAGAGTGGTTTACAGCAATATATTTTAGTCATACCTGCTAAACCAGCTCAGGGGCATATTTAAAAAAGATCTGTTATGTCTTAAATGAGGGCAAACAAATAAATTTCTTAAAGATTGTAAGAGGATTTTTTCAGTAAGTCCTGGTGCAGAGGATGACAAGAAAGATTAACCTGTCATTGAAAATACTCTTTCTAAAATCTATTGGACCATTCATAGAAGAATAAAATTGAGGGCTAAATCCTGCTTTACTTACACAAGCAGGGTTACTGGTTTAAAACACAGAGAGGCATCAATACTGTGTAGACATGGAGTGTTATTAGCAGAAGGTAAAAAAAAATGCCGAAATCAGGTGCAAAGGAGAATTCTGTGTTTCATAAATAAAAATGCTACACTGTAGCCTCTATGTACTCCTGCTTAGTAGCAGAAATAAGGTCAAAAGGGGACAAGGACTTGTATCTCTTGAGCTGCCTCTCTCTTATTTAGGCACAAGAGGTTTTTCAGGATCAAGGCCCAATCACCAAAAAGTATCAATGCCGCAGGATAATTCACTTGCCAGCATTTCAAGAGCCTGAACTGGCTACTTGCATGCAGAAACTCGGAAGAGGGTGATTTCGACTTTTACAGCAGTTTTCTCAATCAGTATGTTCTTCATGAAAGTGCAGCCTGCAAAATAGAGATGAAAGGAGAAAAATGTGCTCATATGCTTTGGAGATTTTAAAAGAATTAAGACACGTGAATGAACTCTAGCTCCAAATATATCCAGTTCATATAATGATCTTTGACATCTTTCATTTTCTCTGTGACATTGGAGCCTAACAATACTACCAAAACACATGACTAGAAGTGTGTGAAAGAAAATTTGCTGCACAGATTGAAACCTTTTCATGTTAGGTTTGTGTAGGATATGTTTAGGGAAACATCTATTCTGTTACATTAGTATAACTGGTTTCCCAGAGCTTCTAGACATCTAAATATGGTAACTGAGATCTGAATTTGGTCCAGTGTAAGGAAAGTAAACCTACGTTTGTGGTTTGTTTCCCCCCTCCTCCCCCTGAAATCTGGGTGCCTAAACTTAAGCTGCTAAATCAATAATTAGGCGTCTGAATAAAGGTGGCCAGATTTTCTGGGGCTGATACCCGCAGCACCAGTGAATTTTAGGTGGTTCTGCGGATGCTCTGTGTCTCTTCAACTAAGCCATTATTATTAGGTGTCTAGCCATGGATTTAAGAGCGTAAATTTAGCCACCAGATATATTTTGGCCTTAATTTATAATTGCAGGAGGAGCTGCAGTATCTACTTCAGTTAATAATATATAAGCAATTCCTCTTTATCCTCCTTCCCTGATAGCTGTCTACTAGAAGATATAATAGAGCAGGGCTTGGCAACCTTTACTGACCCCTGTGCCAGCCCCTCATCCCCAGCCCTCAGCAAGTGCTGGCAGCTCCCTCCACCAAAAAAACCGAACAGCTGCCGCCTGAAAATTCGGCAGCTTCCATGACTGGCATGGGGGGGTGGTTTCCAGGCCACCCTGGAAAAGAAGCTGCCTGGAGTTGTTCCTCTCTGCAGCATGCCTGGGGCAAGGGTCTCCAGGCATGCCATGGAAAGAAGCCTCTGCAGGTTCAGGCGGCTTCTTTCTGTGGGACACCTGGGGCACCACCACTTGCTTTCTAGAGCAGATGCAGCACTTTTGGCAGAGGGGGCTGCGCGCTGCTCCAAATTGGCTTGCGTGCCACTGCTGGCACACGTGCCAGGGGTTGCTGACCTCTGTTACATAGTCAAGATAAAACCGAAGGCAAAAGGCTATCAAAGGGATGGAGGAGTTTTCAGGGGAGAGGCAGGAAGGAGGATGGCGGTGCAGTACTGTTATTTATAATTTATTTCTGTATAAGACTTGAGACATACAAAAGTGACTAATTCATGCTGGGTAAGCAGTCAATAATAAAAAGCATTAGAGAGACTAGTGATATAAACTTGAGAGGTATAGGAGTAATTGCCATGAAAATAATACTTTTGAAAATAGGTGCACAAAATAATTATTTTAACTGTAAGTTTTAACTAAAAGGTACATAGCTTACCTTCCTCTTCATATTTCATTTACAGTGTATAAATGAGTAAAAAGGATGTAGGTGATTCTGTAATACAGAGAATATTATTAAAAATAATTTACAGAAAGCTTCCAGAATTTAATCAACATCAGTAGGCTGTTAGCCCAATTTCTGTTCTGTAGTTTGAGTGTACAAGGTATTATAGAATCAAAGTGTGTGTTTTCTTCCTGCATTTGTGTCAAATAATGTTATGATGAATTTATTATGCATAATCAGTGCTTCCCCCTCCCCCCAAAAAGTGCCGGGGTGGTGGCAGGAGCGGTGTGGTGTGTTGGGCTGGTGGTGTGAGGAGCCTCCCCCCCCCCCCACCGGACCCAGCGGCCCTCTCAGGCCCCCCCTCCCCCCCCCCACTCCCCAGGCCCCTTCCCTTTCCTTCTCCTCTCACCCCACCCTTCCCCTTTCCCGCTCCTCTCGCCCCCCCAATCCCTTCCCTACCCCCCACTGGTTCCCTGTTCCTCTCACCCCCCCAGGGCTCCTTCTCTGCTTCTCCTTCCCTCCCAGTCCCTTCCCCACCCGCCCACTGGCTCCCTGCTCCTCTCACCCCCACCCCGGAACTCCCCGCCAGTTCCTCAACCCTCTTCCCCACTCCTCTTGGCCCCCCTGCCCCTTCCCCACCCCTGGGGCCCCTTCCCTGCTCTTCTCATCCCCCCCTGTTCCCCCCACTAGTTCTGTGACCCTCCTGGCCCTTTCCCCCTTACCTGGCTGGAGCTGCAGGAGTGGGCAGAGTTGCTGCCTGGACAGGCTGCTCCTGTCATAAGCCACTCATCTGAGCATGTTCAGGGCTGGAGATTTGAAAAAGCTGCAACCTGGCTGCAGCTCCCAGGTGACCACGGGCCGGATTCTGGCCTGCGGCCACCACTCCTGGCCCTGCTGCCCAGCTGGGGACTGGGGTAAGCAGGGGAAAGGAAACCCGCTCCTTTCCCTGCCCTGCTAACCCCAGCCCCCAGCTGAGCAGCAGGGCCGGCCAGGGAAAAATAGGTGCCGGTGCGTACCGGCAAAGAAAAAGTCTTGTGCATAATACAAGTAATTGAACAATGTGCCAAGTTCTTGAATATTCTAGATGAGGAAGAAATGAATGTCTCAGAAATCGCATTCTGAGTTTTGGACACGAATTCCACAAAATTTGTTTCTTTTAGATTTTCACATGCTTATTTACAGCAAATAAGAATATTAATCCTTTGTCCCCTTGTGGTTAGCTCCTTTTATACTGTGATTTCAAAGCCCTGATGCCCCGGGGCACTGTGCACACTGGACATTAGCAAGGGATCGTTTTTTAGTATATTAATTTTCCATACAGTTGAAAATAAGACAGAATTGTGACGTGACTGCAAGACATGCAGCAGAGCTGAGAACAGAACTCAGGAGCAGGGCTGGCCCTAAATCAAATGGCCGTTTTGGCGAGAAGTATCTCTGGGGCCCTTTTCCCCCTAGTCATCCATTTGGTAAATTTTTGACTATCTTCTTTTTATTATATTTGTAGGCCATTTCACAACTTAGGTGCACGATTTGCATGTGTGATTTATCCCTGTCACTTAAGATTATCAATTTGCACATCAGAATCTGTAAATTCCTATTTATTCATGCCATAAATAAGCAAATAAAAAAAAATTCACTGCCCAAACCCAGCACCCCTGTCAGTTGCCTGGGTTCCTCCCTAAATCTGGCTGTGCTCAGGAGTACTGACTTTTAGGCCATGTACACACTAGCATCGCTATCGCGCACTTACCCTGTTGCGCGTTAAATGTTCTGTGGTTGTTGTTGCGCGATACCGCGTACACACTCGGCATGCTGTAACGGATCAAAGCCCCCCCCTCTTCTCTCAGTCCTTCAGCAAAACAAAGTGCACTGTGGGTACCTATCCCACAGTCCCCAATATCATTTCCCGTGGTGCATTGCGCTACCGACGCTACCCAGCAGTCGCCAATAGCAACGGGCACTAATTTCAAACTGAATCAACCGTCTTTCCGTCACTGCCTTTTCAGAATCGCCATGGATTCAGCTGTGATCTTGAATGCTGCCTTCAGCATTGTGAACACAGCCCAGATTCTGTTGCAGTACGCCTTTGGCTCTGACTCAGAGCAGGACTCGGATGACTCCACTTCGGAGACTGACAGCCTTGAGAGCAGAACTGATATTCTGATCAGTTTTGCGGACCAGCTGCACAGCCTGAACCGCCGTGTTTGGTCCCGGCAGACAAGCACAGACTGGTGGGACCGAATCGTTCTCCAGCTGTGGGATGATGAGCAGTGGCTACAGAACTTCAGAATGCGCAAAGCCACATTTATGGAACTGTGCCGTGAGCTTGCCCCTGCCCTGCATCGCAAGGACACGCGGATGAGATCCTCCATCACAGTGGAGAAGCGTGTGGCTATTGCCCTGTGGAAACTGGCGACTCCGGACTGCTACCGCTCAGTCGCTAACCAGTTCGGGGTCGGACGGTCGACCGTTGGAGTAGCACTGTCACAAGTGTGCAGAGCCATCAACCATCTTTTGTTAAGGAGGACGGTGACCCTGGGGAACGTGAGGAAGATCATCGAGGGATTTCAGGACTTGGGCTTCCCGAACTGTGGGGGTGCAATAGATGGGACCCACATCCCTATTCTCGCGCCCGACCATCTCGCCAGAGAGTACATTAACCGGAAGGGATACTTTTCCATGGTTCTTCAGGCACTGGTGGACCATCGTGGTCGGTTTACGGACATAAATGCGGGTTGGTCAGGGAAGGTTCACGATGCCCGCATATTCAGGAATTCAGGACTGTTCAGAAGGCTACAGTCGGGCACCTTTTTTCCTGACGAAAAACTGACTGTGCAGGGTGTAGAGATGCCCGTGGTTATCCTTGGGGACCCCGCCTACCCACTGATGCCATGGCTTATGAAGCCTTTTACCGGGAAGTTGGATCCTGCAAAGGAGCATTTTAATTACAGCCTGAGCAGGTGCAGAATGGTTGTGGAGTGTGCCTTTGGCCGCTTAAAAGCGCGGTGGAGATCGCTTTATGGCAGGCTTGACCTGCATGAGGACAACATACCAGTTGTTATTTCCGTGTGTTGTGTCCTTCACAATATCTGTGAAAACAGGGGGGAGAGATTTATGAACTCGTGGGCAAGGGAGGCAGAACCGGACACCAGGGGTATCCGGGGTGCACAGTTAAGGGCGGTGCGCATCAGGGAGGCGTTGAAAACCCATTTTTTTGATGGGGATTGAAGGACAGCATCGCCCTTTCTGTACTTCATGTTATACATATATTATTCTTAAGTACAAAGGTTAAGGGAAATAGAGTACTATTATTTTTTTATTCTTTCTTTACTGAAATGCAATCATCAGTGTCATACTGTAAATGGAAATAAAAAAAGTCTTTGTTTCTTAAACAGTCTCTGAACTTTATTGAGAGAACAAAAATAATAAAACAGCTGGGGGAGGTGTCTAAAGATGGGTGTAGGTGCGGGACTCCACGACATACGTTGGGGGAGGGGTAGATGTAACATTATACCATGGGTGACCATGGTGCTCTATGTATTGTTTTGGAGGTGAATGTTGTGTGGGTGGAGGGAGAGGCAGAAGGATGCACTAATAGACATCCCGCGCCTGGAGCAGACCAACCATGGTCTTCAGGAGGTTTGTCTGCTCGTGAAGAATGTCTATTAGTGCATCCTTCTGCCTCTCCCTCCTTGCGCTGCTCTCTCTCCTGTCCTGCCTGCACTGCCTCCTCCACTGCCTTGTCTCCCTAGCAGATGCCTCCTGGGAATCCATGAGCTCTTTGAAGATCTCTTCCTTGCTCCTTCGAGGCCTCCGCCTTATCTTTCTCAGACGGTCCACAGCAGCTGTACATTGTCCATCGAAGGTCGTTCCTGCGTACATATGAAACATTGTAAATGCCGCTATTGTTCAAACCTTGGTCTGGTGCAACGAAAGATGTTCTCCCTACACATTCCTCGCCTACTACAGCGAGTACATACCGGGGGGGGAGGGGCATGACCATTGTCCAAAGTGAGGGACGGGTTGCTGTGAGTTGCTCCACGGGACAGTTGACTATTGCCACTGCTTGTTCTGATCCTGTGTCAGAGATGGCTGGAATAGAAGCTGATATCACACTGCTTAGAGTGCCTATGCAAGCGAGAATGCATCTTCTGCATGTGGCTGACTTCAAGCCGGGACCTTACGCTGCAGGATTGTGCGCTGCAATGGTTCCCGCGGTGGTGCTAGCGAGCATGAGAGGGAAATTCTCCTTGAATGGGGGAGGGCAACGGCTCGCTCTACCATCCAATTTCAAAAGAAGAATTTGGAAATATTTGGAGAGCGCTTTCAGTGACTTGAGAGGGGACGAGTACTTGTCAATCGAGGCATTCATTGACGCGGTTTTTATGTAATGACAGTGGCCCCACGCCACATCTGTTACGCGCACAAAAGAAGACAGAAAAAAGGAGGACAGAACGCGTTATCTTCCTGTACCCGCTAAGCTGTAGCTGATAGAATAGAAAGCACCACAAGGCTAACTTACCGGAGCTGCCATCGGCTGATTCATGGGACGGCGTGCCTAAGGAATCTGTGGAGCTGGTCTCTGGAGGGGTGGCGAATAACTCCTGGCTCCCCATTTCAGTGGCTCCGTTGTCACCATCCTCGTCCTCTTCCCCCTCTGCATCCTCGTCCAGGACAGCATCCTCGCTTTAAGCTCCCTTGTCATTTTCTGACGATGTCGCAGAGGTGTCAACGGTCAAGATCGGGGTGGTTGTGGGATCGCCTACAACTCCTTGCAATAGCGGCATGTTGGCGCAGAGCCAGAGCACCGGTTAGCCTCTCTGGCTCTGTGGAAGGTTATCCTCAGATCCTTCACCTTGGCCCGGCATTGCAGAGTGTCTCTCTCGTAGCCCTTCTCAGTCATGGACTGAGATATTTGGCCGAAAATGCCACGTAACTGTGACTGCACGGCGGACTCTCCCCAGATGCCTATCAAGTCCATCACCTCTGCTGTCGTCCAAGCCGGAGATCGTCTGCTGCGCCGCGAAGACATTGCGAGTGGAGCACTCAGAGGCAGCAACACCGAAAAGCAAGCCAGAAGGGAGAGTGGGGAATTCAAAAATCCGCGGGACAGAAGGGGAGGTCGGGAAAAATGACGTCACGGCAATAGAGTCCTGACGGGGGTGCAGAAGGGATGGGATTGGAATTGTGTGCCATTTCCGGAAGTTTGACATTGCGCGATAAGCGTACACACACGGGCTGTTGCGCAATAGCTATTCCGCGTTAAGAGATACCACGCTCGTTTTGGTGGTTTACATCTTGCGCAACAAGACGGGTCTTAACGCGCAAAAACTGTAAGTACAGTGTGTACGCTCTGCTTCTTATTGCGCGATAAAGGGCTTTATCGCGCAGTAACTTTGCAGTGTGTATAAGGCCTTAGTCTTCTGATCTAACCTTTAACAGGGCTCTATGTTTGGATTTGGTGATAAATATGTTTCACATTTCAAATTATCAGTAACATTCTCATTAGGATAATATTTGTCAAGATGCACTAATAAATTTTTTTAAACTGTGCAAAGTATGTGCAAATAAAACTGCAAAGACGACTTTCAGTGGAATATAGTTTGGGTGGGTTTTTTTTAAATGGTGGTATTAGGTGGCAGGATCATGAGTTGGTGCAATTATCAAGCACAGACTTGCTTCTCCAAATTTCTTTCCTTTTTAAATGTTGTTGTAGCTAATAGCACACTTTCAACTTAATTAAACTGAGAGATGATAAAAGCTAACGTAACGTAAACTAACGTAATAGGATTAATAGAAAAGGAAACTTTACAATAGAGATAAGGCAAATTCCTGAAACAGCCATTTCCAAGCTTTTATCTCTGTTGCCTGATAAGTGTGGTTTTTGCTGGTATTTTGGTAAGCAGCAGATATATCCAGTGGCCAGCAAATCTCTTCACTCAGAGATGATGCAGATATATTAAAAATCTATCTCTTTGAAGTTGGTACTGTGAATTATTCCATTTATCTTCTCTCTTATTTGGCTCATCTTCACAGTTTTCTTTTTAGTATAAAATGAGATTATTGCATGCTGCACTGTCAAAAAGGTTCAATAAATGTCTCCTTCTGGTATTGTCTTTGTTGAACTATATGATATGCAAATTGACTATATATTCTAGAGGCCACATTTGATATCAGCTAATGACAACAGATTATTAAAATTGTGCGAGTTGGCTTCCCATACGTAGGTCATATGATAAATATATTTGTTAGTCTTTAGAAGTACCACAAGACTCCTAGACTTTTCTTTGTTATTGTTGCATATTATTTATTTATTTTTTGGAGCTACCTATCTATGGTAAAGATCCCCCAGTGCTCACTAGGGCAGGATCAGGCACTAGATGAGCAAGAACCTTTGTTTCCACTATCTGCAATCATTCAAAACTTAATTTACTCTAAAAATTGCCATTCCCATTAAAAAGTGACTTCTGAAGCATTGCACTAAATTATTACTTAGAAAAAAACCCTGGACATTTTAAATTATGGAACAAACTTTTAATCAATAAGAGATTTTAATTAAATCCACCGTATTCTGTATACATATTCCAGTTAATGTATTAAATCTTTGAGTTAGTATTTCTTGTTTATAGTGTGCTTGCAACTAACTGGGCTAAGTGCTTTTCCACCCGGGAACTCACAGCTGTGACCCAGAAGATCCTAACAAAGACCCCAATCTTGCAAACATACAGATGCTTAAGTGTATTATTTATTGTTCTGAACACTCCCACTGAAATCAGAACTTCTCAGTAGTGAAGTTAAATACATGCATAAACATTTGTAGGATCAGTCAAAGTATATGAGTCACAGGGCAGTGGGTGGGCAAAAAGGAAAAGAAGATGCTGGTTTTGGCAACAGTGTTTTGGGGAAAGAGTTTACTCACTCTTTCAGGAAAGAATTTGTCAAAATACTGAAAAATAGAAACTAGTATAAAAATATTACAATAAAATTGTAGGTAAGGAAGATAATTATGGTGTTGTACTTACATGGCAGATTACAAGACTAGATACATGAACAAAGAGATGTCTCCCACCTAAGTAGTATGACTTATTTGTATGCTTGCTTACAATACATACTCTGTATTTGCATTCATCTGTCAAAAGCACTCATCAGAACTAGCTGTATCTGGATATATGCAAAATAGACCAGGAAAGTATATGGATCATTATTAGTGAAAAAGGGTGGGCTTCTAAGCAGTGCTAAACACAGGGAACTGCCACTGATGACAGCGGATGATTTAGTGGGAGTGGTCCTGCTTTTAGCAAGGGGTTGGACTAGATGACCTCATGAGGTCCCTTCCAGCCCTATGGTTCTATGAAAACTGCTGATGAGTGTGAATTTGTGTTCATCATCTCTCAGAAAGAATCCATTATTGTTTAAAAATTATAGTGTGAAAATTCAGGTTGTGTCTTCCAGAGTGAGGAATGGGCATTTTCCCAAAGCTCCTGGGACGAACCCAGGGAGTTACAGACTGTCCCTCTCCAGTATTTTACAGTTCATCGTGTAACATGAAATTGGCACTTAAGTGTTGTTTAATACAATTGTATGGAATATGTCATGTCTTTTAAGACTTGCCTTTAAGTGACATTCCACTTTATACTGGTTTAACACTGAGAGGTCTAGTGTTTTAAGCTACAGTCTTCTCTCTCTCTAATATTCACACATTGTCTAATCTCTCTAAAAATCTGCGGTAATCTTCTTAGTTACACTAAGATCTTCTGTAGACTGTTCCTGCACAAAGATGTTTACAAGAATACATTAATAAATTGTTCGATGCTGCTAAGCTGTGATCCCAATGAAGTTACTGAAACTAGAAGTGGGAATGGACTCTGTGCTTTCAATTCCTCCACCACTTATGGGGTGGATCCTGGATGGAAGTCAGTGGAACTATGCAGGACCAGCCTTAGACCGTTGCCGGCCCTAGGCAAATTTATTTTTGGTGCCCCACCCCCTTCAAAACATGCACACCCCCGGCCCTGCTCCGCCCCCCCCCCCGTAATCCCTTCCCCGATCCTCTCCCCCCACCCTCCCGCGGCCCCTTTCCTGCCCGACTCTGACCTCCCCAAACCTCTGTGGGGCCTGCCCCGATCCTCACCAGCCCCCTTTCCCGGCTCCTCTGCCCGCCCCCACGACCTCTTCCCTGCTCCTCTGCCTGCCCCCACGGCCCCTTCCCAGCGCCCCTTACCTGGCTGGAGGCCCAGAGCTGCAGGGGTGGCTGACAGAGCCGCTCCTGAGCCAGGCCGCTCCCACTCTGAGCACGCTCTGTCTGAGCATGCTCAGTGCGGGAGATTTGAAACTCCCCAGCCTGACCGCAGAAGGACAGGGTGGAACAAGCGTTCTGCCTGAGTCTGCAGCTTTGCTGGGTCCCTTTCCCCTGGGGGAAATTTGGCAGCCCCTAAAATTGGCGGCCAGGCGGCTGCCTAGCTTGCCCACCGCTGAGGCTGGCCCTGGAACTATGACAGTTTACACAAGCTGGAAATCCGCCACATAGTTACTTTAGTGACTGTCTATCCTGGAAATGAGGATAGATATTAGGTGTCAATTGTATTTATTTTTACTGAGGCGGGTAGTGAAAATAAAAATCTAAATGCGATCAGCAGTATTAAATGACTCAGGGGACTGAAAGTTGGTCATGTTGGTTTGCTTGGATTTTTAAAGTAAATATTTCAAATGCAGCCTAAAACAGTAGTGAAATCTAGCACCGTTCACTGCTGTAGAGAGGCTTTTATCAAGTAAGTTGCTGGACTTAATCTGTTTCCTAAGTGTCCCCATCACAAAAACACCCTTTTGACCAATTGGCCATTGACCTTGTTAACCTTGATGATGTGGACTATCTCAATAGCGAAGCCAAGGATTCAGCTGGCATCCTCAGACCTCTGGTAATGGTCCTTTTTTGTCAGGGTTGAGGCTTACTTGGGGAAGCTGGTATCACCATTGACTGTGCTGTAACTGTTTTAGGACTGAGGATGTCAATTTCTAGTAGCATCTCGCAGCTTTCACAAGCTCTAAATTAATCTCGGTGTGTTTGAAAGAGAATGGATAGGTCTGATTGTACTCAGCCCTGCATCACTAGGCTAGGGTGGGATGCAGAGAACTTCCAGAGCCCTGGAAACTTTATAAAGGATAGTTGCAAACTAGCCATTCTAATCTTATCAGCACAAACAGTTTGTGAGGCTAGAACCAGTAACAGCGCGAGAAATGGACAGGGAGCTGGCATGTGGAAAGGGCAATAAAGGAGTGCCAAAGAGACTGTAATCCCCCTTGAGCACACTGCCTTTGGAAACTCCTAAAAAGGCAATGCTCCATCACAACATTCCTAACAAAGAAATGTACCTTAAAGGCACAATATAGCCCATAATGTTCTGTTAGTTAAAATAATATAAAAACTGCTCTTTTTATTCTGGCCTATCTCTCTATATAGCAAGCTAAAAGTTGCAGATGTAACTCTTAGTTTTAAGTACTTCTGTTTTTTAAGGCTCAGCTTTAACTAGTTTTAAAGTGGCCTAGTTTTCACAAAATACTAACCATCTAGCCTCTGTAAAGCAGGCCCTTTTAAAGTGTCTTGAATTGAACTCCTAAAATCCCATGTCACTTGAAAATCTTGACCCATATATGTAACTCTCCTGTGTTGCACTAAAGAAGGTTGCCAATACAATCATGGAAGAACCTCCAGAGGTCATCTAGTCCAGTTCCCTTTATTTCTGGCAGGATCAATCATTATCTAGACCATCCCTGACAGAGGTTGCCTAACCTACTGTTAAAACCTACAATCATGGAGATTCCACAACATCCCAAAGCAATTTGTTCCAGTACTTACCAGTAACTACTCTGACAGATTTTTTTCCTAATGTCCAACCTAAACAGTCATTGCTGCAATTAAGCCCATTGCTTCTTGTTCTCTCCTCAGAGGTTAATGAGAACAATTTTTCTTCCTCCTCCTTGTAACAACCTTTTATGTACTTAAAAACTATTATCATGCTCCCCCTCAGTCTTCTCTTCTCCAGACAAAACAAACTCAATATTGTCAATCATCTATCATAGGTCATGGGTTTTTTTAGACTTTTAAATCCCCTTTTCCACCTCTTTCTTTGGATTATTCCAGTTTGTCCACATCTTTTCTGAAATGTGGTGCCCAGAACTTGACAGAATATCATAGTGGAGGCCTGCGCAGTGCAGAGAAAAGTGAAAGAAATATTTCTTGTGTCCTAAAACATCAAATTCTTTTGGGGATCTAAGTCACTTTGCACACCATGTGCATTGGTTGGGTTTCTTATTTAATCTGGTTCTATGATTTCATTCTAAATTATAGCTCTGTAATTTTGTCATCCTGTGTAAGTCCAATATATTATCACTGTGGGAAACACAGATGTTCCCTGTGAATGCAGGAGCAGAGAGATATGGTGGAGAGGAGGGCATCCAACTCCAGGCTGAGAAGGGGTGGCCCAGTAGTTCCAACTGCCATTCCTACAGCAGGTCCTGGGTGGCTGGTGGTGTCTCCCCCTCATCCTGGTACCCTGAACACTGATGCCCCTTGCCCAGGAGCCAGTGCTTGAGCTTTGTCCCAAACCTTGCCCTGATGGCTAGTGACCTCTGTGACCCCTGCCTAGGTTCTAATGCCCTGACTGATCCCCACCCCATCCCAGCAGCTGGTTTATGTACTCCTGCCCTTCACCCCAACAGGTGTATTCATTGGGACCCCTGCTGACTGGAATGTGGGCTCGAGTTGGGTTGGGGCATCCTCCCTGATTTGTGGCAGCTGTCCCAATGTTGCTGATTATGTTCTGGGCTCCCATGGCCCCACCAGTCCCTCCTTCAGGCCCTGTTCTTATCTCAGCCCCCCAGATCTGATCGAGCTTGCACACTAAAAATATAGTATGCCTGTGGTGGTGTGAGTAATGGAAGGAGTTCTCTGCCTGAAGCACCTATATATCTGAGATGCTAGGCATTTACTCGGCGTGACTAAACCTTCCTACCACTGACAGTGTTGCAGCTATGCTCTATTTGTAGTGCATGAGTTTGATGAGACCTAATGTGTGTGGGAATCACATCCTCAGCTCAAAGTGTACCTGTGCTTTAAGAGAGGAACCCAGTGATTGACCTTACAGCAGGAGAAGTCTAAGCTAACCAATTTAAAGTGCAGGAATGGTAGGAAAGTTGAAAACTGGCATGATTTTTTGTGGTAAAATTCAGTGCAGAGCTGCACGAGTATTTGCAATCAATTTAAGCTCCATTTAAGCCTTTCCTTAGGGGTACGTAGACATAAGGACATTGTCCGAATATTCTAGAGAAAATTTAACTTGTGAATGAAATTCTCTTAATAAAGTGATAGAGATCTTTTACAAGCAGGGTTTTGGGGGCTTTTTTTTTTTAATAATTCTTATTAAGAAAGCATAACTTATTTTACAATTCATTAGCAGGAAAATACAAATAATGCAAAATTATCAGATACCAAAATGAACATCTCACTTCTTTTTTGAGAGGCATTGTACGATGACCTAGTGAAGTTTATCTATTTCGCAGGATATTACCATGGCAGAAGAGGAACCTCCTTTCCTCAACCAGGCCATATTTTTTCTCTAGTGTTTCTTCAACTGCAAAGCAAGTCTGTCTTCATTCATGTTAACAAATCACAGCAAGTCTAATAACCTACTTTTATTTTTAAATTGGCAAATGCAATCAGGTTTATATTCTGAATATTGAGTAAACAGTAGCCAAATATCCAAGTATCTTTTTAACCTATGCTGTTTTGCTGAGTGTACCTTCGTAAGTGGCTTTAAAGCAATAGAAAAAGATTTCATGTATCATAAAATATTAATAGAGAAGGTTCAGATTAAATCTTTTTAGCCTTTACATATCTACTCTTGTAAAGAAGGCTACCTAAGTTGTGGGTGATTGGAACTAGAACTTGGGCCTTTAAAGGTAAATCCAGTGCAGGTGGAGACAAAAGAAAAGTTGTGACTGCTTTATTTTCAGTTGCATACTGTAACTGGGCCAAACAAACTTGGCACAGGGAACTTGGAAGTGAGCAGTCCCAAGCTCTTTTCATGACACAGGAAACTTGCCACCAGAGAACAAAAGCGACTGTAATGCATCAGTGACTGTCCTGGAGTTTTTACTGGCTTCCCAAATGGAACTTGGAATTTGGTTGGCAGTGAATGATAGTCTCCCCATATGAACTATTTGACTGAGCAGAGTACAGATTTAAGTTTATACTATTAATATGATTTTCCTCCATGGAAATGTTCTCAATCATACAGGCTCTCAATCTGGGAGTTAACCAGTTATTCAGGAAACAGTAGCTGCACTTACTTGGCTCACATAAAAGCTCACATTAGCTTCAATGGGAGCTAAACTGTTGGATGGACTGGAGTGAGATTGGAATGTCATCCCTTTAGATTTGGAGATGATTTTTCATACAAGCCTGACTGCTACAATTCATATGAAAGTGGCTGTTTAAAGAGACTAGCATAAGGAACTGTTTCTGAAAATAAAGGTCTGCTACACAGGTTCCAGATGCTGAAAAATAAATCTCCCATGTTGATACCTTTTCATCAGCAGAAATTAGAATTGCCACATTCAGGATGCTTCCTGTTTATAAGGCCTTATCAACCCCAATGAAAGTCAATAAAAACACTGCTCAAATTGACTTCAGTGGATTTGGATCAGGCCCAGCAGACTGTTGTGAAAGCAGGAAAGAAATAACGTACTCTGGCATCTTAGTTGATGGAGAAGGATGAAAGAAGACTATAGGGACTATGACAAAAAGGAACTTTCACCCCAAATATCAACTATGCAACAATTGGAGGAATTTTTTACAACCTTCCGAAGAGGTCTTTTTAGAAGGAAAATCTCTGTAGACTAAGCCAGGTGACCTGTACATTGGTGCAGTCTTCAATCAAGTTCATTGTAATGTGAGAATAATTAAGTATGGGTATGTCAAATAACCTTAAATATATATTTTTAATGCATCAGCGTATATCATCTGTGAATTCTGTTAAAAGGATATGTCTGTATGGTAATCTGAACCCAGGATTGTGGGACTTGAGTATTCTGACCTATGTTAGATACCCCAGGGCTTGAGCATCTACACTGTTTTTAACCCTACATTGACTTTTCTAACCTAGCCTCAAACTTGGTGCTCTGGTGTCCACACTGCACCACCAGACCCAGATCAAACCATCCATGTCCCACAGTACCTGGCACCCTCCTGGAATGTAGATGCTTTAGCTCTTTGACCATGATACATTGTGAAAAAGCTTTCCTGCCCACCCAGCACTTTACAGGAAGTTTGAACTGCCCACTAACACAGCCTGTCCACAGTCATTTTTGTCTGTGTTATCTGAGCCATTGGGGCCAGCAGCATGGAGTGCCTTCTGAAGAAGTTCTCTTATTTGTACTTTCACTCTTGTGTCAGCAAATGCGCAGAGATCCGTGAAGTGCTGACATTTTGGCAGTGTGTTTTGATCCACCAAAGGTACCTGACAGATTTTCTGATGGAGAAGCAAGAGCAGGAGAAGAGGAGGAGTCAGTAGAGGAAGGGGAGTACACTGGCAGGGCAGACTCACAGTGGCAGTTGTTGCTTATAAAATGTCCCTGGCACTGGGCCACAGGCACAGACTGTGGTGGGATCACATGGTCCTACAGACCTGGGATGAGCAGCAGTGAATCCAAAACTTTTGCATGGAGAAAACCACATTTCTGGAGTGTTGTGAGGAACTTGCCCTTACCCTTCAGTGAAAAGACATACAAATGAGGTCATCCTGACCAGTCCCATGGTGGGTCACTATAACACTCTGAAAACTGACTAGCCCAGAATGCTACAGGTCTGTTGTCAACCCAGTAGGTGTTGGAAAGTCAACTGTGGGTAAAGCAGGATGGAGGTAACTAAGACAATCAGGCATATGGTTACCCCATGGCAGCAGGCATTAAAGATATTCTAGGGGTAATTCCTGGTAATTTGAGAGAATGGGGTTGTCTAACTTTGTTGGGGCCATTGATGTGGACATAGTTTGCTCTCCTCAAGGAACACATGAGTATATCAACTGTAAAGGGCATTATTCTGTTGTTATGCAGGCCCTCGTGGACCACAGAGTGTGATTTATGACTGTCAGCATGGGCTGCACTGGAACAGTTCACAAGGCCTGAGTTTTTTGCCACTTGGAAGTCTACATTTGGACACTATTCCCATAAAATGATTGTCACAAACTGTGTTTTTTGTCTTCACTGTTATTCTGGGGACCTCACATGCCCTCTTTTGCCTTGACTTATGAAACCATCCACTGATCTCAGAGTCCCTGTCAAAAGAAGGTTTAATTACACTCAGCAGGTGCAGAAAGGCTGTTCAATATGCTTCTGGAAGATTAAAATCCTGATGGAGGTGTCTAAACCAGTGTGCCGTGAGAAGTGTCCAAGTGTGGTATGAGATTTCGTACAAAAGTAATGAAAATCAATGTAAAACATAGTTTCTTCTTAAACAATATTCTATCCAACCAAAATTACAACTCATAAAACTCGTGAAAATTAATCATCAAATTAAAAGCGAGGTACTGTTCTTTTGATTCTAAAACGTGAATATTCTAAACACAGGTGGCCAAAAGGCAAAATTGAGATGTGTATTTTTTTCCAGGGGATTTGAAACATTAATGCATTTAATCCTTTTTTAACTTGTTTTATGTTGCAAACCATTCTAGTAAGATTGTAACCATAGTAAATGTAAGTAAATGTGACATTTATGAGCAATCAATTCAGCTGAAAAAAAGAGGGTGTACCATGGAATTGTCTGTCTCATTGAAGTGTGCTGTGTTACTGAAAAGGTTGGGAGCCACTGGTCTAACACATCCATTTTGAATGCCAGTGTCATCAATGCTGTCTCGTTACTGGCTTTCCGTGTTCTTCATAATCTTTGTGAAGCCAGAGGTGAGCCATTTTCCCCCACGTGAACCTGTGACAGCGAGTGGATGCTAGATTAATACCCCACAGCCATAAAGAGCACCTATCATTGTGTGAGCCAGTTGGATTTGGACACTGGAAGTCAGGGATGCTTTGTGTTCTCATGTTATGCACTTGCATGGCCCAATAGAAGAGGTGGAATAGTATTTTTATGAATATGCTTGTGTGGGGAAAAGACTTAGTTAACTTTGCGGAAGGGGAGCGATGTTCAGTGCTTGGGGGGAGTGTGAGCTTCATTGCTTCGTGCAGTGTAGTTATGAATGACGTGATGAATAATGAATTTGGGGTAAGAGAAGAACACTTACAAAACAAAAGAACAAAAATGAAGGAAACAATGCAAACCTCTAGATGTCTCCTTGCCCCACGTTCTCCTTTTCTTTCTTTCCCCATTTTTTTGTGCACTTGGCAATGGGGGTGAAGGTATCCACACACGAGGTATTGAAGAAGGAAGGTTGCCTGGGGTTTAGTTGCCCCCGTCCAGCTTGCTCACAGTTTCTGAATTCATGGGCTGCCCTGACATGGAGTTGTCCAAACTACTTCTGGACTGCAGAGGAAGTAGGCCATGGTATGGGGGAAGGAGCAGGAGCTAGTGTCCTTCCAGCCATGATGGAGGTGAGTCACTGAAACAGTTCTCTGTTGAGCTCTGTCCTCCTCCCTCAGCTGCTCTTCCTTTTCCTGTACCCTTGCTGAAACCCTGTCCTCCAGCTGGACGATGAGCCTCAGCTTTTCATCTAGCCTCTCAGTGTGCCATTGCTCCAGTCTCATACCCCTCTGCTTCTAGTATGGGGCTTGCTGGTCTGCCCTCTCAAGAACATCAACCATACTTTCATCACAGCAATGCTTCCTTTTCAAACTGTCTATGCAGCTACACTGGGCCAGGGATCGAGTTTATGAACAGTGAGCAGTGGAGGTGGAGGGGCCTGAAATAGGACAAGAAACAGACCATTATTATATAAAGTAGCTCGGTGGCAGAGCACTGAATTAATTCTTGTGGAAGCTCAGGGACATAAAATGTTGCATTTCAAAACCGAATAGATACATAGTGTGAAGGATATGCTTCTGTGCACATATTCTCTCTGGACATAGCCTCGTGAATCAGAGTTACAGAAATGCGTCAACGATGGTAGGTTCAAAATTACCACGTTTTTTTGTTTTATAAAAATGTCACTTCTTGGGATGTGGGGGTGGGACGGCAGGTGCTCTGGCTATAAAAGGCTTTTACTATCATTTCAGACCTTTCACATTTTGAGGACGTAACTGTTCATTTGGTGCTCTCTTTTTATTTGAAGCTGCTGGTGGGAAACCTGCATTGTTTAGTTACTGAACAGCACATCTGTGAGTGGAGTGGACTAAGGTTGCCCTGGAAAATATGCCCTTCCACTCAATGTGACTATCTGGAATTCCTGCTTCAGGAAAAGTTTTCAGCTCTAAGCAACCAGGGGCAAGTCAGAATTCATGAGAGAATCAATAGGATTCTGCGTTAGCTCACATGCGATTTACCCTGTTATTGCTGCATGCAAATACTCACAACTCCACAGCTCTTCTCCTCCCCACCCTGGGCACATTTCTCAACCAAAACTGACAGCCCACTCTGAGTTGGTAGAAAAGATTTTGTCACCTGTAGGCTGCATGGATTACCTCTAACTAAAATGGACTAGATTTGAAAATAGATCACAGTTTCCCCAAAACACACTGAGTTCACTATTTCCAAAGTGTCAAAATACGAATAGGCCTAGAAAATATCTAGTGAAAATACTCTTTAAAGCTGGTTTTTAGTGTTTGTGGCCACCATTTTGAACTCTATGTGGGATGGGTAAGGGAGACGCCAAGGTGCTCTGATACAATTGCGCTGGTAATGGGTTTCCCATAATTTTGCACTATCTCTTAGATCAGAAATACCTCCCGTTTCTGAAGTAATAAATTTTACATTGGAGTCAGAAACTTACCGGCCTCAGGGACAACTTCTTTCTCCACTGGGTTTGCTGCAGGCTTGGCAGTGGGCTGTTCCTTGGCGTGTGCGGAGGGGTTAGGTGGGGAAATCAAACAGCTCTTCTGAGTATGGACATAGAATTTGCTGTTGATCCTGTTCCACTGTCTGCTCTGGGATTGGTTTCAGAAACTGTCACTTTGTGCTCCTGACTTGGAGTCTGCTGCTGCCTACAATTAGTTCTCATGCTGGATTCAGGGGCCTGCGGGGCACTGTCCTGGCTGACCAGGTCAGCATGCACCATGGTTAGCTCTGCCCCAGTGCAGTGCTCAGCACCCCATCAGGTTTGTCATAAAATAGGCATGATGTTGGCAAGTTGCCTGCCGTTTGGTTCTGGATCCTAGTTTTTTGGTGCTCAGTCTTCAGTCTCTTAATATACTTCCTGCATTGGTCACTGAAAATTTGCAGAGGTGCTAGCTTTTTAGCTATCTGCTGGTGCACATGGTCATTCCTGATAGTTTTGCTAAAGTCCACTGGTCCATTCACACGAGAGATTCACCAAAATTTGCCTGTACTCCTGTGTCTATGAAGCAGCTTGCTTTGCAAAATACTTGTTCTGTTTGCAAGCTGATGTCATGCTTGCTGTTTGGTGACTTGAAGGCAATGGGTTAACTCTTTCTTACTGAGGTGCTGCTGTGTGCCAAGAGGGGTTGATTTCCATTGTTCAGTGGAGTTAACTGGAGATTGAAGAAAAAGGAAGTTGGCCCATGAGATTATGGGAACTTCTGGGGGACTCCCAGGACACAAATCAAATAGGGCTGGGTCTAAACTGCAAAGCAATAAGGCTCAAATCCTGAGTACTGGCTTGAGTCAGGCTCAGTCCCTGCATCCCCATAGTGTCCTGGGACCCTGGGTCAGGACAATTTCTGTGTAGATCAAAGAGGGCTTAGCCTTGAGCCCATGTTTGAGCCTGGGCTTACTATGCAGTGTAGACATATCCAAAGATTGTCAGAAAGTACTTATAAAAATCATTATTAAGCACAAAAAAGATTAAATATACATTTTAATCTAACATATGAATAATAAAAAGGAAGCGCTCAAAATATTCAATGAAATGTAAAGTTGATCAATTAAAACCAGCACCTTTATGAAGGTTTAAGCTCAGAAACTAAAGTTGTCAACTTGTAAATGTATTTACAGCCCAATACTATAGTTTGTACCCAATCAACACTTCAGTTGATATCAAAGGGAGTTTTCCCCTAAGCATGGAATACTGAATGTAGTCCACAGTGAGAAATATAGAACTGTAGGACTGTAAGGGACCTCAGGAGACCATCTAGTCCACTCCACTCATGGTATGCCATATATTCCACTTACAATATTGAGAGACCCATTGAGTCATCTTGAACTAAACTGCAGCCATCTGGTGAGGAGAGTTCTTAAAGAATCTTATCAAAATTAATACAGACTTAAGTTCATTGTGAGCTAAGATTGTTTGTAAATCAGAATTTATTTTTCTTTAATCTTGATCATTTAAATATATAGACTTAAACTGAGTGTAGTCATTTACTTCGGCTCAAGGTGTATAAAAATGCCAGCACACCAGAATTTTCTGCTTCTACAGCCATTGACATTGTCCACCAAGTTTGCTTGTGTGTAAATGACACTGGTGAGTATGTGTTGTACATCCCAGCTGCAGAACCCTTGCTCCCTAGTTCAAGCTGTAGCCACACGTTCTTTCAAGCCTGGAAGTCCATAGTTCATCCCCCATTTTGTTGGCCAAGATTGCGGCCATCACAGCTATATGAGGAGTATGACAGTGGTGAATCAGTCCCACTGACTCCCGTTCCAAAAATACTTAATCTGTCCACAAGCATTTTTCTGAACTTTAAAATCTTTAGATTAGTCTTTGGGACACATTCTCATTACATGTATGAAATAAAATGAATACTGACTGCAGTTGGGTAATATTAAATTCTTTGAGCTAAATCTTGCTTTTGATTGCATGTGCAATATGGAGTAATAGCACTAAAATCAATTGAATTACATTTTGCCCATTAGCTGTGGATTTAATACTAGAATTTCATCCATTAACTCAGAGGAAAAAATTACAATAAAATTAATGGACTTATAATGTGCAAATAATAGCCAGGATAAAATGAATCTACTGCTTCTTCTGAGATGTCAGAAAAATAATTTCCTTTTAATTAAGGTTTAGGTAGGATTTAAAACTTTTTATAAAATTACTTTGATTCTGGCTTGGTGGTTTTAGTCATCCCCCTCTACCCCAACTTCAACTTTAGAGGGGCTTCTTATCACTAACGGTTCTGAACTATTACAGTTGTTTATTAAGAAGAATAACTTGTATTTTATTACAGTGCATAATTCCTAAAATGTAGGTAACCCAAAAGTAGGGTGTGTTCCAGGCGGACATCATCATGAATTTGACCATTCATCTTAATAATGGAAAATATGGGTGAAAAAACTAATTAAAAGGGTAATAATTTTTTCACGGATGAATTCTTCAACAATTTTTGCAGCCAGTGGCCACTGTAATTAGTCCGTATTTGCCATATAGTAGGAACAAATGCAGGATAGGCAGAGCGGAAGGCAATAATAAGAACCTAGACAAAGAATATGTGCTCCTGGCTGCCACAACACAAGTGAGTGGGGTATTATGTTAAGTAACACTGACATAGGAAGTGGAAGAGGAGGCAGCAACACAGCTATACAAAGCATACATAAGACAGGGCTTGACAAAACTGGCTCCCAGCTAGGCACCAGCAGTCTTATTTTTGGTCGCCAGAGGGCGCTCCTCTGCTGCATTTCCACAGTGGAGCTAGAAGCCAGGATGTAAACCCCAGTCGCCATGGTGACCTGGTGCATGGGTTTTGTTGAGCCCTGCATAAGGGCAACATTCTCTTGATACATGGCAGAAGTACATGGAAAACTCCCATTTTGGCTTGCTCCCTTGGCACCAGGTTCTTCAAAGCTGGTTCTGCTCACTTTATGTGTAATTTTGTTTGACTTTTAGGGTATAAAATTTTATTTTAAAGGTATCTCTAATATTTTCCTGGGTTGCATTTCCAGAGTGCACCTGCCCTCCTATAAGTATGTACATCAGCTCCCTCTTTTGGACACTCCGGTTTTTGTAATTCATAGCAATAAGCATTTTTTTAAACAAATACCAAGTATGCATTTTCTGCACTAAACACCGGGAAGTCCAGGGATTGCAACACTTACTGAATTAATTTCAGTTATTTACTTAAGGCTTAAATCATAAGATTTTAGGGGGAGCTTTGTAAAATGCTTTGGGTGCTATTTGTATGTCTGTATTTGTAAAATATTTATTTCAACTGGTATCTTTAGGAAGACTGCTTGATGGGGGGGGGGGGGCCCCCCCCCGATCCTCAGGTGGTGTAAAGTACCATGGCATTCAATTGACTTCACTAGTGATTTATATTACATGGAACACTTCCTGAATCTTCTGTTCAATATAAATCTCTAACCCCAATGTGAAGTACTTGTGTTAGGAATCACAATTTCTGTAGTTATTTACTGTCATCTGGAAAAGACAAGAGCTTCACTGCAATGCAGGTTAAGAGCTGAAGCCTAGGAATGGGTGAATATATTAGCTAGCCCTTATATACGCTAGCCTTGAGTGCCATCACTCAAACTGACTTTCAAAGGCACGGATTTTATATGCACCGTGACAGGAAGATAAGCTCTTGACATTAAACTGGTGATTTTACATTGTTTCCCTTCACTACATTTGTATATGCAGATCAAATCAAATTAAATGTTATACTATGTAACAAAATGTGCAATTCATGTTCTGTGCAAGTCCTAAATGAAAGAAAGTGCATTACTGTTGCACTAGTTATTTCTCTGTTTTTTCTCTAAAGTAGCACATGTAATAAAATGCTGTGTACTGTTATCTAGCTGCCTCTATAGGAAATCTGTATCGTCTGCACATCATTGCTCATGCATTTTATAAACGGGTGAAATCAATATAAGAGAATTTTCAGTAGTAAGAGATGCCGGATTCTCTGTACGTTAAATTCTTTAAATCATGATGGGAGGACGTGAATAACTTAGTTATAGGTTAGAGGTTTACTGCAGGAGTGGGTGGTGAGGTTCTGTGCCCTGCATTTTGCAGGAGATCAGACTAGATGATCATATTGGTCCCTTTTGACCTTAGAGTCTCGGGCTGATCTATACTGCCCACTGTTTTTGGTGGCAGTCATAGGGAGATATGCAAGTTACCTATACTAACTTGTGTATCAGCCTTTGTCTTCCCTACACCTAGAACGTCCACCATGGTGACTCAAAAGGATGGCCCTCCCTTTGACTCAGTGCTCCACAATTTACCAGGGTGGTCTCCCAGAATCGGCTTCCTGCTCAACTGAGCGGCTCTTCACAAACCTGGTCAATCAATTGGGAAGGTTGTTCTGATGGCGGCCATTTTGCCACCTTCAGTGAAGACCATCCCTAAGAGTCTGAGTAAAAAAGAGAGGAGGCATAAAAAATAGAAAAAACTAAACAAAGCACCACATGAATAAACTATGTTAAGGCACTTTTATTACTATTTAGTTTTAAGTTTGGTGCCCTATGTTTACCCTATAGCACTGAGCTTTCAACAGAATAGTAAATAAAGTTAGTGTATGTGTATGCTTTCTTCTCCTTTTACTTTTTTTCGTCATTCAATCCACAGTCCCTTTTCCTCCACTCAAGAGTCCATTGGTAGCAAATGGGAAGCAACTTAGTCCTGGCAAGAAAGGACCCGTGGATCCTTTCTGCCGGGGATTGCGGCTTTCCGCTGTGTCTACACTTGAAAAGTTAAGTCAAATCTGTTAAGTTGACTTAACTTTTCAAGTGTGGACATACCCTAAGAGTTTGTTTACATATGTCATTCAGGAAATTAATCTGAATGACCTAACAGTGTTAATTTGAAGTGGATCAGTTAAACCACATTAATTCCCTGTGTGGACACTATGATTCAGAATTAAAGTGACTATAATTCCATTTATCTTAATTTGCTTTGGGAATAAGTATTGTAGCCTGCAAGAGCATAACCTTGTGTACATTTTTTCTTCATGCAAGTTCCATGTCTTAATTTGCAGATTCACAGATGGGCCTGAATGTATTGGTTTCACTCAGACGGGCTGGGGGGAGGGGGGTTAATGCAGTATGATGGAAGGGCACTCCCTCTCCCTAGCGGTTCACTAGAACACCTCCCAATTGCAGAACCAAGAAGTGAGAGGCCAGACTTTATGCCTCCTATGTGAGACAAAGATGAATAGTATTTATGGTGGTCATTTAACAGATTTAGAAGCTTTAATGCAGTGGTTTTCAAACCATGGGTCGGGATCCAGTACTGGGTCACAATCACAAACCCTCAGGCACTGGGTCACGGCATCTCCTGCTGCTGCTGCTGCCGAAAGATGTAATTGTTGGGTCGTGGCCATAAATGATTCTTTTAAACTGGATTCCAAGAAAAATGTTTGCAAACCACTGCTTCAATGAACATCCTTTGTTCCTCTATCAACTGTCAAATTAAACATCACAATAAACCTACAAAAATGGGGGCAAAAAACCCTAGCTGGCTTCAAAATTGAGTTGGCTAAATTTTTGGAGGGGATAGTATCATGGGACAGCCTAGTTTGGCAATTAACTGATCTTTGACTACTGGCAGTAAATAATGCCAATGGCCTGGGATGGGGACATTAAGGTGGGGTAGGTTCTGAGTTGGTACAAGGAATTCTTTGTTGGGTGTCTGAATGAGTCTTGCCCACATGCTCAGTGACTAGCTAATCGCCATATTTGAGGTCGGCAGATTGTCCCCCAGGGCTGATTGGCAGGGTCCCTGGCGTTTTTCGCCTTGCCCTATAGCATGGAGCATGGGCCACTTGCTGGTGGTTTCTCTGTACCTTGAAGTCTTTAAACCATGATTTGGGGACTTAGGTTAGATGTCTATTGCAGGAGTGGTCAGGAGGTTCTGTGGCCTAAGTTATGCAGGAGGTCAGACTAGATAATCATATCGGTCTCTTCTCACCTTAAAATCTATGAATAATAAATAACTGAAAATGTGAAACGTTAGGAAATACCTTTTCCACCTAAAAGCTGACAAGCAAACATTTGGAAATATCACTGATTGGGTGTAGTGTAAATGAATTATGTCATTATGGAAGAGTTTAACACATCTCTGCATTTCTCAGACTCTGGATCATAAGGTGACAGAAGTTACGATAATGCTAGAGAACACTCTGCAGCTCTTAAAATGTACCATCCTACACTGAATGTGGTATCCCAGTTATTTTTGGATGAAAGGTGTATAGCGAGGCGTTGTAACCACCCTCATAGATGCACAGGGAGGGAGAGCCTGTTGCCTTACAAGGTTTTAATGAAATTTGGAACAATTTACAGCGAGTCATGGTGGATTTTACATCACTGACCGTTTTGAAATCAATAGTGCATGTTTTTCCAAAAGATCAGCTATAGGAATTATTTGGGGGACATTCTATGGTCTGTGTTATACCACAGGTCAGAGTAGAATAGTGGTTCCCAACCTTTTTGAGTGAAAGCCTTATTAGTTAAAACTAGGTAAAGGGCACGCACGCATGCACCCCTTTTCTGGCCATAAACTCATTTAACCCGTATAAATCCCTATAATGATGATGATAATTACACTTTGGGAAAGGATGGACTCTTGGAAGGCATGCAGCAAATTGACTGAAAGAATGGATTTATCAACATGGTCAAAGTGAAAAAATTCCCTTAATCCATACTATCATATTTGATCCTCGGATTGCTTCTAAGAAGATCATGCTGATAAACTGCTACACTCTTCTAGTAGATAAATTACGGGGTGGACTTCTTACTACTTGACTATTGCTAGTAGCTATATGTGTTATCAGAGAAGCCAGATTCAGGGGCAAAGCGAAAGTTGACGGGTTTTGTTCCTCTACTTGTAATTGCTCTTTTATCTCAGTTGCGGTGTGTTTGTAACATCTCTGTTACAGAAGCCTGAGAACACTCTCTTTACTCATATCCTTAATAACACAGTACTAAATTTAGTGCTTATAGGTCAGATCCTTAAGCTTTACCATAGACTCATAGACTGTACGGTCAGAAGGGACCATTATGATTATCTAGTCTGACCCCTTCCACAATGCAGGCCACAAAACTTCACCCACCCACTCCTGCAATAAGTCAACC
This sequence comes from Pelusios castaneus, assembly GCA_007922175.1. Taxonomy (NCBI): domain Eukaryota; kingdom Metazoa; phylum Chordata; order Testudines; family Pelomedusidae; genus Pelusios; species Pelusios castaneus. Next base: position 9,780,977 of record ML685797.1, read on the forward strand.
TATGGCTGAGTTATTAAAGTCCTCAAATCATGATTTAAAGACTTTGATACAGAGTATCCACCAGCAAGTGAGCTATGCCCCATGCTACAGAGGAGAGTGAAAAATCCCCAGAGCCCCTTCCCCTTCCTGACCCCAAATATGGCAGTCAGTTAAACCGTGAGCATGTGGACAAGTTTCATCAGCCAGTCACCCAAGAAAGAATTCTCCGTAATAACTCAGAACCAACCCCATCTACCCTCCCTTCTTAGGCCACTGACATATCCACTACCAGTAGTCAAAGATCAATTCATTACCAAACTAGGATGTCCCATCATACCATCTCCTCCATAAATTTATCAAGCTCAGTTTTGAAGGCACTTATGTTTTTTGCCCCCACAGCTCCTCTTGGAAGGCTATTCCAGAACTTTACTCCTCTGATGGTCAGAAACCTACATCTAATTTCAAGCCTAAATTTCCTGATGGACAGTTTGTATCCATTTGTTCTTGTGTCCATATTGGCACTATACTCAAATTATTCCTCTCCCTCCCTGGTATTTATCTCTCTGATGTATTTATAGAGAGCAAGCATATCTCCCCTCATCTCCCAGTTAAGTTCTGTTAGACTCTTGTATCACCATTCTTTAATGCTTAGAACAAACAGGGACAGATGTGCTCAAATATCTGACCAACATATAATTTTAAAAAAAAGATTTAAATTTAATACTACTTAGTGTGAAGAGAGTTTATGTCGATTGTGAGAACCAGCAACTAATTAGGGAAAGCTGCTTAGGCTCTTAGGTAGACTGGTTAATATCCACCCCCATTCTTCATAGGTTTCAGACTCATGTTTATTTAAAAGAATATGACTCAATAAGTTTTATTTGCTGTATTAAAAATATTTTTAAAACTACAGTGAAATACAGCAAATGAAGTATGTGTAATGACTTTCAGTTAAGTCATGGCCTGCTCTATTATTTAATTGGGAATGAAATCTACAAACAGAATTCTGCCTACTCAAGTGATGTTACTAGGTAACCCAAACAGCTTTTTCAAGAGAAGAAAAATAAAGGGAAAGGGTATATAAAATTCCCTCACTGGAAATGACATACAAATATCCGTCACTTGTGTTGGCAGAGACTAGAGATGTCTAACGTATTTTGAGAACACTTAGCCTTTAGTGGTCAGATCTTAAGTCAGTTTGGCATTGCACTGAATCAGAAAGCTAAAAAACCCCAACGGCCTCTAAAACCCATTCCTTTGTGGTTGCTTCACAAATCTTCTGTTTTTTACTGTTATGACATTATAAGCAGCTTAGTCACTGCAGGTAAGCACTGCGATATCCTTTACAGTTACTCAGTATCTGTGGAGTCCTGTGGCACTTTTAAAGACTAACAAATTTATTTATGCATGAGCTTTCGTGGGAGAAAATCTTACTTCATCAGATGCTTTGAAGATGCTTCTGCCAGGAAACCACACATCCCGGCAAGAAGGGAGCTGCATAGGTCCGGGGAGAAAGGAGTGCAGGCACCCTTCTTGCCAGGACCCCCATGGGCTCCCTTCTTGCCGGGACCCCGCACGGGTCCCAGGGAGAAGGGAGTGAGGTTCCCTTCTCCCCGGGAAGCTGCGGCTCCCTTTTCGGCAGGAAGCCACGGCTCCCTTCTTGCCAGGGAGCCAGAAGGGAGTCAGGGCTCCCTCCGGGGACAAGGGAGCCGCAGGTCCTTTGTCCCCAGCCCTAGGTCGACTTTTGTAATTAAGTTGACTTAGGGCGGCACACCGGCTTTAGGTCAACTTAACAAATCGACTTAGGCGTTAAGTCGACCTAAAGACCGGAAGTTAAGTCAACTTAAGGAAGTCCTTAAGTCGACTTAATGAAAGTCAGGTATGGACGTGGCTGTATTTAGGTTGACTTAAGCTTCCTTAAGTTGACCTAAATTGCTAGTGTAGACATATCCCTAGTGCCACAATCCAAATGATGCTATCAGTTCACCAATCAAGCAGATCCAGAATGACTCCATTGGCTTCAGTGGAGCCCTCTCAGATTTATACCAATGTATCTGAGATCAGAATCTAGTTCATTGTGTCTTATTGAATAAAAATCTGACAATGCATGTGAAAAATTACTAATATTGGTTATTATGGAAAATAGCACTCGTATCAGATTCTCTGCTTTCATGTTGATTTGGTCAAATGAATCACTGTGATAACAATCTTGAGAGTTCTGCTCTTCAAAATATTACGGTAAATTACTTCTTTTTGTATATAAAATATTTGAGTCACCATATTAAGTATCTGCTGATTAGTCTTCAAATATTGCAAAATTCTTCTAAGCCACATGACCAATTTCAAAAGCTACCATGCACAAGTTTACTCATTGTAGGCAATGGATGAATGTTCTCACATGTAAGAAGGATGAAATATCAGAGTTAAGATCCCTTCACAGGTCAGAGAACAATATAATTGCAACACACTTTAATGTAGGTATTGATCTTCTCTTCGCATTTGCTAAAGAGAAGCTCTAAGTCACATAAAAAGACCATATTTTTAATAGACAGCTTATTTCCAAACTCATTATCCAGCTGCAAAATCCTGCTTTAAAGTCTCCAAATTGGACAGTATATAAATCATGAACTTGAATAAAGTCTTTTCTATAAAACTGTGTAGAAAGCGTAATGTGTTATTGCTTTAGACTTATAGGGTATGTATATACTGCACGCTAAGCCTGGGTCTGTGGGACCCAGGCTTTGGACTCAGTGTTTCCAAACCCATGCTTGAGCATTCACACTGCATTGTAAACCTTGCTTTACAGTTGCTGGACCTGAGTTTCACAGCCACATTAACACAGCTATCTGTACTATACAGACCTAATTCAACTCAGTGACTCGACCTACATTCACGCTACAAAATGAATGGGCTTGGACCAAAGTCTCAGCAGGACTCAAGCTCTGGCCAATCCCCCTAAGAAGGTCCTAGCTCCCAGGTTCTGAGTGCTTGCTGATCCGACTCTGACTGATTTGTGTGTGGATGGCAGGTTTTCTTGGACTCCATCCTGAGTTGTAGCCTGGGCTTTGCAATGTAGCTATACCCATAGTTTCTCTTAATGCAAGAACCAGAATTAGATCTGGTGAACCAGCAGTGGCAATTTTTAAAGTTCTAAATACCATTGTTTCTGGGCTGTTCCAACATTCTGGTCATCTCAATTTCTATAAAGTTAACAGGCTTCAGTAGGTACATATAACCCTTCCCAGCTAGAATGGTTTGTATGATGCAGTGACGATGTGAAAGTACAAAGTAACGTAAGTTAAAAAATGATAGTACAAGATCTCAGGGCATAAAGTACCAGCTGGTTGACTTGTATGCCTGCCTGCATTAGCATTTCACTATTCTTTGTTTATTGTAGACCTCACAGAATTATAATATTTCTTCTTTGGGGCATCTTATAATCTCAAAACTCATAGGGAGGGGTTTCTGGAAAGCAGAGGCATGGAAATTTGGTAAGTGGCTGCATTAACGATACAGGTCAGAGCAGAGTTGGGAAGGGAATTGAAAAGGAGGACAAAAAGTTTCAACTTGAAGTGGTAGACAAAAGGGAATCTATGGGTGCAGGGTGTATGGTCTGAGTTGCTGGAAATGAAAATAACTGTTTTAATTGGATCAGAATGGGATTCAGATAGTTGGCAAGTAAGCAGTGTTCCCTCGTAACACTCCTTCTGGGACAAAGCAATTTTAATCTGTGCTGGGAGCTCCAAATGAGCTCTGCATGCAGGACCTACTGAGGGAGACTCCGAATTAGCTCACTAACTCGCATAGCCAGCATGGCCTTGCCAGCTTCGTGATGCACATGTGCCTTCTATGGGCTGATGTGGCCGCGCATTCCCTATATTCCCTTTGCTCACACAAGAGAACTGTGGCCCCCTTGTATGCCATAGCTTTGTGTCCTTGTGAACCTTCTGCCATCTGAACCCTCTGCTAGGTTTTCATTGTAAATCCTGATGATCTGTATTTATTGATTCTGCATCACTGATTACTGGGAGTTGCAGGGAATTACCAGTGCTAGATATGGCCTACACAATAACTACAGTGGGTGGGAGAAAGATGTTGAGTTCCTCATCCCCAATGGCAGGGTGGTCCACTTTTTTGGAATTTGCACATTGATTATTGGGAGTTGTTGAAGGTGTTCCAGTGTGTGCATAATTAATTGTTTGGCTGGGCTGTGGCAGCTGGGCGAGAGGGGCAGATGTGGAGGTTGCAGGGGCAAAGACAATGTTGACAAATGATTCCCATTATAACACTCTGGTTTTAGTTAGTTACAACTTTGACAAAGTTTAACTGTTTGAACTGAAATTCTCCATGCCAGGTGTCTGCCTCAGGCTGAGTATTTTTTGGAAAAATTGGTTTAGATATTTCTTAGAATGAATTTAGGAGAAAATTTGTTGCTTTGATCTTGTTAAAATTCTGACAGCTGTTTCACTGAGAAATTCTGTCTGCACTGAGCCTACTCCAGCCAAGGGAGGCAGTTACTGAGCAAGACTTTCCTTCTGATTACTACTCCCCACTGCCACGGATGGCTGTGGTTCTTGGCACTGGGATTGGGAGTAGGAACACTGTTTCTCCTGTGCTCTGTGTTCCTCTTATTAGGCCCAGGCAATGGAAAGGAAGCAGAGGGAACAGTTTGTGATCATGTAATTAAAAACTGTGTTATAATGCATATTCAGGGACCCACATTCACTTTGTGCAAGCAACATTAATAGTGGCATTTCCTCACTTTTAGGTGTTCACTTGGCAACAGTAACTGGTTTTTGTGTATCATTGGTTTTTTAAATGCATTAATACTACCACGGCTGCCTGATGTCTTGTACATCAAGGGCCTGACAAAATGCACTGACATAAATTCGATTCTATCCGTTCATCTCACTGGAGACTATATCGGGCCCCACTAAAAGAAAAAACCATTATTGCCTCGTACTTCTTACCAATATGCAGAGCTGGCCCAACCATATAGGTGAACTAGGCAGTCGCCTAGGGCGCCAGGCTTTAAGGGGTGCCAAATTAGATGGAATTGATTTTTTTGGTCTCTGTTTAAAAAAATATGTTAATATGTTACCTCTTAAAAACAAAAATATTGCCTTCTGACAGGGGCGCAAAAGTCATAGTTCACCTAAGGTGCCAGAAACCCTTGGGCCGGCCCTGCCAATATGTTTTAGGTTTGGGGGAAACTGGTACTTTCAGGTTCCACTATGTGATAACTATGGCAACTGCTATGTGTCCACTTGCTTTCATTTTTCCAGCAGCTCTTGGGTGGTGAAACACCCTTTCAAGAATTTGACCTAATATCTGCAAATGTATGTAATTACTGTGAACAAGACTTTTGCCTACACTTTGTGAAATATTTTGCAGAGAGTACAGCAGTGCAATCAAGAAACCAATATTTTTGTTGTTAAAATGACACAATTTGATTTCTAATTTAATCTAATATTTCTAATAATATTTCTGCATCTCCTCCAATGACTGTATTAATTGCACAGCTTCCCTCATGACAATGAATCTCTTGGTTGACTGAGCATTATGAGAGATTCCTATTTATTTTATGTGGCCCAAAGGTTAAATTGCAAGTGATGTGCAACGTATGCATGACTTTTATTCACTTACATCTCGCAAAGTACAAACTCGAAACACTTCCTAACTTTTTGTAAATTAGAAAGGTATAAAAAATATTTTGGTAGTGTTATATTTTCTGAATCCTACAGAAATGAGTATAATTTACCTTTAAAATGTTTCAAGTATAACAAAGTCTACCTAATTATTAGGTATCCAGGTATGTTAATGTTTAATACTGTATATAGAGAGATTATTTCCATCGTATCAGAATTCAAAATATTTTAAACAGTCTGACTATAATCGATATTCCATCTCATGACAGCTCAAATCCTTAAAAATTAGTGTGTATCTTAATAACAGCTACTTAGAAACGTAATTTTGTTTCTTAAACTTTCAAACCCAAAATAAATTACATATTATGCCAAAATCAACTGGAAAATTCTAGTAAACATTCCATTGATTTTTTTTTTTTTCCTTTTTTGTCCCATTTGCAGCCGCCTGCTAGTCTAATTCATATTGTTTATTCAATGGATGAAAGAAATGTTTCTCTTTCATTCTTATTCTCAGCAGATGTGAGTGATTGATGTAAAAAAAACCATTCTGGTTTAGAGAGTTGCTAGGAAACATGCAGTTCAAAGATGAAATCCCCCACTGAGCTTGTTTTTAGCTGTATAATAAAAAAGTGTGTTGTGGCATGTCCTTGTTCTGAGACTATAAGAATAAACAGCTAACTTTTCATAAACAGAAGTAAATCTAGTATGAACTTACTGAAAAAACTTCACTTTGGAAATGTTTTTAAAAGATTGACTTAAATTAGATTATTTGAAATTTAGGAATATTTAAAATATCTGAATAGTTCCTAAGTCTATGTTTCAACTGGTACATGTTAGTAAACTTGGGGGAAGTGAAAAGTATACAGAAAATAAATGTGCAGCATTGGGGAAAAATAACTCATCCATATCCAGTTTGATTAAAAATCTTTGTTTTAATGTTTATCAGAAATTGAATTTTTATACTATACTTTCAGACTAGAAAATCATGTCGGCCTCTTCTGACTTTAAAGTCTATCAGTCTACTCAATTTTTTAGGTAAAATGATTATAACTGAGTTAGACCTCCAAGTATAGATTTTAGTAACCAAGAATGATGAGATATAATCCACATTTCCTGGGAAAGTTAATCCGTTTGCAGTTTGTAAACAGATTAGTATAAATAAAAAATAAATGGTTACCTGTGTTGAAAAAAAAAAAGTATTTCTTTTTGTTTTTCCCTTCAGCGTTCTTGTTTTCTTTAGTTTTTTGAGTTTTTAATGTTTTGGAGTTTGGAATGAAATTTCTGGGTGAAATCTGAGTGTTTTGTATCTGGAGTAAGATTATTTGGACTTTTGTTGTTGGATGTTGTAATGTTTATATTATTGCTGAAGAAGGGGAGAGAAAATGGAAGTTACTAGACATTCAGTTGCCTATGTTCATGAAGGGGAATTCAGCAATATGCTCTTTTACCTGGTAAGGATTTGTAGTGCTTGATAAAAAAGTTTGTTGATCTTTTCAGTTGTTGAAGTCTGCTAAAACTGTTAACTAAGAGGCAGGCAAACAGAATATTCCCAAAAGAGGAAATTTAGGCTTATGTGAGTATAACTGTTAAGAAACATTTTTCTTTCTAAGCCTGTCAAAACACTCCTTTTTGCAAATCTATGACTCAACAACAATGATGTAGCTGTTTTAACAACTAATGTTTAGGCCAATATCTTGTCCATATCGTGCATTAAGAATTACCCAACATATTAACCTTCCTTGTGCAAAAATAAGAGTTGTTTATAATGGAAACACTAACTGACCCTTAATCACAGTGGCTGTAATTAACTGAAGTAATGAGAAAGATGAGACACCATAAAAGCAATGGGGAGGAACAGGCTAATGTGAATACACAAGGAGGCTTGCAGTGCAGTTAAGACAAAAAGACCATTAGCTGATCATTTAACGTATCTGGGAAAGGAGGGGATTACAAATAGTCAAAATGGAAAATCAGACTTATATTGTGACTTTTTTATTTTGGTACCATCCAAGGCAAAGAAAATTCCATAGGACTTCATTCATTATATAAGTAGCTTAACAGAAAAGCAAAAGAACTAACAGAAAATGCTGCTATTGCTGAGTGAAACTCCAGAGACTACCATATATTATTACCCGTTAAAAGAAATTGTTTTGGAAACAGGACCTCCAAAACCAGCAGCGTTACATTTTGATTACATGGTGTAAATCATTATAATTTGCAGCATAACACAATAGAGTGTGTTTCTGTTTCTCAATACAAATACTTTTATGCCATAAAACCTATTGCTTCCTGGCTCTGAGCGTGACTAAAGAAGGGATGATTTTTTTCTGTGATTACTTTGTGGAGAGAGATTGCAATTTCTAGAGAAGGTTTTTGAGAGAGAATTCTGAGGCAGCATATGATGTGGTGTCATCATCCTGCTGTATGGCCGATTTTACTTAAGATGCCATCCTGGGTACCATTGGACATTTACATAAGGAAAGAGGATGAGAACAGTGAACAGGTAAATTGCACTTGCTTGAAAAACAGGACCGGCCTTATTGCACTCTGGGAATACATCCTGTGCACTACGGTCTACAGAGTGATGGGCAGTGTACAATGGGCTGCGGAAGAGCCACAAAACTACCGTATTGATTAAAGAAAGCTGAAATAGTGAAAAGTACTTACTGCTTTATTACTACTGCTAAATCACTGCCTTTTAAAGTATTATTGGTTAATGAGAATAAGGGGATACAGTGGTGCACCATTCGTTTTGCTGAACTTAATCCTAGAGTGCTGGACACATGCAATTCCAGTGGACAGATGTGGACAAATCTTCACTAAGTTTTCATGTAGTCAGAATTCCCATATTCAGACAAAATCTCTGTTCAAGTCACAGGCTGCCACAGGCCTATAAAGTTCAAATGCTCATTCATTCTCAGGGTTTGGACCACTGTATTGGTTAGAGAATTTTTGTGTAATAGAAGCAGTTAAGCGCTTTTACTGCATAAGATTGCTGAAACAATCAAAGCCACTACCCAAAGTGTTGGGCCATATGGGAAGGCCTAACCAAGAAATAACTCAGGGAGAATAAAACAGGTTTCACTGGAGACTGATTGCAAACACAAGAGCTGGGACATTGATTGATGGAGTTGTGTGTTTCAGAAGCAAAAAGTGTCTAGAAAGCTGAGCAGATAGTTAGAGAAACATCAGTGCCATGGCCATGAGAGAACAGAAATAGAGCTCCTTGTGGCAGAGGTCTGACTGGAAGGCAAGTTTAGATTTCTGAACAAGAAACTGCCTCCTGTGGTTTGCTCATACTGTGTTTAGGGAAATGGCCTCCCAGTTTGACAGTGAATGATGGATTACTTTTTGAGAATGGTTTTTCAACCACTTGTTCACACACCTTATGGCAATTTAATTTAGATCATACTTCCCTAATTTGCTTATGAGAATATCATATATGACTGTCTGAAAGCCTGACTAAAATCAAGGTGTATCATGTTTATAGTTTCCTCTTATCCACTAGACTGGTCGGTAATTTCCCAGGTCCTTTTTCTTTCCCTTTTTAAATATAGGTACTACGTTTGCCCTTCTTCAGTTCTCTGAGAACTCAGTCGTCCTCTGTGAGTTCTCAATGATAATGGTTCTGAGATTGCTTCAGCTTGTTCCTTAAGTGTCCTAGGATTAATTTCATCAGGCTCTGCCAACTTGAATACATCTAACTTATCTAAATATACCTTAACCTGCTCTTTCCTCGTTTTATCTTGTGTTCATTCTCCCCTGCTTTTAATTGTGTTATCCGTCATAACTAACCTTTTTAATGTAGACTGAAGCAAAATAGACATTAAATACCTCAGCCTTCTTGATGTCCTCAGTTATTAGCTGTCTTTTGCACTATGCAGAGGACCTATGCTTTCCTTCGCCTTTCTCTTGCTCAAAACAACAAGAAGCTGTCAGTGATACTGTAGAACGTCTTTAGTCCAAATGGAATTCCAGAGTATATTTGTCTATGTAAACTATTTGTTTATTGAACTAAAACTCCTGAACGATATTGCTCAGTGAAATTCACTAGGATTGGTCTGTGCTATACTGTAAAATACATTTAATTGTCATGTAGCAAAGTACAAGCAAGAGTAAATCATCTGTAGTGCTACAGCGTTAACTCTACCCCCTTTTCCTCACCTTCACCCTTTTCCCAACTAAACAGACAAACGTATCTTGTGTTTTTACTTAAAAGTTAAAAGTCTGCCTTTATCTTAAGAAATAATTGGAAAAGAAAAATGGTTCATATTTCAACAGGTATTTTCAACTCTTTTTATATTGTAGCAAAGTGTAGTTCAATATTGTATAATTACCCATATCACTGCAAATGTACAGTATATCACAGACTCGTGAATTTCACTTAGCAATTTCATTTGGGGGTTTTAGAGCTTTAAGTGTGTGGGTGTGTAACTACATTTGGATGAAAGACATTTTTATAGTGTCATTGACTCCTAACTGTTGTCTAGAGACAATTAAACGCTAAACAATTAAATGCTAGATTGTGAACAGAACTACACAACTACCCAGGAAGTAAGATCTTTCCTTGCTCCCCTGCACTTGCTACTTAGTCCTTGAGTCTGGGATCAGTTCACAGAAACAAACAGAGTCTGTGTGCCTACCTTAGGGCCTTAGCTCTGCACCCAAGTGCACTAGCCAGTGTTATTTTGCTACTGGTATAGATTTTAAGCACCATCCATTGCTCAATGCTGTGCCTAAAGGCACGATCTCGTCCTAAAATAGGAAGACTTATTGATTTAGTTGCACAGTAGAATTACTATTATAACAACAAGTGTAGAGAGGAGAGAGAGACGCCAGACAGCATGCAATATACGTCATTAGTTTCATTAAATTATAAAAAGTAATTGGTAATTTTAGGTGCTATAGCAGTTAACATTTATGAAAAGTGAATCAGTTTAATTAATGAAGACTGCTGACTCTCAAAGCAGATCCAGGAAGTGTACAATTAAATGCTTACCAAAATCACAAGAGGCTAAAATAAAAACAAACACAAAACACTGATTAGGTTGAAGTAACATGGATTCTTAAAAAGCCTTGATTAGAAGTTGCCACTGTGATAATTTACTGGTGAATTGTTGCAGTTATGCATATTCATATTTTGAGAGAGAGTGAGAACTAGAAATTTCTTTTAAATTATTTTCTCTATTTGTAATGTAAACTTGATTGATCCTCCAGTTTACTAACCATTTTCTGAGCATAAATGTGTATAATTAAAGTAATAGGGGAGGAAATTGTAATAATAACAAGGGACGTGATTCACCTCTGCTAACTAAATGTGGTAAACCCGCAACTTCTGAATACACTTCTTCTCCACTCACTCCATCACCAGAAACCAGGGGGTTTCAGCCCAGGAATCATGAACTGGTGTCAAAGGAGTTATATTACTGAATGGTGACAGATGGGAAGGAGTCCCAGAGAGCTCCTGGTAAGGAAACTGGCATAAATAGACAACTCCACTATCCTTTCTTTCACTCCAGTTCACAACCTGGGGATTATCTTTCAACTCTTTTTTCCTTCTCACATCCAGGCTCTCATCAAGTCCTGTAACGTTTCTAAAATCTGTCCCTTCCTTTCTCTCTCCACTGCCGGAATCCTGGTTCATATATTTCTCACTGGAGCTATTGCAACTGTCCCCTACTTGACCTTCCTGAATCTTCTTTTTTCCTTTTCCAAAATATCCAACATGCTACAAAATAAAGTTTCCTCCTGTACAACTTTGGCTGTTCCATTCCTGCTCCTTCAGACTTTTCACTGGCTTCGGGTCTTCTGCTCTAGAAAGTTCAAGCTCCTTCTCATTTTGCTGTTTCTGTAAGCTCATCTCTGCTACATCTCATCTCTTACTCTTACTCTCGACCTCACTCTTTGTACTGTGCCCACGCTTCTTGCTTTGTTGTGTCCTTTTCCTCCTGCTCCTCCTTGACTTTCATTCTGTTTTCCCCGCAAAACCTGTCACAACCGAAACACTCTTCCAGTGCACTAAGAAGCCTCATTATCTGTTTCCAGGTTCCTTTTTGTGGCTTTGATGTCCACTGCTGACCTGCCCACTGTGTTGATTATTCCCCTGCCTTGGTCTCAAATTTAAAAGGAACAGAAAGTATCAGATGTATTTGCAATACTTTCTACCTCATGTGGTCTTTCTTTTAGCTGAGTCCTCCCTTCCCTTGTCCATTATCTTTATTTTCTTTTGTGTATGTTTCCTGTTTGTAAAGTGATGGTGTCGTATGTTTAATATTAAAATAACTTGGTAAATGATGTGAAATACTGAGTTTATTCAAAAGTGCAATTCCACAAGAATCCTGTGCTGCTCAGTTAGGCTGTAAAAAGAATGCAGAAGAAACAAAGTCATAGTAGGGATGGGGAGGGACTACAGCACCCAGGAGCAATTCTAGGAGGCATTGTGCCTTAATGTCTCTGCTATTCAAGGTGCTGGATAAACTCTACTTAGCTACTCTGGCTAGTGTATGTTCGGGAGAGAGAGCAGGGCCAATGCCCCACCTCTTTAGGGTTCTAGGAGTTCCAGGGAGCTCCGGAGGATCAGGTCCCCTACGTTTAGCAGTGTGTGTAGACTGCGTTTGTGGCCGGCTCACTTGGGGAAAAACAGAATTGTTGGAAGGGAAATAAATGCATTAGTACTGGGTCCATTTAATTAAATAATTAAATCTGATGCTGAGGCAGTCAAGCATTTGATATTTTCAGCATGTGTTTTGAAATCTTTTATTTATTTCCTAGAATTATAAGGCATTGTAAAAAAAATACATGTTAGTAAAAGATGTAGAGAGAGAAAAATGGATCTGGGTACATAGTCATTTTTAGCCTATTCAGAAGAGTAAATGCTAGTCTTTTTGATGGGGAGCACATTTCACTTATGATAGGGTATGCTTCTTGCTCTAAAGAAAAAAAGGGTCCAGAGCTACAAGACGAAGAATATTTGTCTACGGTAATTGACATGATGTATGATAAGTGCATCCTCAAATCTGTCTCTTCTGATAGTGCTTCTGTCTTAGATCAGTTTGAATTGCTGCTTGAGCAGCTGGGTAGCAACATCATGCTCCATCCTAGTCCTGCACACGGTAACCTGTGCACTGTCAGATTTAATAGCAGGCAGCACTACTGACTTGAGCCAGAGAAATACATGAGAATGCCTCACTTACCTTCTTTAAGCTGAGATGAATCAGGTCAGACGTAACATATGTGTAGTTCTCACTCAGCTGAAATAACTAGAAGTAAAGGAAGATTTTTATATCTTGGCAGGGTGTCTTTCCGTGCTTAGCGCTGAATATAGAAAGCCACCCTGAGGATTTACAACAATGGGGATTTACAGCCACAGCTTCCATTAACCCTAATTTCTGAAGAGGTAGAGGAGAGAAGAGCTTTTCAAAATTGAACATGATTTCTGCAAAGATTAATACAAAGGGAGAGGGCAGAATGGCCTTGCATCAGCAATATTGCCTCTAATTTTGTATAGATGGCATAGTCTTACTGTTAATGCTGTTTAACTCATTGCTTTATTATGTTTAAATGCAACTATTAGGTAATGACATGGCAACGTTAACATGAGTAACATGTAGTTACCATTGTTCCAAGTGGCATTACTGGTTCACGGTCGTTTAATTATGTACATTGTTTTGCAATAGATTTGCAGTTTAACCCATATCACCCCAGTATAAACATCTGGAATAAGCAATAAACAAACAACCCCATAAAATGATTAGCGTCATAATCAGGAGATGTTCAGCCCTTTGGAATGTTTTGACTAATCAGCAACATCTCTTCTATTGGTCCAGGAGAAATGTGAAAAGTAATTATCATGCTACTCTATCCACTTTTTGGAAGTGTGGGCGGGGGGGCAAAGCACCCACTTCATGGTACTGGTTTTAGAATTCAGCGATGGCTGCCATGATGTAGCAGGTCTCATAAAACTCTAGCTTTAACATTTTTTTCATTTGCTTACCCCTAAAAAATTTCAAATAGAGGTGTGGTATTCTTTGGAAATCTTAAACATGGTCTGCAGACCCCCAAGGGTCTGTGGACCACATGTTGATAACCACTGTTTTAGGACATTGCAATTGCCTGCTTTTGTCGTGTTGGATTACCACATTGTTCGATGCCGTATGCTGCATGTTAACGTTTTCTGAAAGAGAATTCTTCTTGAAAACGCATTCAGAACAAAATAGGCATAATGTTAGACTTTGAAGAAGCCTTATTGCTATGGTAAAGGCAGGAGGGAAAGATTTTTGCTGGAAGACTATTTCACATAGATTAGCAAATTCACCAAGGGTACAATATATATACCCATTTTTATTAAACTTAAAGTTTTTTCCCCAGGAGCTGTTTTCAAAGGGTTCTTTGGACTGCTTTATGGTTGTGTGTATATTCTGCAGAACTGTAGCTATTTTTTAATCTGAATATCACAAACAAATAATAGAAATTTCCAGAGGAGTAGCCATGTTTGTCTGTGTACAGCAAAAACAATGAGAGTCCTGTGGCACCTTATAGACTAACAGATTTTCTTCAGCATAACCTTTCGTGGGCTATAGCCACTTCGTCAACAAATAACAGGCTCTGACAACTAAAATAGTTTTTAGGCTGTTAAAGATTTCATCTACCAGACTGAAAAAGAGCAAACCCACCAAATCTGTCATTCTCTGCCTGTATATAGTTTACACTGCATACCATGTTTCCATACAATGCTTTGTTATTATAGGGCTTTATATAGGGGTTTATTTTTGGTTTTTTAATATAAATCCAACCATGGCAAAGTTACATGGAAAACCAGTGAAAGGAGAGCCCCAGAGCACTGACATTCATGGTTGGTTCAGATAGGCGTTCTAAAGTTAGGCACCCCGCCTGGCATCTTTTCGAATTGTGTGTAGAGGAGATAGAACAACTGCTCTTCACTGCTAGAGAAACTTCTGTCTTCTGGTCTCCCTCTATTGCCTCTTGCAGGTCTGAAGCTGTGCCTCTGATGATAAGTGAGCCAACTGGCCCTGGCTGTTGCTATCTCTTATCTGGCTTTCTTGTTCTCTGCAGAGAAAACGCAAGGAGCCATGAGATGCAGTTGGGAAGGAAAAACAAACATAGTCCTGTGGCACTTTTAAAGACTAACAAAAAATCCCACAAAAGCTCGAGCGATAAATAAATCTTAGTCATAGACTCAGAGACTCTAAGGTCAGAAGGGACCAGTATGATCATCTACTCTGACCTCCTGCAAAGTGCAGGCCTCAAAACCTCACCCACCCACTCCAGCAACAGACCACTAACCTATGACTGAGTTATTTACCTCCTTAAATCATGATTTAATGACTTTAAGATACAGAGAATTCACTGATATGTGAGCCATACTCTGTGCTACAGAGGAAGGCAAAAAACCCGCAGAGCCCAGGCCAATCTGCCCTGGGGGAAAATTCCTTCCCGACCCTAAATATGGCGATCAGTTAAACCCTGAGCACTTGGGCAAGTCTCAACAGCCAGTTACCCAAGAAACAATTCTCTGTAATAACTCAGAACCCACCCCATGTACCCTCCTTTCTTAGATCACTTGTATAGTCACCACCCTTAGCCAAAGATCAGTCGATTTCCAGAATAGGCTGATCATACCATCCCCTCCATAAATTTATCAAGCTCAGTTTTGAAAGCATGGTTTTTGCCTCCATGACTCCCCTTGGAAGGCTATTCCAGAACTTTACTCCTCTAACGGTTAGAAACCTGCATCTAATTTCAAGCCCAAATTTCTTAATGGACAGTTTATAACCATTTGTTCTGATGTCCACATTGGTGCTGTACTCAAATAATTCCTCTTTCTCCTTGATATTAATCCCTCTGATGTATTTATAGAGAGCAATCATATCCCCCCTCAACCTTCTTTTGGTTAGGCTAAACAAGCCAGGCTTCATGAGTCCTCTCATAAGGCAGTTTTTCCACTCCACAGACCATCCTTGTAGGTCTTCTCTGCACCTGTTCCAATATGAATTCATCCTTTTTAAACATGGGGGACCAGAACTGCACACAATATTCCAGATGGGGTCTCACCAGTGCCTTGTACAGCAGCACTAACACCTCCCTGTCTCTACTTGAAATACCTCTCCTGATACATCCTATACCCACATTAGCTTTTTTTACGGCTACATCACATTGGCAGCTCATCGTCATCCTATAGAATCATAGAATAATAGGGATGGAAGGGACCTCACGAGGTCATCTAGTCCAACCCCCTGAAAAAAAGCAGAACCACTCCCACTAAATCACCCCAGTCAGGGTTTTGTCTAACCGGGCCTTAAATATCTCCAAAGATGGAGATTCTACCACCTCCCTAGGTAGCCCATTCCAATGCTTCACCACCCTCCTAGTGAGAAAGTTTTTCCTAATATCCAACCTTGACCTCCCCAGCTGTAATTTGAAACCATTGCTCCTTGTTCTGTCCTCTGTTACCATCGAGAACAGCCTAGCTCCCTCTTCTTTCGAGCACCCCTTCAAGTAGTTGAAGGTTGCTATTAAATCTCCCCTCAGTCTTCTTTTCTGTAGACTAAATAAGCCTAGTTCCTTCAGTCTCTCCTCATAAGTCATGTGCCCCAGCCCCCTAATAATTTTTGTTGCCCTCCGCTGGTCTCTTTCTAATTTGTCCACATCCTTTCTGTAGTGGGGAGCCCAAAACTGGACACAGTATTCCAGGTGCGGCCTGACCAGTGCCGAATAGAGGGGAATTATCACATCCCTCGATCTGCTGGCAATACTTCTACTGATGCAGCCTAATGTGCCATTGGCCTTTTTGGCAACAAGAGCATACTATTGGCTCATATTCATCTTTCCGTCCACCATAACCCCCAGGTCCTTATTTGATCAACTAGTATAGTATCAATTATATGATCAACTAGTACTCCCAGATCCTTCTCCTTCTCAGTCCATTCCAACTGATTCATCCCCAACTTATAGGAAAAATGCTTGTTGTTTGTCCCTAAATGCATGACATTGCACTTCCCATTATTAAATTTCATCCTATTCCTGATACTCCAGTTTACAAGGTCATCCAGATCTTTCTATAGGGTATCCTGATCCGTCTCTGTATTGGCAATACCTCCCAACTTTGTGTCATCCTCAAACTTTATTAGCACATTCCCACTTTTTGTGCCAAGGTCAGTAACAAAAAGGTTAAATAAGATCGGTCCCAAGACCGATCCCTGAGGGACTCCACCGGTAACCTCCCTCCAGGTCGACAGTTCACCCTTCAGTATGACCCGCTGTTGCCTCCCTTTTAACCAGTTCCTTATCCACCTTACTATATTCATATTAATTCCCATCTTCTGTAACTTTACTAATAACTCCCAATGTGGAACTGTGTCAAATGCCTTGCTGAAATCTAAGTAAATTAGGTCAATTGCATTCCCTTTATCTAAAAAATCTGTTATTCTTTAGAAGTGCCACAGGACTCTGTTTTTCTGCAATAGACTAACATGGCTACCCCTTTGGAACTTGACTAGCTGGGAAGGAGTAAAGGATGTTCATAGCTGCTACAGCAGCATACCATAGTGGTCAGGAGAAAAAGTTATAGTTCCTTAAGGAGGGATCCAAAGGTAGAACGTTGAGCTGGACCTGACTACAACACTGTGGAATCTCAGAAACAACATAATTCCCATTAATGCAAATGGCATTCATTCTAGAATATATTTTTAAATCTTTCTAATGTAAAGTTAAAAGACATACCTTTCAGAGTATTGCAAATCCTACCTCTGTAGTGTTTTCGGGTTTTTTTCCCCCTCCACCAATCTACATGATTTTTCAGTAGAATGGAAAATATGTAGTAACCTGCTGTTGTTTCTTTCTGATACCTCACATCCATGCTGGTCTACTTCCCGTTAGAAATCTGTACATGAGAAAAGGTGTTTTGATAATGAATCATTAGTTGATCAGATAAGTTACATGAAAGTGCTCCTTAAGATAAATATGAGGTGATGGAGGGGGTAAAGCTGAGTGTGAGTGGACAGGAAATAAGAATCAAAGGCATTTATGCTTTTTTTTTTAAATGATAGACTAAAAATTTTCCACAGAGTGATGTGTCCAGATCCTCAAAGGTATTTAGGCACCTATCTCCCATTGATTTCAGTGGGAGTAAGATGACTAAATAGTCTCCATATAAAGGCCATATAATCAGAATTATCAGTGCATGGTAAAGCAAACTGGTAAAATGTACTTTCGGAACAGAGGAAAGAGAGCTTTCATGACACCTTTGTTAGCCAATATATAAACATTCATTGGGACTCGGGAAAAATGGGGGCCTAAAAGACATTATATGAAAATTTTAATCTTTAGTGAAAGGCATTCAAATATACTTTTGCCATATTTGTAAAATTAAATGGAGTTGCAAACGCAAAAAATCCTCCTAAGAACAGAAATAATGAATGGTGTCCACACATGGCTGGGCTATGCAGATATTCCACGAGTGATGAATTGGAAATCATACCTTATCCACAGGTCATAGAGAACCTAGTGACACAGCAGAACCAATGAGCAGAAGAAAAGAGAAGTGTGAACAAGATGTGATGGATGTAAAGGATGCTTTTATACACGCATGGCAAGAAACCCAATAAACAAAACAAATTACATACTGCAACACCATGACTCAGTGCCTAAAGAAATAGATAACAGCCAGTAGTGGGGAGGGCGAGGGAAGAAAAGCAAGCAATGTAGTCTAATCTAAGCGAGCGGAAAATATAGAAGAAAAATGTGGAAAACTGTGACTGAAGAACTCTGGAAGGATTCAAAAGAAGCTGGGTGCATTTGTTACTGTGTTTGCTGAATGTTTCCCTTCCTACCCGCACAGATACATACAGACTATAAAATAGCTCCAATCACATAAAATAATACTTATTTAAGGTAAAAACAAAAAAACCCACCGAGAGTGCAAATTAAGATTGTCTTTCCACAAGTTTGTGAACTACAGATTAGAACTCTAACAATTACAACATACCAAACAAAAGAAATGCATGTTATTTTTCTGTTATTGACACTGAAATCCCTGGGATTATTGCAGTGGAAGGTGGTACTCAGCATGCGTAAGGGAGAGAGAATCTATCATTAGCTATAAACCAGAAATTTCTTTCCAAATAGAACCCACATGCAAACCAACCCTGCAAGATTGGCCACAGCAGAACCTCTTACATCAACCCTTCCACACTTTGAATGGTTCAGATGAATTATAAAGTTTTTTGAGATCCTTAGATGGGAGATACCCGACAAATATAAATTATATAAATGGAGAGATCACACATTTGGTCTACCAAATTTGAGAATACCCTTAATTTACAAATATATCTATTCTTTGTTAAGACTTATCAGACATAAAAAATGTATCTGATTTAAATGTACTTACTGGCTTCTATAGGAACATCCTTATATCCGAATTATTCATTCTTTTTCTTTCCATTTTTATTAACAGGTATTTTTAGTTATCTGACAACTGGTGTTGCAAGTCAGAATTCCTTTTGAAATAATTATTTCCAAATAGAAGATGAAAATGTGGTTCTTAATCAGTCATCTTGTTACAGTGTGTTTCATCTTCTGCCTGGCAGGTAAGACAACCTCTCATTTTAGTTAAATGAATTAATGTGCTTTCAGTGCCACAGATTTTAAGGTCAGTGCTGTTATTTGTATCAGATTTAATTTCTTTGTGTAGATGTGGTGAGCTATTAAATGTGAATAATGAAACTGGAAGAAAGAATTTCACAGTATAACTGAAGCAATGATCTGAAATAAAAATGATCCTGGCTTCATATTTGTTTCTGGGTCTATTAATAAAAGTAGTTAATCCTTTCCCCCTTGATTTATCAAGTTTTACATAAAACAATATAAGAAACAACTGTCTGTGACCAGGTGACCAAAATGAATGGAAATATATCCTCGGGAGGAGGAGAGATTGAAAAGATTGGAACTTCTGTATTATAGACACCAATTAATAAAACAAAATCAGCATTCTCCCATAGTACCATATGGTAGTATCTTACTATGGATCTTGTATAGCATATTGTGTTAATGTGGCATATGTTGACTTTAATTAAATTGTAAATAGTAAAACTGTACTTTCATTAGAGTTGGACCACTGCCAACTCTAGCGATCCACATTTCTAACGCCTCAAAATTAGGGGGTGTTTAAAACTGAAATTTTGGTTCAGTCCTTTTGAGAGGTAGCAGCCAATTAGAAAGTTCAGATCCAGGTTTGAATTCTCACAACCAACACCTATCCCAACCCCCCCAAAATGCAAAGGACCTCAAGATCGGGAAATACTTTTTTTCAAACATTAATTCCACCTTAAACAAATGTCATTTTTATAATGACCCACTAAAGCTCAGTCTTGCAGAGCCAATATAGGCAAAACTCTCTTTGGGGGAACATTCTGCTTATGTAGATATTTAACTTTTGGTGTCTAAGAAACAGGACAAATAAGTTATGGATCTTAAAGAATGTTGGCTGAAACAGATTTTAAGAGTTCAGATACCCTTTGCAAATAATGTGGGAAGTTTGCGGCTCACATTGAGCCAGACTATTAATCCCTTACTGCCACTAACAAATTGTTACTCATCTGCACTTCCTTTCAAGTTAATAGATCTACTTGTGTGAGTAAGGACTCACTAATGGGAGTGAGGGGTTCATGGTCTAGTTCAGTATTACTTCCCATGCTGGACATTCTCTTGTTTTTTTTCTCTTTTCCTTTCATTTATGTAAGTAGATTCCAAAGCACTGTTGCTGAGTCATAAAAGCTGAATGGTTTTGTGATCTCAATCTGTTGCTTCCAAGATAGTCCTTCATGAAACAGCTTCATAACTTACAATAGTGTAGTTTGGTCTAGAGACAGGAACACAGGTATATTTTTGATCTCTCTTGGAATCATTGCAGTCGATGTTTGCATTTCACCTTGTTGCAGTTCCTTAGAGAACAAATTAAATTCCAGTGAATGGCAAGGCATGAAGAATTTTTTAATACTGCAGCATTTTTATATGGCTTTTACTTAGTTCAGATGTGAGTGCTACTTTTGGGGCAGAGTAATTCATTCACTGATTTCATTTAACCGTGGGCTTTTCTTGCACAAAAGCTGTCAAGCCCAATCAATAATGTCACCTATGCCGTTTCATTCTAATCATGTCAACAGTTTGGTCTGTGATTATCAGTTCCCATAGTTAAGTGACTGTTAGGTTTTGAATCATACTTTGTTGAGTGAGTGAACCACTGAACAGCTGTTCAACTATTTTTGTTTGAAAGGACCCCCTGGATGATTAAAATGATGATGGTGACTTCTTTATTTAATAAAGTGCTCAATAAAACTGGCTCCCAGCTAGGGACCAAAGTTTTAGTTTTGGTCAACAAAGGGTTCTCCTTCACTGCATTTCTGCCGCAGAGCTAGGAGCCAGGCTAGAATCCCCAGTTGCCATGGTGACCTGGCGCCCAGCTTTTGTCGAGCCCTGATTTAATATGCATATTACAATAGTACCTAGAGGCTATAAATCAGCATCAGGGCTCCAATAAGCCTGGTGTTCTAAAAACATACAGAGACACATTCCTTGCCCTGATTAGCATGCAGCATAAGAAGATAAGAGACGTAGAAGGAGATGGGGAGAGTGGTACAATTAAATGATATGCTATTTTAATTTGGATGTGTACATTTATCATTTTTTCTATAAATAGATAGAATGAGTGCCACTGATCCTCATCTGCCCTTCCACGTGGCCACCATTGGTTAGTTAACAGCATGTAAGCTAATGTCATGAAATGGGAGAAATGAATCTTGAGGAGGGATTCAGAACAGGAAGGGGCAGTGGCCTTTCAGATCAGTTCAGGTAAGTGTTCAATGGAACATGAAAGCAGATGTAGGGGTGGTGGTAGGAGCAGTTGACAAATGTGCAGATGTGCTTTGAATAGATTGCTTGCCAAAATGAGTATCAAACAAGCCAGAAGACAGACAGGTACAGTGTTTAAGATGAAATGATGAGTGCTTGGATGAGAGCTTTAGGTATCTGGATAAAAATAGGGGCATCAGAAGCAGCAATATCTGAACACAGCTTGGTTGTTCAGGCTAAGGAAAAGAGCCATTGAAAATAATGTGCCTGGGTGATGGGAAGGGGGGTGTTATCAACAGTGACTTAGATTGTGGGGAGAGAAAGTTTGGGAGGAAAGATCAAAAGTTCATTTTTGTTAACAAGACAGGCTAATTAAATGGAGGGAGACACATCAGGAGCTCAGAGGCAGATTTCAGAGTTTTTAGCATATATTTATTCGCCAAGACACTCTGTAAGGTAGGGTGTAAGGGGAGAGAGAACCTGGGGGACTTCCACAAAAGGAAGAGAGTTGAGGAGTGTCCACTGACAGGAACACTAAGGAAACTGGGCATATTTGATAAGTTTAGCAGGGTAGGGAAACAAATGTGGAATAAACTGAAGAGGCAGGAGGATTTTTTGACAATAAGGAGAAGACAATAGCATGTTTATATTTTAAGGAGAACAAGCCAAAAGTGAATGACTAAAAAGAGGGGAGATTGGGAGGCTGGTATAGATGAGGTAGAGGGTTGGGAGGTAGAAAGTAGGTGAAAACCCTAGGCAGTGATGACGGGAGAAGTACGAAGGGGAGCAAGGGAGATCAGGATAGATTTCTGTCATTCTTCTCCTGGAAGTTATCATTAAGATTCTTCATGGAGAGAGAGGGAACTGAAGGGTCCAGAAGGGAATTGATGGTAGTAAAAAGTAATGTGGATTGTGGATGTGGTAGTGGGAAAATAATGCATTTTGGTTAGGAAGGTGGCGTAAATGAAGGAGAAAATGAATTGGGTGGGAGGCAGGTGGCTCCCAGCGGCTCCCAACCAGCGGGGCGCAGGCCACTTGAAAAGCCAGCCAAGGGTTCGGAACCCCTGAATTCCAGCTCCTGTAGCGGGCCACAGGAGGTAACTCTGCGGGCTGCATGCGGCCTGTGGGACGCATGTTTGAGACCCCTAGTTTAGACGGTACTTGGTCCTGCTGTGAGTGCAGGAGACTGGACTCGATGGTCCCTTCCAATTCTGTGATTCTATCATTCTAATACCACAATAACCAGTGAGGCCCCACTAACTGTGAAGTGTGCATTCCCCACTCTATTATTTATGAGAGAAGTAAAGTACAGATAATTAGTTATGTGGATTTTAGAGGTTTTTTCCAAGGCAACAGCTTCAAAGACACAGACTAGGAACTGGGATCTACATTACTTAAACTTTCTTTCTGTAACAGATGGCATTATTTCCAGATGCTAAAGAGGTGTATATGCCTCTAAAACAGGGGTTGGCAACCTTTGCCGACCTCTGTGCCGGCCCCTCCTCCTCAACCCTCAGCTTGTGCCGACTGTCCACTCATGGAAAGAAGCCACCTGGAGTGGCTCCTCTCAGCAGCGTGCCTGGGGACCCCTATCCCCAGGCACGCCATGGAAAGAAGTTGCCTGGAGTGACTCCTTTTGGCAGCAGCACTCCACAGAGAGGAGCCGCTCTGGGCGGCTTCTTTACATGGTATCCTGGGGCATGGACATGGCAGGGACCTCTGCACTGCAGCCGCCCCTGAAAGAAGCCACTTAGAGTGTCTATTGGTGGCAGCAGTGGCAATTTCTGTGGCGCCACAGAGGATGCCGAGTGCCGCTCCAAATGGGCTTGGGTGCCACTGTCGGCACACGTGCTGGGGGTTGCCTACCCCTGCTCTAAAAATAAAAATATACACATTCAGGCCTTCCACTGTGTCACTGCTTGTATTTGACAAGAGCACTTTATGCAGTCCCAATGATATTTATGGATTAAAAAAATCACACTTCATGACCATACTGTTCAGGAACATGAAAGGACATTGTTTATCTTCCTGTGAGCCTGGCACAATATGTTTTTGGGTCATTTCCAAACCATCTTGGTATGAAGCATAAGCCTCTCTATTTTGGTAAGTCTTATTTCATGCGACATTGAATACAGTTTTTCATCTAGTTCTCAATATCAAATGATTTCTAGAGTATGTTCATAAAACAGAGCCTGATGATTTAGTGATATGGGTGGTAACTAATGAGTCCGTGCCTCCACCCCTTTTCCAATACACATTAACATCCAAGCTGTGTTGTGTGTTAGAATATCCTTGGCCTTCGCTACCTAAAACTATGATAGATTGATACTTTTTTAATATGAGCACTTTTAAGAATGAGGAACATATCAACATTTAAATAACATTTAAATCTTTATAAGAGTCACCTTCCAATTATTGCTGATTTTAAGAAGGATGTCTCTTGTGACATATCTACACAGTGAGTTTCTGCACAGCAAGCCAGAGTATGAATCTACATTACATTAGCATGCTGCCCAGTCGCATCACATGTGGACACTTTTAGAGCACAATGAAAGTCCCGAGTGTGATTTACTATAATTCTGTGAAAGTGTAATATGAACACTGCACTGTGGGTACTTAGTAATGTTGTAGCAGTGTCCACATAGGACTTTACTGTATGGCAAACTGGTGTACTTTAGGTTCACATCCTGTATTACTATGCAGTAACTAGTTATGCAGACAAATTTGTAGATTCTAAACTCTTTAGGGGAGACCATACTTTTTGTGAGTGTTTGTACAGTACTTAACACAACAGGGCAACATCCATGATCCGAGCCCCTAGGTGCTATCAGAGTACAATTAACATGGAACATTAATAATAATCTAACCTCCATATAATGGTTATAAATTTAGGATTACTGGCTCCCCATTCTCGAATATGTTCCCTAGTCCCCAAGTTAGAGTTTGAAAATTGCTTGTTATCCGATTGATTATTTGATGATGATAATTTTTTTGTTAACAGGCTGGAAGATATCTTATTAGCCAGCTCTAGAGCCAGATGTTGGTTACTAGAGAAACAGTGAAGATGTACATATCTGGCTGCTATCCCTAAACCTGCATTAGTTGCTATTATATAACCTATAAACTAATCAAATTATTCCTTTGACCATCTGAGAAGAAGTAAGAAAGATGGATAAGCTATGGAGGCATTTAGATACTGCAGTGTTAACAGCCAGATGTGTGCCTAGAGGGATAGTAGCTACCCTGACCAACATTAAATGAATAGATAAACAGAAAGCAAGGAACAGAGGAAGGAGATGGTCCTTAGAAAAAAGAGAAAAGGAAAATAATGCAAATAATATGTTGAGTCTAGTGGGAGTTACAGGTATTAAGATGCTCAGTACCTCTCTGATTTTGGCCCTTATCAGACATTTCAGTATGTATTATATACTCTGAGCATTTTCTTTAATTTTGGGAGCTCAAATTAAGAACTATATCCTTCAAGGTCCTTAGCAGCTCACTTTGGGCTTGATCCAGCAAAACCCTTAATCTCTGCATAACTTTAAACACACGAGCAAACCCAATGGATTTAGGACTACTTACATGCTTAAAGGTAAATATGTTTTAAGTTCTTTATGGGTCAAGGATAAAATGGTCCCTGTTTCACAGGTTAGAGCCCTAAAAGAATTCAAGCAATTCACCCTGTCATTGTTCTTAGTAACCTGTGATACCTTCCTTCATTGACCAATCCTATTTTCCAAGATGCACTATGTAAATATTTCCTTCGGAAACACCACTCCCCCACCAGAAATACTTTTCCCAGTAAAGAGAATATCATGCTGCGTTTGCTATTTATAAAACTACAGTATATTCATCCCTGACAGCCTGCTTTGATTTTTACCTCCAAATTGTACCTATTTTAATCACACTCAAGGAAAGATTTCCCAGAGTTTCAGCTTCACAACTTAAAGAAATGTTCTTTATGTGCAAAAACACAGGGTTTAGACTTCCTGGAAACCAGTTAATCCCTATCCCTTTTATTCTGAAACTCTTCTAGGTGAATGGAAATTTAGTCAATCACTCCAGGCTCTGCTTTCCTTTGTATTGACCCCACACAGTAAGGCCTGGTCCTGCAAACACTTACACGTGTGCTTAACCTTATTACTGTGACTAGATCCAGTGAAATGAGTGGGACTATTCACAGCAGTAGAGTTAAGCAAGCACATAAGTGTTTGGAGTATCAGGGCCTAAGGATACATGCATTGTAGTGTCTAAACCAGGTGGCCCTTACAGGACCTGTGTGTATATAACCCCATGTGTTTTATTGAACCAATTTCCAGCTCCTCACTACATTTCCTATTGCTGCTTGCCATTCTCTCCTTTAGTCTGTCTGTGCATATGGTAGTTTAACATATTCATATTCTTCTGTTTGATGTATGCATGCTGTTCTCTCTGATTAATGCATCTTTGTGACAGAGCCTGAGCCGAAACCCATTCCAAGAACCTGAGTGTGCTATATGTTTGCTAGCTGTTTCCCTTCTTAAAATTCAATTACGTCTCTGTTTTGTATGTTTTGATTTAAGAATGTGATAAGATTAAACATGTGTTGGAATACAGAGAATATACCCACAAATAGATACTACTAAAAGTTATTCATTAAAATAAAATTTTCATTCATTGGGCTGATATGATCTTAACTTAAATACTGAATTCCTTGTAACAATCAAATTTGTCCCCTAATCATCAGATTCTAATATCCAGTGTGTTAAATGATTCATTGAAAAAATCATTGCAGTTGCAAGATCAGGAAATGATTTTGTAAGTTGCATATAAGTAGTTAATTTTTCCCCCGAAATCTATTATGAAGGCTTACTGTAATTTTTTTTTTTAAAAGTAAAATGTGACCCAATTAGGCTGTTTTTCTTCCTCCTCCTCCTCACCATCATCATATACAGTTGAATAAAATAATCTAAGTTTGTGAGTAGACATGACTATATAGGAATTCATATTTTTATTTAAAAAATGTGAGTTCCATAAACTGACATGACATGGAACCAATCTTCCATGATGGATTGAAAGGATGTTCTGTAGCTGCTTCATGCAGTGTGAAACTTAAGTCTTTTGTATGCCAGCTTACACGGAAAAAAAAAAAAAAAAAAGAAACAAATACTTGTATGAAATGTGGGAAGAGATGGCATGCCTGAAATCATATAGTCTCACACTGGGATCTCACAAAAAACATGAGAATAAATATTAACTACAACAAGTCCTGGGAAAATCTTTGCCAGTAAATTTATGAACATGGCTAGTTATTTTGGTTAATTTTTATTCTCATATTTTTGGGGAATTCCAGTGTGAGATGATTATATTTCAGGCATGTCATCACTTCCTCCATTGGTTTTTTTCTTTTGTATAAATTGACTCATAGAAGAAATAACATAGTTGGATGACATCACTTAGTGACAGCTCAAGAAATCATTATAAATAGAGATGTGGCACCCATGACAAATAAAAGTGTGAAGCAGAATTGATAATTCTATTTTCAATTTTAGGGACATAAAACACAATTGAAATTTTAGTGCAAGGATTTTTAATTTCTTGTGCTTAATCAAACTGGATGACTGACTGCCTCATGTAAGAATGAGTATAGTGAAGACGGGCAATAGCCTGCATAAGTAATTTATATATACAAGTAGGACTGCAAGAATGTAATTGATTCTTTTCAGTTTGTCTATAAAATAACTTCCAGATCAGATTGAAATAATCTCCATAGATCTAGCATAAAATCCATGATGGTAATTCCTGAGTACAAGAAAATAAACATATTTGAACTGCACAGATGGTTAAAAATTAAATTTAAAGCAATTTATAATTAATAGTAGCTGAATCTCCTAATTAAGGCATCGCATCTAAGTATCTTCCAACTGGTATGAAATTCTTGAATTAAAACTGCTACTATGCCTTTTTTGTGTGTGTTTCTGTGTCTTATATATACTGCATATGAGTCTTTTGTCCAACAGTAATTGAAATTAGTGAGAAATATTCCAAACTCTGTAGGAATTCGCTAGACTTTTCTCATTTCTTTGCTTGTACTTGAACTGAATTGTCTCTATCTTAATATCAATATACTAAGGCACACTATGCCAATTCTGATCTCATTCTGGTATAACTCCAGAGTAATTGGAGCTACCCCACAAAAACTTATGTGAACAATTCTGGTTATCTAACATATAGCATTGCGTCACCTTTGTGGTTAGTGTATCTCTTTATCACAAGAAAAACCCTGGGTTTTATCCACTCTCACAGTCCACACACTGCCAGGAGCTAGAA
Source organism: Pelusios castaneus (assembly GCA_007922175.1). Taxonomy (NCBI): domain Eukaryota; kingdom Metazoa; phylum Chordata; order Testudines; family Pelomedusidae; genus Pelusios; species Pelusios castaneus. The sequence goes on from ML685797.1 coordinate 9,808,777, forward strand.
AAGGTGCAGAGATATTGTAATTAAGCCTTGTTATGGAAGGAACATGTCATGATACCCTGATGTAACCCATATAGCAAATCAAAATATATTGTTGATAATGAACTATAAATGGAAGCCTACAGAAATGTTCTCAAAGGGTCAAATCTCCTGAGAGCAAAGGGAGGATTTTGGGGGTGAGGGGATGCAAGTTGGAGGAGTATAAGATAGTTTGGCATTTAAGAAAACTGTAAAGTATAGTACATGATGAAAAACATTTTTAATGAAAACTTAGAGAATTGTTGGTGGAATTATTGGTGTTGGAATTATTATTAATATTTAAAATTACTAATATTAATATGGGATACCACCCAACACTGATTTAACCATACATTCCTTTACAATCAGCCCCAAAACCAAATTGTATATTATACAATTGCTCTAAACATTCCAAACAGTGTTAAAAAAATAAGCAGTTATTACACACAGTACAGTAACAAAATAATCATAAGCATGTGATTAGAAAAGACTGAGGGAAAACTGTCTTATTCTGGAGTGCTCCAGCATGATTTTTTTCCCCTTCAACAAACAAATCATACCATAGCCAATTACGACTTTAGCTAAAAGCCAGTTTGCATCCAGTTTGCATCCATTTTCAGACTTAGTCCAGATAAAATTTATAATCTCCCTTTCTCCCCAAGGCCTCTCCTATCCTTTTCAGTCTGTGCTTATAGATCTTACTTATGAGATCACACTGGGATGTGTGGTGAGAAGGTCCATGTTGGCTTCTTCTAAGACAGATTTCCTTTGTTTTATTTAATACCATTGCCAGTCACCATTATTAATCATAGGCTTTCTTTTTATAAAATCCCCCTTATCTCATTAGTTATTCCTTGAACCAAGTCCTCCCTATTTCATTCCTTCTGGCCTTTTAACTCATTATTTTCAAGGCCTTCCTTCCACTTGCTAGGCAAGACCTTTCTTTACAACATATATTTTCTTAGCCAAACTTAAACTAACACACATCCTTTAGTTTCATGTTTATTCTATACTCGGTAACTCCAAAAATATGGAGGAGCCCCTAAATACATCCCTGTCTCTGATTGCCTTATTTGTCCTCCTTATTTTTTCCTTTTCTGATGCTTCTATCTTAATAAAGCTATTTCCCCTTTCCTCACTTATATTAAAACACCTTGTTAAGTGTATTCTTATTTGATGCTGCACAAGGCTCTCTCTTCAACTGCATGCAGGCTCACTCAATACGTTGAGACATCACTAAATACTTCTTTATAAACAGAGTTTCACAGATGGTCCAACCCCATCATACTGGTTACACAGAGTCAACAATTTCTCACCCAAACACTTTTCAAATTAAAGCTGTACCTTCCATGATTTGTTACTTTTGTGCCTAAAAGCAGGACCCTTATTGACAGAAATTAATCCACAGAAACAGTATATCAAATAAATGGCCTCCTGGGAAGAATTGCTGATAAATCATTAGAAAGGAAATGATATCTCCAAGTGTGGTGCTGAAATCTGTGATATGTGATAGATTTCTGCCTCATGTCAATGGAAAAAGATATTTAAGGTTAGTGGTGGTAACAGCACTCAATGGAGGATTTTTGCTTAGAGCTGCCTGGGGCTGAGGGAATGCGTACACATGAGGCCATGGCTCTGCCTCATCCCTGTCTGTTTCCACACCCTTGTGTGTCTGACTCACCAGGGAGCAAATAATATTGGGAGGAATCTTCCAGGGAATGCAGTGACTACTGGTGTGCTCTTTTGCTGTACAGCTGTGGAAGAATTCTCTCTCTGGAGAAGAGCCTCTTATCTTCGTTCCAGTACTGTATAGCTAGTACAATAGGGTTCTGACTCTTGATTGGGTTTCCTGTGCACTGCTGTAGTAGAAATAAAAAACAATAACAACAACTGGATTTCACAGCAATGGAAGTGGGTCTCTAGCGTCCTCTTCCTCATGGATCTGCATCAGATTAGGAGATCTAGAAAATAGGCTACTAGTAGCCTCTCCGTTTTGCAGTTGTTAGTAGAGGTGGTGGGAATACCTCACTATCAGTCTCCTGCTTTTAGAGTCACTGGCAAAGACTGAAAGTGAGCCATTAGTCTACCAGTCCTGGGAGGGAAGACCAGAAGAAACTGAGCCAGATTTTACTTTCAATTACAGAAATGTAAATCCAAAATCTGTTAGACAGCAGCTTGGACTCTGCATTTACAACATGATAGCAGGAAGCAGAATCTTTCCTTCTGTCTACTATAACTTTGTCTCATCGCTGTTAACCTTGCTAGTTTTTATTCTGTGTTTATAGCATGGTGAGAGTGACTAGCCCTGCTTATTAATTTAGAAAGGATAATTTAAAGGTTTTGGGCACAAAGAGTCTAAAACTTTAAAAAATCGTAGCAGTATCCAAAACTTGCAAGTATGAATTAGGAATTAGACAAAGGAAAACTTCATTAGTATTTAAAGTTTAATTTTAAAAAAATTCACTGTGGGGAAAACCAGTTTCATCAGTGAATCCCACTGTGAAATATAAAAATCACAATAGTATTTTACAATGTACTTCCAACTTTGTCCTCCCTCCCTTCCCTTTTCTCCTGCATGCACACACACCCCATACAGACCAGCATAATTATAAATCATAGCTTTACTTCATGGCATTATCCTTAATCTGTGAATAAAATTGATTTTCAAAAATAAATTAGATACATGTAAGGATTAATTTAGTTGAAGATGAAGTAAATTGGCTTGGCTGAAAGCGTTTGGGATTGATGGTAATGGAGCAGAGACGATCTTTACTATCCCTCTCAAGAGAGAAATTATTTATACAACTTGTCTACTGAAATAGATGTTTGGGAGCAAGGTGACATATATAGTCTGCTTCGTATAATTGTATACTAAGTAATTAGCATGTAAATATTTTCATTGTTAATATCTTCATTATTGCAGATGGAAAATAGGATGAACGATCATGCAAAATCTCTTTTGATACTTTGTTTTGCACTAAAAATAATGAAGACAATTTTATTAGGTTTAACACAAAACAGGCAGGTGACCCTAAACTTTAGAAAAAGAGATCAATAAAATGAGGAAGTATGTCACAAAGCTTCCAAATTAGACGTGAAACCCTTATATTTGGCCAGGATGGTACTTTAAAAAATAAAAGACAGTCTCAGAAGACCTGTATGCCACTGAGCTTTCAGAAAGCCAGGAGAAAACCAATATAGCTAAAGGGCAAAGTTTGAGAAGTTATTTTAACCAAACATTTTTTAAAATTTGAAATTCTTACCCTAGTGAAGGTAACAAACATGAGTACAAAGTATAGCAGTCAGTAATAAGTAAGCAGGAAATGAAAGGCCAAACTGGATTTCCAAGAACAAATAGCTAAAGGTGTAAAAACACAGAATTAGGGACTCTTTAAGTGTATCAAGAGCAGGAAATCTGCAGGAGAATCTGTGGATCAGGTCAATCATCAAGGATTAAAAGGAACAATTAAGGAAGATAAGGACGTTGCCGAAATGCCAAATGATATCTTTATATTACTCTTTCTTGATGAGTTTGTTTGTTTGGGGGAGATTCCTAGCGTGGACCTGCTCTTTTCTGGTAATAAACATGAAGTACTTCAAAACAGAGTTGTCAAAAGAAGAGGTGCTAGAGCCCACTGATAATTGAAAAAGCCAGACTCAGAAAAAGTTGCCAGGTCCAAAAGCACTTCCAAGACTTCTCAAAGACACACTTTTAAAGACTAACAAATTTATTTTTCACATGAGCTTTCGTGGGAGAAAATCCCACTTCGTCAGATGCTTTGCAGATGGGGAACTTGCAGAATGGGAGGAAAACAAATGCAGGGAAGTGTAAGTCATAGGATCAGGTCAGGCTGTAAGAACAAATCAAAGTAGATGTTAAGATTCAAACACTGGGGAACAGTGAGATCAAATCACCTGTTCTAATGAGAAAGAAATCCATAGTCCCTGTTTAACCCTGAGGCAACAGAGTCAAATCTATATATGAATTCCAGTTCTGCAATTTCTCTTTGAAGCTATGATTTATTATCCATTTGTTTGAGCACAGCTATTAGCAAGTCATCAATGGAATGAGCAGAGAGATTGAAGTGTTCCCCCTATTGGTTTTTTAATGTTGTAACTTCTGATGTCAGACTTGTGTCCATTTATTCTTTTGCGCAGAGACTGTCCTGTTGGTCCAATATATAAGGTGCGGGGAGCATTTCTGGCACATGATGGCAGAAATCAAAGACTAGGGGGGTGATCTGGACTGTTGTAGAACAGTAACCCTTTTATGCTAAGCATCTTGAGTAAAATAATTATTAAATATAGTATAATAAAAATCATGACTGTACAGAATATAACCAGCATAGTTTCTGCAAGGGAAAATTATGTCTCACCAATCTCATAGAATTGTTTGACCATGTCATTATAGTGGATAAAACAGAACCTGTTAATAGTTTAAGACCTTTGATACACACAAGAGGGCTAAAGAATTATGAGGTCAGAGGCAAAGTATTATTATGGTTCAAAAATTGGCTTGGAGACCAAAATAAAAATATGGAATTAATAGTAAATTTTCATCTTGGCAAGAGGTTAACAATGTGATAATATAAGGTTCTGTATTAGGTCTCCTTTTGTTCAATATTTTAATGGTCTGAAAAGGAGCATGGAGTGTGTGAACAGTGAGGTAGCAAAATTTGCAAATGACACTATTTATGTGAATCAGAACCAAAGAGGACTGTGGGGAACATCAGAGATCTAAACAAACTAGGTGAATAGGCAATGTGATTACAAATGAAATTATGAATCAATAAATGCAAATTAATGCTCATTAGAGGGAAAATTTTAAACTACTGTTATGTCTTAAAGGGCTCTAAATTAACCATCAAAACAGGAAAGGTTAGGATGCACAAGGAATTCTGAATAATACAGAAAGTATTACAATGTCTTTATATAATCAATGGTGTGGCCTCATCTGGAATATTGTGTACAGGATTGTACTCTAAAGCATCTAGTGTTAGCCACAGGAATCTTTGCCATTTTAAAGAGACACCTCATCCAGCTTGGCAAGCCTCACAGGTGCATGGGTTGGAGGCTGATAGGGTCCAAGAAAATTCTTTCACCCTTTCCTAACTGGCATTGCAGCCTGTCCCCCAACACAACCATCTTGAATTCATTGCAGTTTCAGGGTATAATTGATTGCACGGGGTGTAAAATCAAGTTGGAATTTGCCTGCTGCATCTATTAATGATTATAAGTCTAGCATAAGTAAATTAAAGTCAATGTAATTATAGCAGGGATGAATTTGGTCCCAATTTTTTGAATGCGGAAATAGCATATATAATTAATGAAAACAGGAATTATGTAACTAAACAAATACTGGAGTTAAAGAAATCTGCTCCTGGCATAAGAAACTGATGCAAGAAAAAATTGAAATAAAAAGTAAATCTATATGGGGACACAGTTAAAAGGGTTTTTTAACCTTTTACTTGAAATGGTGGTAGTCCTCATGATAAGGATAGGGAATACCTGTTCCAATGTTTAAAATATTACTTGAAGATTAAAAAAAAGGTTAAAGAGAACTATGAACTGTGCCCACCAGATGACGGTCATCATTTGAAAGTAATCAGTTAGGGACACACATCACACTCTGATATCTGAAATGCTGCAGTTATACAGTGTAATTACATCTGTCTGTGGGGTGTATCTTTTTCTGTGCCAGAGTTCTCCTTAGTGTGAGGGAGTCTGTGGTGTAAGGGACATGCCACAGAGCTGGTTTTCAGCTCTCTTATTGTGTAGGCCAGCCATATCCCCTCAGATCTGTTGCCAAGCAACTCTGTTACATCACTTAGAGTTACATCACCAGACCCTGTGCCTGCAGAGGATTGGTGCAAAGGAATAGTGCTAGACCACATCCTGACAAGTGTGCCCTGCGTGGAGAGTTGGGGTTGGAGAGGTTCAAGGCCCATCTGCAGATATATGCACCACCATGATGCTACATAGATACCAGTAGAGTGATCCTTTAAGACAAGGGAATTTTCACCTGGAGATTTGTGGCTAGATTATGGTCCCTTTACATTATCTGAATAGTGCAAAGGGTGATAACTACTCTTCTGGGAATGTGTTCATCTGGGTATAGATAGAAGAGCATTCTGGTGGTGCACAGCATTTACTATTCACACTGGCAGAAAGTTTGCTCCATAGCATAGTCAGAGCTTATAAGAGAGTTGAAATTTCTGGAGGTTTGAATAGGTAGTATAGCTCAGTAAAAACCTCAGCAAGGTTAACAATTACTTGAACTTTAGTTTTTGTACAATATATTAATACAGAACAGAAAAGGTCATATTCAATCTGAAATATACAGAATTAATATGTATTGATTCAGTCTTTTGATTATGCCCTGTTTTTCTCCCCTCTTTCTTTTGATAAAACTTCATTACATGAATTGACAATTGCTGGTTTGGGTGGTTTCTGATTGTTATTTGCAGACATTGTTTTGAACTTTCAGAGTCACCTCTCTTTTCCTGAATGTGCATGATAAACTTTATTATGTTTTACAAATGCTCTTAGATTCTGTAGTTCTATGCAAAGTGAAGCATAAACAATGAGAGTCCTGTGGCACCTTAAAGACTAACAAATTTCTTCATTCATAAGCTTTTGTGGGCTCCAACCCACTTCGTTCATCTTCATTCATCTATTGAAGTGTGTTGGAGCCCATGAAAGCTTATGCCCAAAGAAATTTGTTAGTCTTTAAGGTGCCACAGGACTCCCATTGTTTTTGCTGTACACAGACTAACAACGGCTACCTCTCTGGAACTTGTCACAATGAAGTGTATTGATCTAATTAAGTTGATCTGCAAATAGAATTAAAAAAATATAATGGGTACCATTTTCAAATGCACCTAAGTTACTCAGACACACACATCTCATTGATTTTTTACTTGGGCTCATAATTTAGTGCTTTTGATTATCCTACTCCTCAACTTCAAAGTTTGGTGCAGACTGAAATCATATCATTTGCTATCATTCGAAATATAATTTACTTGAAATGTATCTTTTTTTTTTCTTCTATAGAAATATCAAAATTGCCCAGTGGGCAGTCCATGTGATGCCTCAACATATTATATGCTAGCAGTGTCACAACCTCCCATATATGTTCTCTGGAGCATTTGCCATGAATTATTAAATGAGGAACTTTGCAAATCTCTATAGGACATATTTACTTAACTTCTTCATAGCTTCCCTTTCCAATGGAGCTCCTGAGTGGATGGTATTATCTACATTACTCCATGCAATGGGAGAGATGGCTGGGTTCTCCATATTTGGAGAAGTTGTGAAAGAGAAATAGTATGTACATTTCTAAAGTAAATTACAGGATGAATAGCTCTGTTATCTTTTCTATTTAGGATATTCAGTATTTAATTTTAAACTTAATGCACCTCTCATTATACTATTTACAAGTCTTGTTAAAGGCAGAATCCTTCACTACTATATATATTTATTTTGCATTGAAGAATAGCATGAAGAGCAAAGCATGTACATTTTCTGATATGAGAACTATTCATTCTTTGTTTCTTGGGTTAAATGTGGCATAGATCTCTTTCATACAACATTTTGGTTATATTTTAAATTCTCTTTGTCTTTAAGAAATCGATTCTTGAAGTAAAATGCATTTAATCATTTAGAGATTTATTATTTTATCTAATATTAAATAAGTGATTCAGTTTAATAGGGAAGAATGGTCTTTAGCTTTTTCTCAGCCTTGAGTTAACGTCCTAAACACACACACCCCTAATCTTTTCACTGATTTCTCCTCCCTCTCTCTCATACAGTAAGTCTTTTGTTCACTAACTCTGTAATACATCATTCCTTCCACCTCTCCTACATCTAACTTGCAAAAATGGAACTTGTAATTCATCATCAGTGCAGCTCCCTTGGTAGGAGCAACAATAGAAATTGAGGTATAGATGGGGCTCAGGTTTTTTTCCCAGCGGTTTCATATAAATCTGATCAGAGTTCAGAGTAGGATTAGATTATATGGTGGTAAAAATACCTGAGCCCTGTTTCAACTTGTGCTTCTGGGGCTGCCCCTCCTCCCCCCAGTAGTTCCTAGCTGTGCAGACAAGACCTCTCTATCTTCCCATCCCTGCAGTGTGTGCCTATCTGTTCCTTCATTCCTCAGAATCATAGAAACTGGAAGGACCATGACAGGTCATCGAGTCCAGTTCCCTGCACACATGGCAGGACCAAGTACCCCCATTAAACCATCTCTGACAGGTGTTTGTCTAATTTGCTCTTAAAAACCTCCAATGTAGGAGATTCCACAACCTGCTGAGGCAACTTATTCCAGTGTTTAATCACCCTTAAAGTTAGGATTTTTTTCCTAATGCCCAGGCTGAACCTCCCTTGCTGTAATTTAAGCCTGTTGCTTCTTGTCCTATCATCTGTGATTCAAGAGAATAAATTTTCTCCTACTTCCTCATTACAACCTTTAAGGTATTTGAAAAATGTCGTTATATCCCCCCTCAGTCTCCTTTTTTCTAAATTGAACAAACCCAGCTCTTTCAATCTTCCCTCATAGGTCAAATGTTCCAGACCTCTTATCATTCTTGTTGCCCTTTTCTGGACTTTCTCCATTTTCTCCACATCCTTTTTGAAATGAGCCTCCCAAAACTGGACACAGTACTCAAGTTGAGGCCTAATCAGTGCAGAGTAGAGTGGAAGAATCACTTCTTGTGTCTTACTCACAATACTCCTTTTAATGCACCCCAGAATGGCGTTTGCTTTTTTTGCAATAGTATTACACTGCTGACTCATATTCAGCTTGTGGTCCACTATTACACCCAGATCTCTTTCTGCAGCACTCCTTCCTAGGAAGTCATTGCTCATTTTGTACGTGTGCAGTGGGTTGTTCAACCCTTAGTGGAGTACTTGGTACTTATCTTTATTGAATTTCATTCTATTTATCTCAGACCATTTCACCAGTTTGTCCAAATCATTTTGAATTGTGATCCTATCCTTCAAAGCACTTGCAACCCCTCCCAGCTTGGTATCATCTGCAAACTTTATAAGTTTGCTCTCAATGCCATCATCTAAGTTATTGATAAAAATGTTGAACACAACTGGACCCAGGATAGATCCCTGTGGCACCCTGCTCATTATGTCCTTCCAGCCTGAATGTGAACCGTTGATAACTACTCTCTGGCAGTGGTTATCCAACCAGTTTTTCACCCATCTTATAGTAGCTCCATCTAGTGTGTACCTCCCCAGTTTATTAAGGAGAATGTGATGTGAGACAGTATCAAATGCCTTACTGAAGTCTAGATATACCACATCTACCGCTTCCCCTCTATCCACAAGGTTCATTACCACATCATAGAAAGCTATCAAGTTGGTTTGACATGAGTCATTTTTGACAATTCCATGCTGATGAGCCTTAGCACCTTATTCTCTTCTAGATGATTGAAAATCGACTCCTTAATTATCTGTTGCATTATTTTTCCCGGAACAAAGGTTAAACTGACTGGTCTATAATTCCCTGGATTGCTCTTATTTCCTTTTTTGTAGCTGGGCACTATATTTGCCCTTTTCCAGTCCTCTGGGACCTCACCCGTCTTCCATGATTTTTCAAAGATAATAGCTAATGGCTCAGATATCTCCTGAGTCAGCTCCTTGAGTACTCTAGGGTGTATATCATCGGGTCCCAGGGCCTTTAAGATGTCTAACTTGTCCAAGTAATTTTTAACTTGCTCTTTCCCTATTTTAGCTTCTACCCCGATCACATTTCTATTGCCCTTCTCTACATCAGACATCCAGTCTCCACCAACCTTCTCAGTGAAGATCAAAACAAAAAAATTTAGTTCCTCTGCCATTTCCACATTCTTATTTATTGTTTTACCCTCTTTGTTGAGTGAGGGTCCTACACTGTCCTTGGTTTTCCTCTTGTTTCTGATGTATTTGAAGAATGTCTTTTTGTTACCCTTTTTGCCTTCAGCTAGTTTGATCTCTGTTTGGGCCTTGGCCTTTCGGATTTCTCCTCTACATAATTGTGTTATTTGTTTATAGTCCTCCTTTGTAATTTGACCTAGTTTCCATTTTTTTGTAGGACTCTCTCTTTATTTTTAAATTATTGAAGGTCCCCTGGTTAAGTCAAGGTGGTCTCCTGCTATACTTCTGATCCTTCCTACGCAGTGGAATGGTTAGCTCTTGTGCTCTTAATAACATCTCTTTGAAAAACTGGCAACTGTCTTTAGTCGTTTTTCCTATTAGACATTCTTCCCATGGTATCCTTCCCATCAACTCCCTGAGTGTGCTGAAGTCTACTTTCCTAAAATTGATTTTGTTTTGGTATTCTCACTCCTAACATTTCTAAGAATCATGAACTCTATCATTTCATGATCACTTTCTAGACACCCAGTCATTTATGCCTGATTATTTTAGGCCCTGTAAGTGTACGTGGTTCCTACCCAAAAGAACATACAGATTAAGATAATATAGTTATGTGGTTTTAATAATACATGAATTTTAACTAATAGTATGCTGTAAAAATAAAAAGAGAGAAATAATTCTTCAGCTGCTTCCAGTCCTCCTGCGCTGGTTCTGTGAAAAGTCTGTCCTCCGTATCCAGATGTTTTTATAAATGAATTTGCGTGATCATACAACTATTCAGTACCTTCCTCGACCTGCTCCTAGTTGAGGCACTGGAAATTTTGCCACTGACTTCCAGCAGAACAGGATCAAGCTGTTTATCAGAAACTTGGGTGGTTTTCTGCTAGTTCTCTCCTGAAAATATTAGCCCCAAAAGGTGGGAATTATGAATAAGAAGAGTCCCATCTGTGAATTAGTGAACTTTTTCTTGTTTTATGGATACATGTAATTTTAATCAACCTGTGGAATGAATGAAGTAGCTGATATTAATTTATTATCTGATATTTTAGGAATATTCCATCTTCTCAGTTAGATTTTCTAAAGTTTGCCCATCTTGCCCCTAGATTGTGTTAAAATCAAAGGCACCAATTTCAAAAAGATTACTACAAAAATCCTACTTTAATTCTTGTTCATTTCTCCATTGGAAAGATAATATATGCGATGAGATGTGAATATTCTTTTAGTATTTGAATACTGAATTCTGAATTACTTGTTAGTTTGAAAAGTTTCAGGTATGACAGTGCAGCTATGTCTAGAAATGAGATTAAGAAAAATATACTGTTTTGCCCATTTTAAGAAAACATTCCAACAACCATTTTGTAGAGAAGCTCTAGCATCTCCATGCTCTGGAGAAAGAACTATGTGTGGCTGGGAAGTCACTCTGGTATCAGGGTTGCACCTTTTGATGTTTCCATGAAAATTTAGCTATGGGTTCCCAGGGTACAGCATCCTGAAATATCTCAATTCGCATATGCTCAGTTGAGACTTACTAGACTTCGTCAGCTAAAATCTCTTAGCATTCCACCTGCACTGCATGCTGTCCTCAAACAGCATCTAACTGCAGACTGTGGACTACACATCCATCATCCCCACAGAATGACTGAGCGTGCTATACTCTAAGGCTGCGAGCTGGGCAGGACTTTTCCCTGCAGTTGCTCTTCCCAGTAGCAGGGGACCCCTTTGGAACCAATCGCCAGAAGTAAGTGCCCCTGCAGTTGGACAGGCACTATGGAAATGGAGGGAGAAAACAGCCTTACTTGAATGCAGGGAGCAAGGAGGGAGAGAGAGAGCAGGAGAGGAAGGGATCAGGAACTCAAGAGGAGCAGGGGTGTGGGGGCAAAGGTCTTTAAAAATGTTAATTAATTTGTTGCTCAGAGAACCTTAATTCTGGAATTTTCTAACCTCTGAGTCTTGACTTTGCAATGTAAGCATGAATGAAACTTCACATCAACTTTAAAATTCTTTTAACACTGTTTTGGGGGGAATGTACTTGAACATACAATGATAAATTTACCTTTGGCTGCAGCATCTTGCATCAAAGTGGCGACATCGTTTTTCTTTTCCAAGATGCCTGAATAAAAAGAGGAGAAATTTGATTTGGAGGGGAAGGCTCTGCAACACTCATTTTAATATTGGTGTTCTATCTGTTTAGTAAAGATTCATTCTGTACACCTAAAAACTTTGATGCTCAGTAGGTCATATTAAAAAGGACTATTCAGCTTTAGTTTACTCATTTGTATTTGTCTCTGATCAAATGTCCTCACTATCTGATGGCAGTATGTTGGCCTCTATGAAAGAAGTTTGGTCTCAGATACATCCCTATTGGTCAGATGTCCAAATCTGAAATGCCTCCACCAGACTGGTACTGATTGTCACCCTTGTTGGTAGTGTCAGCAGAAAGGGCAAGAAAAAAATGGGAATAGGGTTTAAATTACCTTCTCTCTCATCTTGGAGAAAGAATGACCCAGGGAAGAGTGGGGAGGAAAGCCAGCACTGCTGTTGTCCACACTGTGCTTGTTTTGTTGATGCATGAAGAACTTCACTTTGTGGGGCTATCAATCCCATGGCATCCACAAGCATGGCATATTATAAAAGGTTTACTTTTTGTATTATTTGTTTGTTTTTAATGAAAACCAGTACAGATTAATTAAAATGTGTGGATGGTGTAAACTGGCTCAAGATTTACTTTCTATTGTTAATTATCAACATATATTTTTATTTCAGAGGATAAAGGATATGGCAAAGGATATGGACCAGTTTTTGAGGAGCAGCCCATTGATACCATCTACCCAGAGGAATCTATGGATGCACAAGTTTCAATGAACTGCAGAGCTCGAGCAATCCCTTTTCCAACTTACAAGTAAACCTTTAGCTTGGTTTTAAAATACAGGGCTTGCCGTGCGTTTCACACACTAAACATATCAGACATTATAATTTGCTGATTCTGAATGATGAATGAATAATTTAACAGGTGAATGCATAGTCTTCCTAGACCCACAGAAGTTGGAGCTTGTGCAGTTTTTCATTAAAAAGACAGCTTTCCTTATACTTGCATTGATATCAAGTGATGGCCTGGACAGAAAACATCAATTGTGTTTGGTGAAACATTTTCAGGTTTCTTGATTTGTTTTGGGGAACCTAACTGTGACCTTTTAAGACAATCCTTCATTTTCAATAACTCCAAATCAGATATAGTCGTGACATCCTGAATCTGAGTTTTTGTAATGGAAAAAATGTTTTTTTGAAAATAGTTCTAACAACTCTAGTCTAGAGTTTCATATATGAACTCAGTCATAATACATCTTATATTCTTAATGAACCAGTCCGTGATGACTGAGTCTGCTGTGTAAGTGTGGGATCTCATGACATCCAGGGGAATATACAGGAGGCTCAAAACACATCAAAGGACATACTCTGGAGCTTAGCTTTGTTATTATGAGAGCATGGAAGTTTACATTCTTGTCCTAGTCAGATAACCACCTACTTCACATTAAAGTCAAATTCCTGTCAAGGAAAAAACCCCATTTTATTCATTTGCCCTCAAAAACTGACAAAGGTACTCTCCTGTCAGTTCTAGGAGGAAAAAACACACAGTTTCATCACTAAGCCATTATTTCAGTGTCTATAACAACATTATGATCATCTACTGTACTCTGCCTTCAACACAGTACACCCCCCAAGTGTTCATTTTCATTTCATCATCCTTGCAAATCACCTGAATATACAAAACACCTGTGGTAAATGGAGAACTTGACCTAGGGTGGGCAACTCATTCTGACTCTGATTCTTTGTGACAGAAGGGTTCTTGGGTTCTTACAGTATGGTGTTGATATAGGCTGAGGGCTTCATCCTCCTATTCATCCCCATGATTTCTTCAAGGTCCAAATCGGCAGAATTGTTTATTTGGTGAATAGCCTGTTAAATCCAGACTTTCCACTCAGTAACAGATTTGAGTATCTCTTGCTGTGAGTTTCTGATTTATTTGCAGTTAGCATAATGCAACAGCATTCTGACCTCCTGGTATCATGCTTCAGAACAGTGCCTTAGTTTTCCTGTCTCTCCAACAGTCTCTCATAGCCTCGTGGATCATTGTAATATTTTTGACCACTCCCTTTTACAGATAAACTGTAGTCCAATATAAAACCTTCAGTCTGTCCCTGGGCTCAATCTTTAACCTTCCTGGTCTTCTCGCCAGGTTATCCTGGATTCTTCCCTATGTATGCAGGAGTTTGTTCACACTACCTGTCTCCAAATGTGGCCATTCTTTACTCTGCTCTAGGGCTCTACTACCCGTATGCCCTCCTTGGGCCTCTAAACGGTTCCCTTGTTACAGGGATTGCTTTGTTACCTTGAAAGGTGACACTACAAAGGGGACAAGTGCCATCCCTTTATTTCAGGCCTCTGACGCTAGGTCCCTAAGCCATAGCTTGTCCACCCTTAGACTCCAGCTGACCTGTTTGCTCCTCTTGGGGCTAGTTCATACAATACCTTCTCTCATTTCTCAAGTATGCAACATCCAGAATCCTGCCAAATCCTGCTTCCTTGCAGTCTTCTTTTCCAACAACTACCTTTTCTGGGTTCCTAGTTTTCTTGGCAGTCTTTCTCTAGGCTGCCCATCCCCTGCTCTTTCCAGGTCCGTAGATTTCCTATCTCCATCTGGATTGTCCTTGAGTGAGCCACCAGCTTTTTATAGGCAGGGATTAACATAAATTGTACTCAGGTACTCAAAAAGCAGACTGAAAACTTCCCTCAAATGCTCACATGCGTACCAGCATACCCTGCACAGCCCCTGCCCCTGTCCAAAACCACAGCGCCCTACATGCTCCCAGCCCCTGCTGCTGGTGGCCCGGCTCTCAGGCTGGATCTGGCCGCCAGCCCCTGCTGTCACCACCGGCCCCAGGCCAGATCTAGCCCCGGCTCATGCCCCTGTGCTCAGCGCCAGCTACGCCCCTGGAGTAAACCCTGAGGCCCGTTCGTGTTTGAGGCCAAGGAAGGTATTTAATACCCAACTCAGAGCTGCTATAAGAGAGACGCTGAGTGATGTCCAGGCGAGGTGGGGGGGGGGGGTGGAGGCGGGGCTGCCCTGTCCCAGCAGGAGCTGGGTTGCAAGGCTGCTGCAGGGAACCAGCAGCTGCCACACACTGGGTAACTGCAGGGGAAGGGAAGTATGGGGGGGAGGATTTGCATCCCCCCAGACTTGCAGCCTCTCCTGCAGGTACTGACCCTCCTCCCCAAGGCAGAGGGAGGGTGGGGTTGGAACTCCTTCTGACCTTGGGGGCGTGGCATGAGGGGGCGCAAATGTGATGTATGATAGCTGAGTACCAAACAATTTCTGCTCGTACTCATTGGAGAACCTGATCTGAAAAATCATCAACCCCTATTTTTATAGGCTTGGAGGCCCCAAATTTTTGTTAATATAGCACCCGAAAGTGTGATGGGCACTTTACAGAACAAATAAAATGTATCCTGTGTCCTGAAGAACTTAGTTTGTTTTAGTTGCGACCCAATGAGTTTAACAGTGGTTCTTATCTTGAAAACATCTGCACGAATTAGAATTTTTTAGTATATGAGACGTCCCACTGAACTAAATAGGACCACTCTTGTGCATAAAGTTACTCAGAATCATAAGTATTTGCAATATTAGGGTCAGCTTGAGGAACTACATGAGGCGAGACAATGTTTACGTAATAACATCCCATAGTTACTAAATCATGGGATGGTTTAGTTGGGGTTGGTCCTGCTTTGAGCAGGAGATTGGACTAGATGCTCTCTTGAGGTCCCTTCCAACCCTAATCTTCTATGATTTGTGGTTGTGCACATTTTAAATCATTACATTAAGGTTAATTTTTATTATATTTAACTGTAGAATAACCTTGTTTTACAAAGAAATATGAATAATATTGGGATCAAGAAAAAAATCAAGCTGGATCAAGGAAACGTGATTGTGTGCTGACCTCAAACTAAATAGTGCATGCTTATTATGACTTTTTTCTTCTGATTCACCGCTTCCATTTCTGCAGAATGCTCTGAACTGTTTAGTCACAGTTGAAACTATGTATGTGATAACCAGTGCTTTTTTGGTTTAAAATTAAAAAAAAAAATTAAAAGGGTGCTGGTATTGGCCAGGGACCTAGGAATGCTGGCAACAGTGGCAGGAGCCAGGGTCGCATCGCTGTGAAAAAAGGTGCTGACACTCAGTATCCCAAGAACCATCACAAAGAAGCACTGGTGATAACTATCCTTTTATATTTATACAAATATTTTATAATTTGTTAATAATATCTATCTGTGGTTGCCCACATGGGAATGAAATAATACATTTAATTCCCCATGAATTTTATTAAAGACTATTACTATTATTATTATTTATTGCTACTGCTATGGTAAAGCCTCCAGTTTCAAGTTATTGAGTTTTAATCTTGTTAGGGGTATACTTTTATTAAAACCTCTTCACAAATTGTTCTTTCTGTTTCAAATTTCAATATTGAATTAACTTTAGCTTCTAAACAATCGCTGCATTTTGATTTAACACAATGTTTCAGTAGTTCTTTTTTGTTGAAGAAGCAAAACAAAGAGAAGGTTAAGTCTGATTTTCAAAAAAGTATTTTATGTGTGTAGATCTTGATGTAAAATTATGTGCATACTTTGAACTTGGTAGGCTTTATATGAAATATTTTTCCTAGTTATTCTCAGTACATTTCTGTTGCCTTCAAGCAAGATTACGGGCTCCCTCTTGTGGACACAATAATAACATGGAATTGTGTTGGCAGTTCAAAATGATTGGGTCATATTCAATTCTGGTGTGACTCTACTGAAGTCAGCATAGTTACACTAGAGATGAATTTGGCCTATTGAATTCCTATCTTGCTGGGGTTGTATTTTTGCTGCATATCAGCACAGTCAAATTCAGGGAGCCATCCTTTCAATTTACTCACTCACGCTCAAGCAGAGTGCCCCCCAGTTACCCTTCTAGTTAGCAGTCAGAGTAGGAGCCCACAGCAGTTTCAGTATTTAAGAAAATGACAGTGTTAGAGCAATTCTGACTCATTCCACTGGGATTTGTGAAGAATGGGTCACTATTATTTAATTCCTGGTGTAATTTCCTTGGCCAACAGATCCCAAAGTGTATGAGGGAGGATCTCGTAGAGATTAGGTAGGAACTCTGCTGCTGCCTATTCCAAGGGTGCACAGTGAGTCTTTTCTTTAGCTCCCCATATAACTCTTAGTTTCATATCACAGATGATGGTGGTTCTCATCCTATGAACTGTACTGACCATCATGTTTATAGAGAGACAATTTGGGTGAGGTAATATCTTTCATTTGATCAACTTCTGTTAAAAGATATTCCCTCAGCCACCTTGTCTCTCTAATAATCTGGCACTGACACAGCTAAAAAAACACTGCATGCATCATGTTTATAGGACATTAAGGCAGGTGAAATATGAGAGCCTTGTTTGAGGAAAATTAAAATAAAACCATTTATTATAATACCTGAATATAATATCATAATTATTTACAGTTTGCAGCTAATTGTGAACCCATATATGAAAAGTATTACAAATATTTTTAGGAGATTTTTTGGAATCATTACATCATCTTCTCTTTTTTCAATAGGTGGAAACTAAACAACTGGGATATAGATTTAACAAAGGATCGCTATGGTATCGTAGGAGGTAGACTTATTATCAATAACCCAGAGAAATCAAAGGATGCTGGAAAATATGTTTGTTTAGCATCAAATATCTTTGGAACTGTCCGAAGTGCTGAAGCTACTCTAAGTTTTGGATGTAAGTAATTGTTTCTTTAAAACTGTTAAGAACATACTGATACGTTTAAATGATCAACGTTTGGAAATCACTCCATTGTATCACTCTGTGAGAATGATATTACATGTCAATTAGACAGAGACCGGCATGAAGTAAGTTTTTAAAGCCACTGATACTCTTTATCCTGCTATTGAAATTACAGCCATTTCAAAAGGTTTAAGCTTATATCTGCAAAGCTGGTCACACATCATGTTTAGCCAGAGGGGGTAATTCCCACAATATTTAGGTATATACTGTCCTACTTTATTTTAAGATGCTCTAGAACCCATGGGGAAGTCATCAGAAGAGAGATACAGATAGGTTCATATGCTAGTCAGTTGTCATCCTTGTCGAAACAGATTTGAAGTTCTTGAAGATGAAGCATCTCATTTTATAGTAAAAAGAATGCTGCAATCCCTATGCCACATTGAAGACCCTGCTGAGGGCACTGCTGTCAACTTCAGATAATCATGAACCAGAGTTTTACACAATATCATCAACAAGTATTTTGGGAGAAAATACCTAAAGAACATAAATAGCTAGACTTTATAATCTGGAGAAAGAAGGTGTGTTTTTATTACTTTCCTCTTAAAATGATCTTATCATGGAAATATTATGTTGTATGTTAAAAACATAGGGTGCGAGCCATCTTTGTGCAGATAGCTGGCGTAAGGCTTAATGTACCACTCAATGCCCATATTAAGGCTTTAGGCAGGACAAATGTTCTATGGGCCTTGTGAGGTTCCTGTGGATGCTCCATTTCAGGAGCACAATGTCGCTGAGTGCTGGCACTGATGTTTGGAGATTTGTGCAGTAATGCCCATATGGGCTATGCATACGTGGAAGGTGTCTCGCGGAGCTCTTGGCATCTTAACCGTTGCTCACAGGTCCAACCCCCACAATTCCTTCTCAACCATCCCTGCAGCACATCTTTCTCTTCAGGGTAAAAGATATAAAAATTAGTTTAGGCATAGTTTAATCATAGTTTTGGGTCATGGAATGTGTTAGCTAAGTTTCATGGTTTAAAAATATATTTGGTTTTAGCATAGCTAATTTCAGAAGGGAGTAAGTACCATCTTCCCTAAAATTCAGAAATACCTGGATCACCAGGATTTAAGAGGGGTGAATCCTGCAGCAAGGTAATCCCAATATCAGACAGGCACACTCTCTGTATAAGGAGCCTGGGAGAGGGACATATCCTTGCCAAGTGCATGCACTGTGCTAAGCTTAAAGTATGAACACAGTGAGCTAGAGATCTCCGCCTCAAGCTTATTCTTGTGGAGAAGTCCCTACAGCCCACCTCTGAGTTGGAGATTGGAGAATGAGAGAACACTAAGGCTCAACCTTCCAAAGTGAAAAGGAAAAGAGCCACAACCTCTCCTGTTAGAGATGTGCCAAAACTAAAAGGAGTCTCCAGCCAGGTTCCTGCCTCCCGTACTGTTTATCACAAGAGCTATGATGCCTGCTGCTGCCACCATCAGCACAAGAATGCATTGGCACTGGGCCAAAAAAACTACGCCAGCCACAACACCATCGACACCAGCCCGATAAGTGCTGAAAGCTGCACCATCATGCATGCTGCTACCTCCTGCACCGTTCTCGATACCGTCATAATCATTGGCACCGGTGAGAGAAAAGATAAAACCATGGTACTGACAACCATGCAAATAGAGCATGGCTCCTCAGTGCCACCGGCACCAGAAAAGCACTCTTGGCACAGTACATATGAAGACTCACCTCCTTCTTGCTCCCCTCTCTACGGCATCTACAGATCAGCATATGCAGGCATCACAGTCATCTATATCACCCATTCACTGTCTAGCGACAACGAAGGCAGCTCACATGAGGGATTCTTCTCTCAATTCTAGTCTTCCCTGCACATAAGGAAATCTGTGGTCTCACCAAGAACACTGGCTCAAATTGAAAGGACTATGAGGAAATGGTTTGAACAGGTGAAACTGCTCTCCCAGAGATCTCACCACTCACATGGTACTTCAGGGGATCTGGTCACATCCCATAGCATTCAATGGTCGTACCTTCAACATCAGCCACAGCCTTAGAAAAGTCTGTTCTGTTATCACTTACAGAGGGCAATGTCCTAGAGAAATCCAGTGATGGGATGCAGAACTTCCCTACTCATAATTAATCCTCATCACCAGACAAGGCAGTAATGCCTCCCACACCAAGTATGGCTGACGGTTTCAAACAATTCCAAGAATTATTCAAATGGATAGCAATAACTCAGGACATACCTCTACAGGAGGCTGAAGAGACCCAACATATGCTACTCCAAATACTACATACATCAGCGAATACAAAAATAACCCTACCAATTAACAACACGATAATGCAACCTGTCAACGCCATCTGTCATCAATCCCTCCAACTGTAAGAGGGCTGATAGAAAGTACTACTTGCCATCAAAGGGTATATATTTCTTATTCACTCACCCTCCTCCTAATTCCCTGGTGGTTGATTGGTACAGCACATCACAGAAGTAAATAATCCCAGCCTAAATCCACTCCAGGCAATAAAGACAATAAATGTTTAAACCTGTTTGGACACAAGGTATAAATCTCAGCAATCTTACAATTTAGAGTGGCAATTAAAACACCTTACTAGTCAAATATGATCATGACAATTATGGCAAAACTAATTAACTGAAACAGTACTTGCCTGAAGTAAAGCGCACACACAATTGAAATCTCTAGTAGATGAGGGTCATCTGATCATAGGAACAGCTGTGCAGGCAGCCCTTCATGTAGCTGATAGAGTAGCTTGCTTGACACCCACAGTCGTTGCTATGCACCATGCTTTCTGGCTCCAGTCATCTGGTATCCCAAGAGATCTACAAACAAAACTGGAAGACTTGCACTTCAATAAGGACAACTATTTTTTTAAAAAGACAGATGAGACCTTACACTACATGGACTCCAGGATGACCCTCCAAATCTTGGCATATATACGCCGTCCTTCAAACACAGAAGATACCAGGCTTAGCAGAGGCAGGTCTTCTCTTCCAATCACTAGCAAAGGCATTACAATAATCACAGGCAAAAGCAAAGGCCACCGAGAAGAAGGTAACCATCAAATCACTCCATTTCCTCTCAACCAGCTCAGCCCAAGCAGTTGTTTTGAGGGTTCAGGCAAGGATCTGAGACACACCTTGCATACAGGAATGTTGACCATTTTTGGACAATGACTGTGCCCTCCTTTTCACCAAGTGGGCAGCAATTACCACAGACAGATGGGCTCTAGAAATCATTCACACAGACTTCCATCCGCTTCACATCCATCCTATCTCTCTTCATATCCATCTCATCCCTTCCATGCGCATCTGCTGCAGCAGGAAGTACTCCATTTGCTGCAGCTGGGAGCAATAGAAAAGGAGGAGAAGATTCTGTTCTCAGGATTTTCTTGCATAGGAGAAGAATGAAGCGTGGATATCAATTCTAAGTCTTAGGTCGCTCAACAAGTTCATTTGTTGTCAAAATTTCAAAATGGTCACTTTAGTAACAATTATTTCTACATTCAAATGAGGAGTTGGTTCTTAGCCCTTGACCTAAAGGATGCTTACTTTCACATTATTCACACCCATTTCTTCAATGGTTCTTTCAGTTTCTGGCTGGTATGGAACACTATATGCAGTGTTACCCTTTGGTCTATCTGCCACACCACGAGTCTTTTCCAAAGCACTTTCGGTCTTTGTGGCATTCCTACAATACTTTAGGTGTGTTAATTTTTCTCGATAACTGCCTAAGCCCAGCTTATGCATTAGCAGAATACAATGCCCAGGAAGCTATACATATTTTTCAAGAACTAAGCCTACAAATAAACTTTCAGTAATCAGTCACAGTACCAACACAAACCCTAACATTTATAGGAGCACAGGTTGATTCAACCACAGCAACAACTTTTAATTCCAATCAATTTTTAAACCTTTTCCTAGAAATCAAAACCAGCCCCTATATTACATCCTACACGTGCCTTCAAGCGTTGGGCCACATGTCAGCCACTGCCTTCATGGTACAATACTCCAAACTACATATGAGAGACCTCCAAGGATGGCTGCATTCAGTCTTTACTCCAAGGAGGCACAGAATGAACATACTGATAATATTTCACATAATCAAGGATTTTCTGGACTTGTAGATGACCTCAGACCATTTATGCAGCAGCATACCATTCCAAAAGCGAGTACCATCAATCATGATCACTACAGATGCCTAATTGATAGGCTGGGACATAGACATACAGGGCCTCACTATCCAGGATCAATGGACTCCATCAGAAGCCCAATTACACATCGATTTACTTGAACTGAAAGTGGTACACAAAACATGCACTAATTTCCTGCCACAAATAAAACACAAATCAGCCCAAATCATGACGGACAATGTAGCATGAATGTTTTATATAAACTTGCAAAGAAGCACCTGCTCTCACTCATTTTGCACCGAGGCCATAAAACTGTGGAATTGGTGCATAAACCATGGTATAGACATATCTGTTTCATACCTCCCATGGTGCATGAACACAAGAGCAGACAGTCTGAGCAGGAAATTTGGGTTGGAGCCCAAATCAGAGATCAGCAACACAGTCCTATGCAACATTTTTCAATGTTGGGGCACACCATCAATAGACGTATTCACAACAAGATCGAACTGCAAGTTCAATCAATTTTGCTCCAGAGCAAATCAGAGTCAATAATCTTTAGGAAATGCCTTCTTAATCGAATGGAAAGGGACACTAGTCTACACTTTCCCACCATTCCCTCTGCTAGCATGAGTTATAAACAAGATACGACAGTGACCATTCCTCAGTCATTCTCATAGCTCCAGCACGGCACGCGTAGAACCCATACCTACTGAAAATGTCCATCTGCACTCCATTGAAAGACACTTCTTATCAAAAAATGAAGGCAGGACTATTCACCCCAATCTGGGCAGGCTTCATCTGACATCCTAGAGGTCCTTGTTTCCAATCAATAAAGAAAATGTGTTCAAGGCATGTCCAAAATGTACTGATTAACAATAGGAAGCCATCCACCTGCAAAATATCTGCAAAAGTGGAAAAGATTACAATACTGTGGCATACCAAGACCAAATAAATAATTGAAGTGTTGTAGCAGAGCCAATTTTTGGTGAGGTTTTTTTTTCTTTTTGTTTTTTGGGTTTTTTTTTTTTTGCTGGCTTCTCAAATAATACTTGTGCTTTATGCCAAATAAACTTTAACACTGAAGATCAAGTTGCTGGTACCAAATAAACTATTAGGCCAAAGTATTATCCTGATATGGTTTACACCAGGTTAACACTGTCAGTTGTTATGCTAAACTTTGTAATTAAATACTGAAATGCTATTGATAGGGATGAAACAAAGAAAAACAACTGAAACCAAAATAGGCCAAGAAAGTTTTGTTTTGTTTAAAAAAGCATTAAAACCTTGGTGTCTCTTGTTTCCTCTGTTTTATTAAACCCCTTCCCCGTCTTCCTATAGGTCAGCAAAGCTCCCCCCTCCCACACACACAGGCAAGACCTCTGAGATATTTCTGTTTCAGAACCATATTTGGTACAGAGCTTGTTCAAAAATGTTAAAAACTATTGTGAAAAACTTAAAATTTTTTCATTGATCTGTCCATTTTATCAATTAATTGAAAGACTGCCTGTGCACACGCGCGCGCACACACACACACAAGAATTGGTAGAATTCACATTTTTTTCAATAGGTGTACTTGGGAGAAAAAGGCAGGGATCCTTGTAGTGCGGACAACCATCATAAACTCAACTAAATAAAAAATTGTCAGGGAGATGGGAATAAACAGAAAATCCACTCCTGCAAACATTGGCGAAAGCTTCATTGACTTCAGTGGGGATGGATTGGGCCTCCAGGAAAGAAATGAATCAAATTGGCTTATGCTGATGGGATTTAGAAGCTGAACCACCTCCTTTTTGATAGAAAACAGATTGAAAATTCTATCAAAAGCCAAATCATAACAGAGGTACTATAGCAGTCAAACAGTGCAGTGATGTTTCTATAATCACTATACAGTTGTAACTGTATTGTGATTAAACAAATTCTTTACGCTCACTAATAATGGATATTTTCCTATTCCAGTTCAAGGATTCATATTCTTTATAATGACTGAGTAATAACACAGTTATTGGGCAAATGAGACATTCAGAGCCAATCAGCCATTCAGGACTTTTCATAAGTGCGAATAAATTATGCAGTTATAGTTCAGTAATTCTACAATCATTTATGTGCACTCTGGAACAGACCTGTCTATTTCCATAAAAAAGTAATGTGTTTTACATTTAAATTGCTTGTCCATTTCTATGTCTTTGAATTTGTGGTGATTATTAATAAAGTTCACAAATATATCCAAAGCACATCATACAAAATAATCCAGATATAAAGTTAGCTATTTACATATTTTAACTGGAAATTATTAAATTGAGTATTAAGAAAATGACAAATGTATATATTTCTTTCTCCAAACCTGACTTGGGCCATATTCAAAGAAGTAATCACTTTGTTTTGTATTTTTCACTACTGGATTGCACTAATCGTTTTTACAATCGTTATAATTGTTTTAGAACTGCAGTATGTCAAAATGAAAGAGGAAATGAAAAATAGTGGCAGGTACAAGAAATTGTGAAGTTCTACAGGAAAAAAAACAGTTTGGCGTATCATTCCATGTTATGCAGTTGGAAGCAAATAGCATGGCCAACTGCTTCATAAGGATGGTCCACTTTGACAAATGAAATGAGAATATCTATTTTTCTCAATTTAGACATCTGCTTCATGATATAGGTGAATACATACATTCCAAGTCAGATCAATTAAAGAACTAGCTCAGGTTTCAGTGCAAATATAGTATGGATCAATATCCAAATCCATGCTCAACCAACCTTAAATAAGAATAATTGGTTGAATTAGTTGTGAGCTAGAAGAAGAATCAAGAGAGTGTGATAGTCAGACATGTGAAGAGCTACCTTGTTAATTGCAGAGGTCTTTAGAAATTTATTTTATGTTTGTCATATAAACAGTCACTGAAAAGATCTGTTTCTCCTCTCGGCCTATTTGGGCAGAATAGACATTCTTATTATGTAAGATGGGCAGGGCTTCTCTTTCTAGAGAAACTAATCTCATTCTGTTAGAGTTAGCTTAGTTTGGTGAATAGAAATGAAGTTTTCATTCCAGATCTCTGTAAGCACTAATTTACAGCTTTAATGAGCTCTATTGAATGTGTGGCCATTCTTCTTATATGCCATTTTTAGGTGAGGCATGTTGTGACCAGATGCCTGGATGGGCCCCTCTGAGAATGCCACACTCAGAGCAGACTGCAAGAAATAAGGCAGACCATCGCCCAAAACTGGTGGTTTATTCTGTCATTATTTTATCATCATGCCAGTAACAAAAGAGCTTCTGTTACTGGTTAAAATCAGATATCAAACAGCCCCCTTAAGGCATTCCAGCCTTCAGACAAACAGGTCTAATATAGTGAAGTGTTATCGAAAATCCATGTCACCATATGTGAGGTTCTACTGATACCAAAGAATCAGACATGTATCTTCAGTTCAGTATGAATCTCAGCTCTTACCCAAATATCACGGTCAGTAAACTAACTAAAAAATCAATAAAAGAAAAGAGAGTTATAAATGTTGATAGATCATATAAATAAAATTATTGCAAAGTCCTTACAAAAAGATTTGAATCAATGATAGAATAGACTGCTGATTACAAAAGTCTCTCTGGTAACTTGCAAAAGATAGGAAGGTCCTCAGTCCATAGTTCATTATGCTCCTTTTAGTTGTAAAACTAGATTCCAGAGAATGAAATCAGGAAAGAGGCAAACTGGAAATATCTCAGGAGTCTTTTATACCCTCTGCCAAATGCATGGAAATTTACTCTCCCAA
The DNA here is from genome assembly GCA_007922175.1 of Pelusios castaneus. Lineage (NCBI taxonomy): Eukaryota > Metazoa > Chordata > Testudines > Pelomedusidae > Pelusios > Pelusios castaneus. Next base: position 9,834,422 of record ML685797.1, read on the forward strand.
ACAAAGCTCACAGCCCCTTTGTGTGGAAAATTAATGGCCAGGAAACCAGTATCATATGAGCATGGCACATGCCCTTACGTGGCATTGACTTCTCACTGAGGCATCCACAGGAAGACCACCTGGATGGGATTAGATTCATCAATGGTTCATTGTGAGAAGTGAATGTCTTTGATTGGCCATCATCACATAGATTTACATCAGGATTAGACAGCGTTCTGGAGAGTCACACCCAGGAGCACATTTGAGATGCATATCACAGCCAATACTCATAACTTTAGATACAAAGATGCTATTTGCATAATAACAGGGTAATCATACTTAGCATATCATAAATTTTCCAGATACCTTACATGACATGCTTTGTACAAGATTTATGGAAATTCTGTAACAATGGTGGTAACAGTGATGTAAGTGGTCATCTTTGTTATACACAACATCATACATGTTACTCTACAGCTGTTTATAGTTGTTTATTGAGATCTTTCCTCTTCATCCTGTTCTTTCTGTATTTTGAGAATTATTTTGACATTCCTCTGCTGTTTGTAGGGTATTTATTCTTTGTCTCCGCAGTTACAGTCACTCCTATACCATACTGATGTCCTTTTGTGTAAATGTGTATTCATTTCTATCCTGATTAGTTTTATTGTTTCTGCTTTGTATCTAATGAACTTAAACTGTGGTTAAATCCTGTGACCAGACACTTTTAGCAGCCTTGGGAAATGAATAAAAGAGAAAGTCAGTTGCAGGCCAACAAAGAGAGTTGAAATAATCCAAATGAATTTAAGTTGGATGATGTCTTTGGCTTTTGATTGGAAGAATATTGTGCAGCATTTTAAATAATTTATTATTACTCTCAGGCTTTATCCCCTAATGGGGGAAGGGTGCCCACAAAATACCCGGTTCTTTAGATGCGGATGCTGGGGAAGCTCCTGAAGCCCCCTGGCAAAGACCACCACTAGCAATGAATTTTTGTTTATACTCTATGTACGTGACTTTTATTTATGATTACTGAATACAGGTTAAGGCAGTGATTAGTAGTACAATAAACACCCAATATATCCACAGGCACTCTAAGCTACAATACCACTTATTGCATACAGATTCAGGATTTTTCATCAATTATGGCTTTAAGCACATGATATAGAGAATATAACAAAGCCTAATACACACAAACCAAAACAATCAAGAACACAAGCCAATATGTAAGACACAACCACATGGGACCCTTTGTACTATCGTATAGGGATCTCATTCACACCCGTTGGGTCACGGGGTTCACCTGCGCACCCTTGCTTTCAAAACCCTTGCGGGCTTTGGGGCGGCTGCATGCAGGATAAGTTCCAGACCTGGTCAACGGTTTTTCCCCATTCACACTTCCCCTCCCCCGCAGTAAAGTTTTAGCAGCGACGAAGGCCTAGCACAGGGGCGCCTGTTTATACACTCATACAAGAAGGGGATCCAATAGGTCACAAGGTTCACCTGCGCACGGTTGCTTTCAAAACCCTTGCAGGCCTTGGGGCAGCTGCATGTAGGCTAAGTCCCAGACCTGGTCACCGGTTATTGTTTCCTTGCACACAGTCTCCAACACAACTCTGAGTCTTTTATCCTTCTTATCACTTACAAACACAAAACAAACAGGCAAAGGTACTAACAAAACTATACCCAACGTAAACCCTACACCTACCACAATTTGTACTTCAGCCCCAAACCCAAGATTGGTGCTGCTATTGTTCATTACCTGAAAGTCTCAGCATAAAGCCGGGCAAAACCTTAAAATTTGTGTTGCTGTGCTTGCGGGTCGGGCACTACTCCGAGCCTCTAGTTTAGTTACCTTTCCTTTGTTGAAATTGATGTCGGGTTGCTAATCAGAACCTTCCCTCAGCTGGCGAGGCCTCGGTGCTTTACGTCCGGTCCTGTTGTCCACGTCCTACAGAGAGCCGGCGGCGAGTGCCTTTGGGGTGATCAGTCCCTCGGGCCTGTTCCAGTGCTAACTAGAACGACTCCGACTTGCCCCCCGCATAAAGCCTCCTTTTATTGCTCAAAACCACAGTGCCGTGGTATCTGCTGATTCATGCGGTTAGCTACCTGGAGTGTTAGGGACCTTTTAACCTTCCCCTTTTCCATGGCCAGCCTGCTGAGTCCGGTTCAAGAGTTTGCATACATGTCTGGTTTTGGTTGCCAAATCAGCAATTGTGGTTTTGCTCGTTTTAGGCCTTGACTTGATCCTGGGGCCTAGTTTGGACAACTAAGCCTTTAGCACCCTGACAATTACATGTTTATTATTTATACTGCATTAGCACTTAGAAGACCCACTCAGGATTTCCCCTTCAACTGCACTTTGTGTTGTGCAAACGGCTGGTAAGAAACAGCGCCTGCCCCAAAGAGTTTGCAGTCTAACTGGAGAAGAGATATAATAATGAAAGTGATAAAAGGGGAGTGGCTATTACCCCACCTTAGAGGTAGCATTTTTTAAACAAAAAAATAAAATCTGCTGTCCAAAATTGACATGCAACCAAACCATCACTGTCTTATCATTGTAGCCATCGTTATTGCGATACTACAGTCTGGAGAAGTCTGGAGAATGTGTAATTCCCAAAGGGTCTGATTCAGGACCCTTCCACAGAGGACCCTTTTCACTGCTGCACTGGCACAAAGGAGCCATAGAGTTGGTTCATCCAGCCAGCTTTGTGCCCACCCCCATCTCAAAGCCCTTGGCATAGGAGATATAGCCAGACCACTCTGCGGACCAGCAGTCCTTAGCTGTTGGAGTGGTTCATGAGGCTACAGGCAGCCTGGTTCATCTTGGGGGGAAGCTCGAAGTAACATCAAGGATTAAATTGCCCTCCTGGACAGTCCCTCACTTGGGAGAATGAAAGGTTCTATGAAGCAACTTTTGCCTACCCATCCTTGTTCTAAATGCTCCTGATCTGGACCTGAGAATCAGAGCTGAAATCAGCACTTCCTTTTACTTTATAGGCAGTTGCAACTGCAGAGGTTAGAACAGGCGGAGCCATTGCAGTTGACGGTGCTGGGATTAAAACAGAGATAGGGCTTTATTGCCCTGCACTTTGTATCAAACACATGTTTCTACATTCATCTGTAAAGGAGCTGTATGTTTAAATCTTAGCATAGGAAATAATCTTAAAACACTGGGAAAATAATTTGATCT
>ML685797.1:9843808-9914918 GCA_007922175.1 Pelusios castaneus
GCCTGTCCCAAAACCAGTCCAATCCTCCTGGCTTTGGCAGCCCCTGGCGTCCTTGTTGGGGTGTAGTGATACCATGGAAAAGCTGATGCAACTCGAGGTTGTATTATGTTTTCTGGGAAAACCCCTAAGGAGTGGGAAACCCATGCTCTTCTCCTGACCCTTACACTCAAATGCGACAGCCTTCTACTATGATAATTCTGGAATAGTATTGCAAAAGCTATTGCCCTGATCTTCACATAGGGGAGAGGTGGAGATCTATACTTGGTTATCGAGAGATGTAAGGCTTTGTATAGTTGTGCCAATCCCCTGAGCCTTCTCGTTGGCTTCATGTTACTAGATTTTTCACTGCCATTTCATCAGCAAAGTTATGCTTTTTCAGCACTGTAAATACTGCCCTGCTTGCACTTTGGAATGTCAGTCACTCATCTTTCACATGCTATTTGCTTGCAAAATTTCATTTTAATAAAATTGGGTCCACTTGATCAGAGGGTACATACTTTTCATATTTTTAATTTTAAAGAATACATTAGATCCCTATTTCGTATTTATTTACTTTAGTATTTTGACAGAATGATCATCACAGAATTTCCCCATATAGAAAGAACATAAATATTCATGTTATGTATCCCCACGGGTGAGTGGCTCCCATGAACATAAACATGTGTTAATTGACATTAGAACTAGTTGATAACAATCACAATTAGATTAATGAGAAATAAGTGCCATTTATTCAGCAATAGCCTGGATCCTATGCCTACCTGAGTAGAGCAGGTCTGGAAGACAGAGTGAATCCTCTCCTTTGGTCACACCATGGAGTACCAACAGAGCTGCTTGGTAACTTCAGTAGCCCTTGTGGCTGCTAGTTTTTTCCCTACACTGCAAAGGGTAATAGCCAGTGAATTTAGGTAGTTTCAGCTCAGCTGGTTTTGTTCTTGGCCCCCATGCATACTACGTCCTTCATCTGATAACACAAGAGAAGCTCCACAGAGCTCAGCTCACTGATAGGTAGGGATTCACATGCCCACATAAACTCCTGGCATTCCATCACTCCCTATTTCCCTATGCAGCAAAGAGCGGTAGTTTCGCTATTTCCAAGTTCTTCTTTACTCACAGAAGAGAAGGAGGTTACCTTAAAGTTCACAAAAATGAAAGTTCTCTTGGTCTAAGGAAGCCATCAAGATTAGGCTTTGACTGCCCATAAAAGTTAGGAATGTGCTCTCTCCCTCATCTTTACAGTCTACTGTTACACTTCAAAATAAACTTAAATGTGTTTACACTACAGAAGTGAGCTCTTAAATACATTAATCATCTAATGGAAGTTAATTAATTGTTTGAGAATTCTGCCTTGTTGTTAAAATTGTTCACTGCTGAGTCAGACTTCATTGATACAGTTACAATATCACATATCATAATGAACTCTCTGAAGTGTTCAGCATTCTTTCTTGAACTGTAGACGATAAAATGTCTGTATTAATTTCTGTCGCTGACTGGTTGTGTCTGTGGATCTCTTTCAATGTTAGGACCGAAAGTATATCCAGCTGATATCAAGGTTAAGTTCAAGGATACATATGCACTCATGGGGCAAAATGTGACACTGGAATGTTTTGCACTTGGGAAGTAAGTATGTTTTAATTTAGTTGTAGAATAATATATTGGTTTTCATATCTCATTGGGAGCAAAAGTTCAGGGTATTTAACACAAAAAGGTGTTTTGGCCATAAATACATTTCTGCACAGTAAACATTAGCCAATTCCTAAACAGTGCTTGCTAACTTGAATTTTTGCATCTTTTCAAAGCCCTGTTCCAGAGATTAGGTGGAATAAGTATCTAGAACCCATGCCAGCAACTGCTGAGATAAGTATGTCTGGTGCAGTTCTCAAGATCTTAAATATTCAGTTTGAAGATGAAGGAACTTACGAATGTGAAGCTGAAAACTATAAAGGAAAAGATAATCATCAGGCAAGAGTTTATGTTCAAGGTAAATGCAACAATTTAATTTTTCACAAATTCTTATGCTGTGTTTTCACACTTGATATCTGTATTATCTAATTACGTCACTTTAACATGCTGTTGTTAGAGTTAATAAAACAAAATCCAAAATTCATGCACTGTGAGCAACCATAAAAATGATCTATTAATTGAACAACTGCTCGGTTAAATTCATTGTAATAGCTGAACTTACATCTTGACTGCAATGTGCAAGGTTTTAAAAATTACATAGATAAGCATGATGGAGGCTAATTTGCTTAATTGTAGAACAGTGAAAAGTAAGAATTGCTAAGGGAAATAGAGGTCACTAGATTTATCACACTTCTTCGTTTCCTCATTCTGTCTGGCTCTTTTCACCCTTTCTTATCTCCTCTTCCCGCTTACAATTTCTAAGGATTCTGCGGAGTCTGTTTAATTCTAACTTCAGTGACATAGTCTACTAATGTTAATTATTCTTTTGAGCTTTCTGTCTTTTACCTTTTCTAAATTTTAAATACTTCTGATGTTTTTCCCCATTGGAGGTACATTTCCATAAAAACGCTTCATTTTGTAAAATGAGTATCCTAGATCTCAGTGGTGTTTGTTCTCATCTGACAATTCTTTCTATTTTTGTTCCTGTCCTTTTGCATGCCATTGGCTTTCACTTGTTTCAAACTGTGATAAATCTATCATTCTCTGTTTAGCACTTAGTAACTTAGTGCATCTTACTGCTGACAATGAAATGGGCCTCAGGTAATCTGACTCTCACTGTCGGGGGGGATGTCACTGCTATTTATTATATTTGATGATAATATGACTTTTCTATTATTTTGACACTTGTACAGTGCAAGAATAAATGTATTTGATTTTTATGTGTTTCTTAAATACCATCTCTGTTTTCGTAGACTATTTTCTGGGGAAGAGTAAGAAATGCACATTTTCAGTGCATTCCTTGTTATCTGCGACTCCAAATTGTTGTTTTATTTTTGTGGAGCTACTAATCAGTTAAAATGTGAACTAGCTCCAGTCTAATAGGAACACTGTAGAGATGGCAATATTATCTTATATTTACTTGAGCAATTATCATTTGTCACATTCACTTCCCATTATTAATGCTATAAAAATTATTTACAGTCATAAATTGTCAGGTCATTCTTAAAGATTATAAGATGTGGTTTGAAATGTGAAACACAGCACCATCGATAGAATCAAAATACTTATTATTGCTGCTTCAGGAAGTAATGTTAATGAATAACACTCTATTGTAATGATTCTTCAAGTGATTATGCATGTCCATTCCACTGTAGATATGTGTGTGCCTAATGCACAGTAGTTAGAGTTGTTTCCCTCAACAGCACCCATGAGCTCTGTCTGGTGCCTCACACCACTGCCTGGAGGTATAAAGGGTCCCACTGCTCCCAATTCACTTCAGTTCATTTCTACCACCCTTGATGGTTATTGGAGCTCTGATCTTAGCATTTCAAAACTCTCCCCTCACCTTCTTACTTAGATAAAGATCCTGTCATGTTAGTTTAGCTTAGAGTAGTTGTTTTTATATATATAGTTACCAATTAGAATAAGTTTAGTCTAGTTCTTCTCTAGCTCTCTGGTGCCTGTTTGATACTGGGTCTGGTACTAGACTTTCAGGCCTATGGCAAGCCAATGCCAGTCAGCGACCCACCCCAGCTGCCTGAAATGTCTGGAAGAATCCCTCTTAGGTGACAGACGTCACATTTGCAGAGGATACAATCCCCATTCAAAAAAAAGGACAGGGCAGCCAGGGTTAAATATTTACTGATGATGTCTGTGCTTCACTCGCCATCGGAACCTTCCTGATTTGATCTGGTATTGAGTATGTGTGAGTTGGTCAGGAGTGCTCTGTCCATTCTAGCTGGGTCTTCAGGTAAGCCAGCCTCATTAGTACCAAAGGAAAGATTTCCTAAGTCCTGAGAGGACTCGGCTGCAAAGGACACAGAGACTTTTTGACTTAAGTGGAGGGCCAAGCCACTGAAGATCTGCCAAGGTCAGTTGACAGCCTGCAGGAACACCAAAAGGAGCACAATAGCACACTCAGTCACTTGGGAAATGAGTGCCTGGTTACAATGCCCAGCAGCTATCTTCAGAGAAATGCAGATGAACATTTGACACCTAATGGGAAACCAGCCATGGAGGAGAAATTGTCAGAGTGTTTGAAGGCTGTTGGGGTTACAGGATAGTAACCTTGGGCTTCTCCCAAAGAAGTCTGACTCTCTCTAATCACCCCTTTCTCTGGAGTAATCGCAGACAGATTTCTCTGAGAACCAGAACTGTGTATATAAGACCCTGGTTCTTCAACCTCCCAACTAACATAACCCTTCTGGTTGGAGACACTTGTTCTTTAAAATGACTGCCCTCCATTTTGTATTGTTCTCCAGTCAAATCCATACAAACAGCCCCTGGAAGCTAGAGACAGGAAAATTTTAAGCAAAAGGAAGAGAAAGGGAACAAAGAAAGAAAAGTTACAAAGGTGTAGCCATGTTAGTCTAGGTCAGCAAAACAAACAAGGAGTCCTGTGGCACTTTTAAAGACTAACAAATTTGTTTATCTCATGAGCTTTCATGGGAGAAAAGCCCATTTTGAAATTTGAAATTCTTACCCTAGTGAAGGTAACAAACATGAGTACAAAGTATAGCAGTCAGTAATAAGCAAGCAGGAAATGAAAGGCCAAACTGGATTTCCAAGAACAAATAGCTAAAGGTGTAAAAACAGAAGCAGAGACTCTTTACGTGTATCAGGAGCAGGAAATCTGCAGGAGAACCTGTGGATCAGGTCAATCAGCAGGGATTAAAAGGAACAATTAAGGAAGATAAAGACGTTGCCGAAACGCCAAATGATACCATTGTATTACTCTTTCTTGATGAGTTTGTTTGTTGGGGGAAATTCCTACCATGGACCTGCTCTTTTGTAGTAATAAGGATGAAGTACTTCAAAATGGAGTTGTCAGAAGAAGATATGCTAGAGCACACTGATAATTGAAAAAGCCAGACTCAGAAAAAATTGCCAGGTCCAGAAAGCACTTCCAAGACTTCTCAAGGAGGCACTTTTAAAGACTAACAGATTTATTTATCCCATGACCTTTTGTGAGAGAAAATCCCACTTCGTCAGATGCTTTGAAGGTGGGGAACTTACACAATGGGAGGAAAAGGAGTGCAGGGGAGTGTAAGTCATAGGATCAGGTCAGGCTGCAACAGCAAATCAAAGTAGATATTAAGATTCAAACACTGGGGAACAGCATATAGAGGAAGGTGAGATCAAGTCACCTGTTGTAATGAGAAAGAAATCCATAGTCCCTGTTTAACCCTGAGGCAATGGAATCAATTTTGCTTATAAATCCAGTTCTGCAGTATCTCTTTGAAGCTGCGATTTGTTATTCATTTTTGAGCACAACTGTTAACAAGTCATCAAGGGAGTGAGCAGGGAGATTGAAGAAAAGAAAGAAAGGAAAAGCATATATGGTGAGAAATGCTGGAGGAGAGTAGGGTGGTCTGTGTTTAAACTGTCCGCTCTCAAGTTAAAAAAGGGTGTAGAGGAAGAAAATGGGTGAACTAAAACCAAAACCTTTATTTCTTCTTCGAGTGATTGCTCCTGTCCATTCCATAGTAGGTGTGTGCGCGCCTCGTGCACGGAACGCCGGAATTTTTTCCCCTAGAGATCCCGTAGGGGCCGGCTGTAGCGCCCCCTGGAGTGGCGCCGTTGCGGCACCTCTATATAAGCTACAGCCGGCCCTACCCCCTCAGTTCCTTCTTACCGCCCTGACGGTCGCTGGAACGTTGGCTAGCTCGCTAGCAGTACCCTAGTTTACAATTGTGTTAGATAGCTTTCCAGTTAGTTAGTTAGTTAACTGTTCTTCCATCGAAGAGCCCCGTTCGGGGCCGGGGCATGCCTGGCTTCAAGGCTTGCGGAGCCTGTCGTAGGCCCATGCCCCTGGACGATCCGCACCGTGAGTGTTTGAGGTGCTTGGGGGAGTCCCACCTCCGAGAACGGTGCAAGATTTGCCGGGGGTTCCGCCCAAGGACCCAAAAGGAGAGGGAGCACAGACTCAAACTCCTCCTAATGGAGGACGCTTTGCGGCCGGCAAGCACCGGGGGAGCCGGGTCCAGCGCGGCACCGTCGGTGCGGAGCGCCCCGGAGACCATTGGCGAGGTACCGAGGCCCGCCAAATCGACGAAAGAACCACGGCACCGAATACCGCCGCCGGCACCGAAACACTCGGCACCGCCACCACGGCACCGCTCTCTCTCTCCTGGTCCGGCAAAAAAGAAGAGGCGCGCAGACAGAGGCAGATCGCCTGTCAAGCGCTCAAAGCAAGGAGCGCAAACGGTACCGGGTTCGGACCGTCAGCTCCAGGAGCTGCAAGCTCCGACCCCGTTGACTCCGGGCCGCGAGAAGGCTTCGTCGAGTCCGGGGTCCAACGCCTCGCCCACCAGGGCGATCCTGGAGGAGGACCTCCAGCTGCCTTCGACGCCAGAGACTTTCGAAGCGGCTCGAGATCTCATTGCACACACGGCACAGTGTGCTCCAGAGACCCACCCTCCGGCACCGCATAGATCGGTGCCGTCGAAGGGGAAACCGGCGCTGTTGCGCCGAAGCCCTCCACGGCACCGTTCGCCGTCGGAGCAGGCGCGGCCTTCACCTACGGGCCAGGCCCACGGGGAGCGTTCCCAATATATTTCGCCCCCGGAGCGGCACCGATCACCTATTCCACCAGCGGTGATGGCGGCAGCAGGGGCCCCACGGTACCGGTCCCCACCTGAGCGCCTGAGCCGTGAATCTTCGCGGCACCGCCGCCCGTCGGCACCGCGAGTACTGACCCCGACGGCGGGGCGGCATTATTCTCCGGTCCGCGGCACAGCCCCACCTTGGTCCCCACGGAGCAGATTTTCGTCCGAGTCGGGCGACAGTATGAGCTCCGCTAGACGGAGCAGGAGCCGCTCCGGGAGGAGAGAGGCTGGCCATGGGGACGGGCGCCAGTGGCAACCACCCCAACAGTGGCCATTCTGGACCCCGTGGGCATACCATCAGGCCCAGGGCCCTTTATCGGACAGGCCTCCTTCCACTCTGTCGTCAAGACACCAGCCGTCTTGCACAGCAAGTGCTCCTCCAGAGTTGGGGAGGGCCCCTGCCCGGGACCGGGCAGGAAGGACCCGGGTCGACCCCTCAACGAGGGAGGACCCACAGCCCTCAGGAGCGCTGGACCCCCCGGCGGACCCAACTGGGGAGTCGTCCTCATCTCCACCGGACGAGGCGGTGGCAGGAGCAAAACCGGCCACTCTCCCAGATGACAGCAGGTCGCATCAGGACTTGCTTAGGAGAGTGGCGAAGGTTATGGGCCTCCAGGCAGAGGAGGTCATGGAGGAAGCGGATCCAATGGTGGACATCCTCCTCCCAGAGGGTCCCTCCAGGGTGGCCCTGCCACTGATTAAGACAGTGCAGAACACTACCAAAACCCTGTGGCAAACTCCGGCCTCTATCGCTCCAACAGCCAAGCGGGTGGAGAAAAAGTACTTTGTCCCCGCTAAAGGCTACGAGCATTTCTACTCCCACCCGGTCCCGAACTCGCTGGTGGTTGAGACGGCCAACGAGAAAGAAAGGCAAGGTCACCAAGGTCCCACGCCTAAGTCGAGGGACGCGAAAAAATTGGACCTGTTTGGCCGTAAGGTGTACTCCTCGGGGGGTCTCCAGCTGAGGATCGCCAACCAACAAGCGATCCTCAGCAGATACACTTTTAATGCGTGGGCGGCCCTCGATAAGCTGACCGACAAGCTGGACCAGGACTCGAGGTCCGAGCTGGCAGCTATGTCTAAGGAGGGGAAGGTGGTGTCCCGAGCCCTCCTTCAGTCGGCACTGGACGCAGCGGACGCTGCAGCCAGGGTGATGGCATCAGGCATCACCATGCAGAGGAGTTCGTGGCTCCAAGCTTCGGGCCTGCCCGCCGAGGTCCAGTCCACCATTCAGGACCTGCCCTTTGAAGGGCCGGAGCTGTTTGCGTCTCAGACAGACTCCAGGCTTCAGTCCCTCAAAGACTCGAGGGCAATGGTGAAATCACTGGGCCTCCATGCCCCAGCGACGCAAAGAAAGCCCTTTAAGCCGCAGGCATCGGCTCGCCCATACCAACGGCGCCAAGACTGGGACAGGAGGAGAGGCCGTAATGGGCGCAGGGCAAGCCGTCGCCCCCCGGACCAGAACCAGGGAGGGCAGCGCCATCCCTCCGGGCCTAAGAAGCCCTTTTGAGGGTACGATCGGGGACGACGTACCAATTATAGCTGCGGATCCAACTCCCTTGCCTTTCCTCAACAGATTATCCCGGTTCCACCGTGCCTGGGCCCTAGTTACCTCGGACCAATGGGTACTCCGCACGGTGCAGCATGGATACTCACTCCAGTTCTCTTCGCCCCCCCCGCTCCGCCCCCCCCTTACCCCGTCCCTCTTCAGGGACCCATCTCACGAACAACTGCTGGCCCAAGAGGTTCAGACCCTCGTGGAGAAAGGGGCGATAGAGGAGGTTCCTCAAGAACTGAAAGGGAAAGGGGTGTACTCCAGATACTTCCTCATTCCCAAATCAAAAGGGGGCCTCCGTCCCATCCTGGACCTGCGGTTCCTGAATCGCTTCCTACGCAAGATTCGTTTCCGCATGGTCTCACTGGCCTCAATTATCCCATCCCTGGATCCGGGAGATTGGTATGCCGCCCTCGATTTGCAGGACGCCTACTTCCACATAGCAATAACCCCGCGTCACAGGCGGTTCTTGCGCTTCAAAGTGGGAGACAGGCATTTCCAATTTACGGTCCTCCCGTTCGGACTTGCTGCAGCACCCAGGGTATTCACCAAGTGCCTGGCAGTAGTGGCAGCCTTCCTCAGAAAGAGAAGGGTTCAGGTCTTCCCTTACCTGGACGACTGGCTGGTACGAGGCCGTTCGCCATCAGAGGTGTCTCTCCACCTGCAGATCATACAAGACGTGTTCAGTCGTCTTGGTCTACTGGTCAACCAGCGCAAGTCCTCCCTAGTGCCGACCCAACGGATAGAGTTCATAGGAGCAGTCCTGGACTCGACAGTAGCAAGCGCATCACTTCCTCGTGCTCGGTTCCAAGTAATCCGAGATACCATAAGGGGGTTGCAGAAACATCCACTAACTTCAGTAAGGATGTGCCTAAGGCTACTGGGGCACATGGCGGCCTGTACCTACGTGGTCAGGCATGCTCGACTACGTCTCCGCCCCTTTCAGCGGTGGCTAGCGTCAGTGTACCGCCCAAGTCGAGACGATCTCGACATGATAGTGGCCCCTTCCACGCAGGCTCTGAAGGACCTAGATTGGTGGTGCCAGGAGGACCAAGTCTGCGCAGGGCTACCCTTCCAAGCCCCGAGCCCGTCCATCTCGTTGGTAACAGACGCGTCAGACCTGGGCTGGGGGGCACACCTAGGCCAGCTGAGGACACAGGGCCGCTGGGGGATAGAGGAGCTCCCATTACACATAAACGTGAAGGAGCTCAGGGCAGTGCGTCTGGCCTGTCAGGCATTCAAGGAGCACTTAAAAGGGAAAGTAGTCTCCATACAGACGGACAATACAACTGCCATGTATTACATCAACAAGCAAGGCGGTCCCCGCTCCTCCCATCTCTGCAAGGAAGCACTCGCCCTCTGGGAGCTGTGCATCATACACTCAATCCTGCCGATAGCATCTTACCTACCGGGGTCGCAGAACACACTGGCCGACGACCTCAGCAGGAAGTTTCAGACCCACGAGTGGTCAATGAAATGGGAGGTCCTGAGAGAGGTCTTCCAGAGGTGGGGAACTCCCCGTCTAGACCTCTTTGCCTCAAGCTCCAACACCAAATGCGCGAGTTTCTGCTCGTTCAGGGGACAAAGCCCGGGCTCCATAGCGGACGCGTTCACGATCCAGTGGACAGGGAAGCTTCTGTATGCCTTTCCCCCGACACCCTTAGTGAACCAGGTGCTTCTAAAGATCAAGCACGACAAGGCCACAGTGATTCTGGTGGCCCCAGCATGGCCCAGGCAACACTGGTACACAACTCTCTGGAACCTCTCGTCCAGAGCCCCGATAGATCTACCCCTGTTGCCGGACCTATTGTCGCAGGACGACGGAAAACTCCTGCACCCGAACCTCCAATCGCTCCACCTCAAGGCGTGGTACCTGAGTGGTTGACCCCAAACGAGCAACTGTGCTCGGAGGAGGTCCAGGAGGTTCTGCTCAACAGCAGGAAGCCCTCTACTCGCTCCGCGTATGGGGCGAAGTGGAAACGGTTCTCGACCTGGATGGCAGACAAGGGGATTGCTCCGGGTCAGCCCCGCTCCCGGATATCCTCGACTACCTATGGCATCTCAAGTCTTCGGGCTTGGCATCCGCTTCGGTCAAAGTCCACCTGGCAGCCATCTCGGCCTTCCATGCGGGAGCGGAAGGGGGCACAGTCTTTTCGGCCCCGACGGTCAAACGTTTTGTCAAAGGCCTCGATAAGCTCTTTCCCCCCACCCGTCCACCGGTGGCGCAATGGGACTTAAATCTGGTCCTGACCCAGCTGACGGGCCCGCCATTTGAGCCTCTAGCTTCCTGCTCTCTGCTGTGCATGTCCTGGAAGGTGGCCTTCCTCGTGGCCATTACATCGGCCAGAAGGGTGTCAGAACTTCAAGCCCTGACAGCAGGTCCACCATACACGGTCTTCCATAAGGACAAGGTGCAGCTGCGCCCGCATCCGGCCTTCCGTCCAAAGGTGGTATCCCTTTTCCACACCAGTCAGGACATTTGTCTACCGGTGTTTTACCCCAAACCACACGCTTCGGACAGGGAACGCAGGCTGCATACGCTAGACGTGCGCAGAGCCCTGGCGTTCTACATAGACAGGACGAAACCCTTTCGCAAATCCACACAACTATTTGTGGCAGTAGCGGACAGAATGAAGGGAGAGCCCATTTCATCACAGAGGCTCTCCGGATGGATAGTCGAGTGCATCCGCGAATGCTATAACCGGGCAAAGGTTACACCGCCCCCGATCAAGGCACACTCGACAAGAGCTCAGGCCTCCTCGGCGGCCTTTTTAGGGGGTGTGCCGTTAGTGGACATTTGTAAGGCAGCCACGTGGTCTTCAGTCCACACCTTCGCAGCACACTATGCGATTACGCAGCAAGCGAGAGAGGACGCGGCCGTTGGCAGAGCAGTCCTGCTCTCAGCAAAGCTGTAATTCCGACCCACCGCCTCAAGGTAAGGCTGGTGATTCACCTACTATGGAATGGACAGGAGCAATCACTCGAAGAAGAAGAAAAGGTTACTTACTGTAACTGGTGTTCTTCGAGATGTGTTGCTCCTGGCCATTCCACTTCCCGCCCTCCGTCCCCGCTCGGAATAAGAGCAAGAAGGAACTGAGGGGGTAGGGCCGGCTGTAGCTTATATAGAGGTGCCGCAACGGCGCCACTCCAGGGGGCGCTACAGCCGGCCCCTACGGGATCTCTAGGGGAAAAAATTCCGGCGTTCCGTGCACGAGGCGCGCACACACCTACTATGGAATGGCCAGGAGCAACACATCTCGAAGAACACCAGTTACAGTAAGTAACCTTTTCTTCGTGATGTTTGGTGGGTGGCATGTACCTGTTGGGCCTCACTTTCCCACTTTGATAAGACTTTAAAACAGCATCTGCAGTTTAGTAAGTTCAGGGTAAGAAAAGTAATGTTGTTATTCATTGTAAAAGGATTGAAGGATATTATCCATTTTTTTAAAAAAAAGCATTATTATTTGTATTACTGCAGAACCCAGAAGCCCTTGTCATGGAGCAGGATCCTATTGTGCTAAACAGAACAAAGAGACAGTTCCTACCCCAAAGTGATTATAATCTAAATACAAAACCTGAGACAACAGACTGATACAGACAGGAGACAATGTACAATACAATACAATGACGTTTTTTAAGTTCAAGGAACATTGAAACAATATTAGTCAGGATGCTACACAGTGGTTTCAGCAGACTAACAATTGTCAAGTTTTTAAAGGAACTGATGTAGTAGATAATTGGGAACTAAGGGGGAAAAGTAACCGTGGTAAAGAACTATCGCGGTGAATCTATAATCCTGGCTCAGTGGGACTGCTCATGTGTGCTATAGGATAGATTCCTAAAGAAAGAGCCCTTAGCACTTCAGGCTTCTTTGTATCTTGTTAGGAAATACATTGTTGTCTTATTGTAGTTACACAATGCAAATTGGTTTTGAGACTCAGTGTTATTTCTAACTTCTTAGTGGAATATTGAGGATAAAAACCACATTAGTAGAACTAAATAATGATAATGCTTGTTAAATTTATATTTAATTTTTACAGAATATTGTTTTCTTTGTTTTTCAGCATATCCAGAATGGGTAGAACATATCAATGACACAGAGAGAGACATAGGCAGTGATCTGTACTGGCCTTGTGTAGCCACAGGCAAGCCTACTCCAACAATCAGGTGGCTGAAAAACGGAGTATCGGTTGGTATATTTCTATGTATTTTGCTGTATTCGTTGTTTATGTAGACACTGAAAATGATTTTTAAGGTGTACATTATGTGATAGGGTCAGACTAGATGGCTTCCAGAGAGTCCTAAAAGGCCAATATGTCAGCCCGAGGCCCAACAAGACCCTTTTCTCCTGGGAGCTGAGCCCAGATTATTCCAGGTTAATTAATACTCTTGGGGTAAGAGACAGCCCTTCCACGAGTCTAAAGGGATACTGTGTCACCTTACCACTTCCAACAAACGTACTACACCTTTTCTTGGGGTGGTTTTATTCTCTCAACAAAACAGAGCAGTTTTGTCAACAAAAGGGTGGCTAGTGTACATCAGGCCTGCGTTAAATTAGGGAACATTACAAAGTGATTACTCATTACAGGAAAGACAGAGAGAAAGCTTTGAAAACCCTTGGGTTTTGGACATCTATATAGAATGAAAAAAATGCTACAAATATAAACCCTTAAATGAAATTAATAAACACCCCAAAACTAAAGCCCTACCTACCATTGTTTGTTAGACTTACAAGAATTATGTACTTTGCTGCTGCTGTCAAACAGTCCAGGAAAAAGGAGGGTTCACAAGACAACTACCACTCTGTGCTGCATTTCCAGAAATGTGATAACAGTGATACTCTAAACAGAGAAAGAATACAATGAAGCAGAGCGATTTTTGGCGATTTGCCTTGAGAAAAATAGGGGGGGGGGGGGGAAAGAGGAGCAGGGATATCAGTGTCTGCCATATGGAAAAGGATTAAACCAAACCAAAACAGTGCTATTTTGTAGTTTCTGTGGCTATTACAAACAAGTGATTTAAAAAGCAAAATTACTTGACTGTCCCTTTTAACTGAGCATTCACTGATAAAAATCTACATACTGGATTGCAGAAAATACCATGTAGTTCTCAAATGCCACGCAATTACACTGTGTCTTATAATTAAAATATTTCTGATAGAAAAGAACAAAAAATATTCTTTTTTTAAAAAAAAAGAAAATGGGATTTTTTTTTATATTTGATATTTCCCTTGGTTGGCCCAAAGAGATGATGCCCTTTCGAAAAGCTTATTGAAATATTTTTGATTAAAAAAGCACAGTACAGAGAATTCAAAGAGGTAATGTGTCTTTAATCAACTGTCCTAGACATGGCAATTGACTTTTACACAAGGCTCAAAGTGGCTCATCCTGTTTTCTGCAAGAACATAGTTTATGAACGTTTTTTAAAATTATTGTCTGCTGACATTCACAAAAGGTCTTACTGTGTTTCTGTCTGGGGTTTTATTTTCCCCAAGTTATGAGCTACTTAGCCATATTCACCATGTTATTGGTTAGTGGAAGTAAGACACTCAAAGGGGCCACCACCAATTCTCACTGACTTCATTAGAATGTAGATCAAACCTTAATGCAAGCTCTAATATTATCCTAAAACAAGGTTCTAAAATACATTGTAAATGTTATCTTGCAATTTGTTGAAGTAAAGCACATTGGCTTGGGCCATTGGCTTAGTGCAGGGATGGGCAAAGTATGGCCCGTGGGCTGGATTCGGGCCGCCTGAGGACTCTGTCTGGCTCGCCGCCCCGGCCTGCTTTCCCCCCATCAGCCCTTCCACCCCCCTGGGCTGGCTGTCCTCTCTCCATGGACTCCCCCCGTTTCCTCTCCCACCGACTCCCCTCCCCAGCTCACCCCCGGTCGCTCTCCTGCCAGCTCCACCCAACCCCAGGCTGCTTCTCCGCCACCACTACTGTCTCCCTTCTCAATATTATTGCCCACCCCTGGTTTAATGGATATGTTGTGTGCTAAGCGTGTTGAAAAAACTGATTTAGTTGCTAGTTCTAACACTGCAGATCCAGTGAGAAGACATCTGGAGGTTTTTTTATAGAGGCATCACACACTGGTGTACACAGTCACTTAGCCATAATTCATCCAGCAAATAAGGAGCAACATGGAGTCTTCTCATTCAAAAAGATGGTGGCTGCAACACATTGCCATGAAGATTGGAATGTAAAGTAGGGGAAACTAAAGTATCTTCAGTGCTTTAAAAGAATGTGAAAGACTCGCCCCAAACACTAACACCAAACTAAGAAACCCAAAGAAGTGTAACAAACAAGGAGTCTTGTGGCACTTTTAAAGACCAACAAATGTATTTATCGCATGAGCTGTCATGGGAGAAAATCCCACTTTGTCAGATGCTTGAAGATGGAGAACTTAAAGAATTAGAGGAAAATAAATGCAGGGTAATCATATGACTTACACTTCCCTGCATTTATTTTCCTCCCATTCTGTAAGTTTTCCATCTTCAAGCATTTGACAAAGTGGGACTTTCTCCCACAAAAGCTCATGCGATAAATAAATTTTGTAGTCTTTAAAAGTGCCACAAGACTTCTTGTTTGTTTTGCTGAACTAGACTGACCTGGCTACCCCTTTGGAAGTTGTCAAAGTGTGGAGGGGTAGAAACTTAGTAATTGTTTATTGAATGAAATATTCCTTGTTTTTTCCAGTTCCGGAGAGGTGAACTAAGAATACAAGGCTTGACTGTTGATGATGCTGGCATGTATCAATGTTTAGCAGAAAATATACATGGAACTATATACGCAAATGCTGAGCTGAAGGTTGTGGGTCAGTGAGATATTTTGCTTTTGTTTCAACTTGTAAAACACTTTGAGCTGAACAAAATGGTAGTCAGATTTCCATGTTTACAAGCACCAATTTTTATGTAAAACATGAGGATCTATGATACCACATTGCTTATTCTGTAATAAGACCTATAATAACTACATTATCCTGTTCTTACTGAATATCGTTGAAATGGCATTTTAATACTGGAAATATTTAAAATCTTTAATGGGGTACTGCTAAAAGGCTGAGGAACCAAATTTTCCCACCTTTAATTTTGCCATTACTTCGAAAGAAATGTACACTAGCTTCCAGAGAGTCCTAGAAAGCAAATATGTCATGTTGACATACCACTGAGAAACAGGGACTGTTCTCACATCAGTGGTTTACAGTGCTTTTGATGTCTGCCCCTGTTCACCTTACCTACTCCGTTGGGCATTCCCTGACCCGTTCTGCCAATCCATGTGCAACTTCTAATTGACTGCTTATGCTCCTCCTATCCCTTGTCTGACGAAGTGGGATTTTCTCCCACGAAAGCTCATGCGATTAATAAATCTGTTAGTCTTTAAAAGTGCCACAAGACTCTGTTGTCTTTCTACAATAGACTAACACGGCTACCCCTTTGGAATTCCAAGAACTGTTACTCTAACCCACCCTCTTTACCCCACTCTAGTGGCTAGACCACTTTTAGACATTACAGTGTGTAATTGCCTCCAAACGCTCGCTCACGCTGTTCTATAGCTCAAGCAGTCGACTCTCAGGTTTTTGGATCCAGAGGTCCCAGGCTCAACTTCTGTGGATGATCCCTCCATTGACATAATGATTCTGTTTGTTGCCCCAGCCAGCATATGTGGCTGTTTTAGGGATTTCCCCAGGCCAGTTGCCTTCTGATCTTTCCATCTCACATCTGCTTCCAGCCAGTGCCTGCTTCACCTTCCAGCCCCCCATTTCTATCTCCCCTTTTGCGTGTCTTTCTCCCACAGCTTCAATTCCCATGGTGCATGACCAGCTCTGCCTTGTTACTTCTCAGCCCATCCAGCCCTTTGGTTTCCCCTCTCTTCCTCCAAATACTACTCTTGAGTTCCTCAGTCCACTACTCAGGAACACATCCTCCTTCACTACTCAACCAACACTTGAAGCAAGTCCTCTCATCCCTTTACATGTGTCACCCCATTGCCAGCCACCACCACCAGACCCAGATCACTCAAAAAAACACATTGATGAATGAGAGGACTAAATATCTCTTGGCCTGTTTTGAGATAGCTGTGAACTAAACCAATGTTCGGTCATTTTGCCTGGTCAACTGCATTTAACTATCAGACCTATTTCCTTGAGCTGTACACGTTTTTGGTGGTCCCATAAACAGTGTTATTACACAGACAGAGAAGTCAACAGAACAGAGAAGCATTATCTTATGATCAGTTACAAAGAGAGGAAAACTCAACAGGCCAGGGTCTGACCCCAGAAATGTCTGAGTGATTCTCACGGAAATCGCAAGTGGCTAAATGGAAGACAACAGAAACAGCAAAGTAGATGAGTTTATGGGAACATGTCTACTCTTTTCTTTAGGGCTGTTAAATAAAACTCAGAGTAGAAAACAAATATTAAATTATTTTTTAAAAAATTCTTGTAATCTTTGAGGAAACTGATTATTTAAAAATATTGTTTTTATCAGACTCTTAAATATTCAAGGTCTGCTCCAAAGCCCGCTGAGATCCACGAAAGACTTTTCATTGATTTTAATTTGGGAAATAGAACAGACTCATCATACAGCTGAACCACCTCAAATGAAATTTGAGAAATGAATAGATAAGAATTTCAAGAATGACACAACATACAAATACATCATTAATGTAGCTAATTTGTCAGAGCTTCCACTCTTACGGAGCCAAATTGCTGTATCTATGCCAGCCTGCAAAATGGAAATTGAAGAGCCCAGTTCCTTAGTTCTTCATAAAGTCGTAGAGTTTAAGGCCAGAAGGGACAACCAGATCATCTAGGTTGACTTCCTGTATATCACAGGCCACCAAAATCACCCAGCACCTGGACGCTAAACTCAGCAACCTTAATTAGACTGACGTATTACAGTCCACAGGAGACTAGACTATTATATGACACAGGCAGACAGTAGGAGGGACGGAGGCCCATGCAATGGCAGGGGAAGGAGTAAGTGTGATATAACCAGATAATCCTTCTAGTGACCCAGACCCACTCACAGAGGAAGGCGAAAACCCCACAAAATCACTGGTAATCTCACCTGGGGAAAATTCCTTCCTGACCCCAGATATGGTGACCAGGAGCTTATGAGCAAGACATAGTCAGGCAGGTGCCTGACAGAGAGAATGCTTGATGCCTTCAGAGCCCTGGAACTGTCCATGCAGAGTTCTGCAAATCCATAGATACTTGCGAACCGTTTCTTGTTCATCATGGATCAGATCAGTGGTTCCCAAACTTTTTGCCTTGAGGGCCACAGATATCATTTTTAGAATCCTGAAGGACCACCAGTCTTAGCCAGCAGGCCTATCCACACCTGCAACCAGATGGAAGGAGTTCAGCAAGAAGGCTGCCTCTTCGCTGATCCCCTGGCTTCCTGGCTGCAGCAGGAAAACTGCATGCATCCTGTAGCCCTGTGCACTACACCTGGGTCCCTAGGCAAAGGCTCCCTTCTGCAGCCCAGGGGATGGAAGATCAGTCCTCTCCTCACTCGGTCTCCAGCAGAGACCCCACACCTATGGACCTAGGTGGAGAACTCTGCCATGCTTTCTTCTACACATGGGGGAGCACTGATCTCCCATCCCCTTGACTGCAGCAAGGAGCCTGCATCAGTCTTTTAGCCCCGTGGAAATGAGTTCCACTTGGGTCCTTAGGCAGTGACTCCCTTCTGCATCCAGTAGGAGCAGAGTCGTGGGCTACTTTGAAAACCCATGAAGGCCACATTTGGTCCCCAGGCCACAGGTTGAGAACCACTGGATCAGATGGTCAGGGAGGTCGAGACCTTCATGATTTCTGGGGCAGGGCTAGAGCACCTGCAAGCCAGGGGTGCAGCCAGAACAACTGATCAGCAATTAGGTGAGTGGGAGGGGCTCATGAGCTGTTTGGAGTAGCAGGGGCTCAACAGCTGATGGGGAACAGATGACTCCAAAACAGCTTGTGTGGAGATGAGGTTAAATCTAAAAGAGGCAGAGCAGATTGCGGGTCAAGTAAAAGTTTATTCCAGTGGATTCAAATCAGCTGCAGATCCACATATTTGTCGCCATGCGGGGCTCTACCAATGCAGTGCCCATCTCCAGCTGTGGCCATCCCCAGTGCTTCAGAGGATGGAAATAAAACAGAACAGAACAGAAGATATTGAGGGAGAGGAAAATCTCTTCCTGACCCCTGCTGATGGCCAGTTGAAACCCTGAAGCATGAGCTTTTAAGAACATAGCTCATAAACCTCTACCACGCCAAATAACATCCTCTGTAACAGGATTCACTTACCATTGTGGCAGCTCCTTGTGGCCACATCTGAGAATTATCTTCATTCATATCTGACACCTTCCTTCTCATGGTGGTTCACACCATCTCCCCCCTTTGCAGTGCTCCCTCCTCATGACAACCCTCCAGCCAGGTCACTGTATAGTTCTTCCCTTTCAGGGTATCAAAGTCCCACTGGATCAGCCATCCACATGCCATTCCTGAAAGCCTTCCAGTTCATGGCCAGGTCCTGTGACGATTTCCCAGTAGCTGGTCACACTCATAAATTTGTCAGGTTCTCTCTTTAAGCTAATTAAGTTGCTTGCCCCATACAACTCTTGTTGGTGATGTGGGGGGTCTGTTCCAGAATCTTTCCCATCTCCCTAGCCCTGTGATAGTTAGAAACCTTCTAATTGCCAGCCTGAAATTGTCCATGGCCAGTTCATATCCACTTGTTCTTTTGACAACTTTGTCTTTTAGCTTGAATAGCTCTTCACCCTCCCTGGTATTTATCCCTCTAATATATTTATAGAGAGCAATCATATCCCTTCTCAGCTGCCTCTTTGTTAAACTATACAAGCCAAGATCTTCTAATCTCCCTTTGTTCCCCAATCATCCTAGTATCTCTTCTCTGCACTTGTTCTAGTTCTGAACTTGTTCCAGTTTAAATTAAGCTTTCTTGAAAATGATTGACCGGAATTGTACATAGTTTCCCAAATGAGGGTCTATCAATGTGTTGTACAAAGGGGGGGGATGGGGAGGGTGTGATGAGCCTCCAGTTTGTAGTAGAAGTTCTTCTTAGACCCTGAGTGCATGACCTTGAACTATGAACTATTAAATTTCACCCAATTTCAGTCATAACCAAATGTTCAAAGTCATCCAGATCTTCTTATACAATACTCCAACCTTCTTCTATGTTGATGATTCCTCCCAATTTTGTATCAGCAAATTTCACTAGTACTCTCTTATATTTTGTACCGAGATCATTAATAAAAATAGTGAATGAGATTGGTCCCAAAACCAATCCTTGGGGAACTCCATTAGTAACCTCCTTCCAATTCAATAATTCACTTTTCAGAACAGTCTGTTGCCTTCTCTGCTTTAGCCAGTTGCTTATCCACCTAATAATCCTTGTACTGATCTCTGTCTTCCCTAATTTAACTAATAATTTCCCATGTGGTATCAAGTCAAATGCTTTTCTGAAGTCCAAATAAAAAAAATCAGTTATTTTCCTCAAAGAAGGAAATCAAATTAGTCTGGCATGTTCTTACCTCTGGTAAATCCATGTTGCATAACATCCCTTTTATTATTTGCCTCCATTAATTTAATTATTCTTTCCTTCACAATTTGTTCTAAAGTCTTGCGCACTACGGAGGTCAGATTAACAGGTCTGTTGTTACCCAGGACACTCTGTTCTGCTTCTTAAATTATAGCTATGTATACTTCAATGCACTCTGATGATCTTTGATGTCATAAAACAAGCTATATTGCACACTCTGTGAAAAACATATGACATCAGTATCCATATGTTGATTTTTCTCTTCAGCTTCACCTCCTAATTTTGAACTGAACCCAATGAAGAAGAAGTTCTTGGCTGCTAAAGGAGGCCGTGTAATAATGGAATGCAAACCTAAAGCTGCTCCTAAACCAAAATTCTCATGGAGCAAAGGAACAGAACTGCTTGTAAATGGGAGCCGGTCAGTATTGGTTCTAGAGAACATGATGGGTCTTACAGTAGTTTTATGATGCCTCTATCTACAACTGAAATAGTAATTTAATTAGAGTATAAATTTTACTACAGATTTTTATTTATAGATTATTAAATTCTTGATACAAAATTGAAGCAAAGAACCACTCTTAATTACATTCTTTATTTTTAGTCTTAATTCTCAATGAAAATTTCAAAATATTCATTCTCATCTGGCATATAAATCTTCCCTGTAAATTTGCAGTTCAGCTACTAGATTTACTAAGCCTTAGCCATGAGATACTGCGTCTAGGTTTGACAGAACAGTGCTTTAATTTTATTTAACTTTCACTTGTCCCATTATTACCATGGTCCTGCTTGCTATTCTTCTCCAGCATTGAAATACAGAAGCAATTCATGAAGGAGAAAGAAAAGACGAGAGTTCTCTGAGGGTACATCTACACTGCATACCACTGGTAGCAGTGTTTAGCTACATGACGCAGTCAAAGCCAGTTGTGTGCATAATGTGATGTGTAGCTACATTGTGGTGAGAAGCTACCTGCCACAGTGAAAGGCTCTGGTGAGTGAGATGAAAAGGAAAGGCTCGAGTGTTTCCCCACTGCCTCTCCCTGTCAGAGTCTTTCCTCACTGGCATTGTGGAAAGGAGAGATTGCAGCAGCTTCCCACAGGTGGAGCATTTTCCTTCTGCACTCAATGAAGTGTCCTGTTCTTTTCATTCCCTCTGAAACATCTGGCTCTGGTCACTGTGGGAAAACAGGATGCTGGGCTACACAGATCATTGATCTGACCCACTATTGGCATTCTTATGTACCTTAAGTGTATATGCTCTGCAGATGGTCATTAGCCCTTCTTCTCCTCACCCTGAAACTGAGAGACAATGGGGTAAATTTGGACGCAAGGACTTTTATACTTTCAAGTTTTAAAATCAAGTTAACGATAAGTGCCCTTATACTGGCCATATTGCCACTATGGTTCAGTGATTTGCAAACATGATGCACAGCTCCTATGCTGTGAAACAGCAGGGGCAATATAACTGGAGAATGTCAATTATATGTTAATAGTCTCGTGGCCATTTATAAAAGTTTCCAGCATTCTTAATTTGATAGAGCATACAGATGTATTGACAAGGGTAGATAATTTCTTCAGAAAATCTTTACTTACATCAGGTATAATTAAATATTGATTTAATGCTTAATGTAATGCTTTATTTAATTGAAATATATACACCACTGTTTTCCTCAGTTCCCTCTTTTTGGGAACTGGCTAGCCTACCCTCAGCTCATCCTTTTCCAAAACAAATCAATGTAGTGGCTTGGCTTGTGTAAAGGTGACTTATTTTTAAGCATCCGATACACTATAGAAGTCATTTTAAATGATATATTAAATGAGATTTTCAGAGCTTTAAACCCAGGACTCAGAATTTCCCTGGCTGCAGATAAACTCCCTTAAAGTAACTATTTTAAAATACCAGGGTTAGTCTAAAGGGGTATTCAGTTTTCAACACTAACTTACAACTCTTTAAAACACCACATTTAGCAAGTTTAGAAATTTTAAATTTGCAAAGTGTGAAAATCTGGGATTGATTCATGGCTATGTTTCACCACAGTACAGAGTTATCTACCCCATGTGTAGAAATTTATTAACGTTAAATTAGCATGGGGTTTCTATGGATTTATATACAAAATTCTTAGGAATACTGAAAGCGTTCATTATAGCAAAAAAGGCTCAATTCCAAATGTGTATGAGGAATTGATTTTGAGGAGCTGTTAGTAAAGTCCACCAGAATCTAAAATGATGTCCTCCATTGTTAGTTCATGTCTGTTGGTGGAGAAAGCAGTTTTATTTAAATATTAGGTTTTTTGCCAAGAGGTATGCCCTCCATGAAATTAATATAATTAGGCCCACACTTGCTTCCAGTCAACCTTGTAGCATATGTCTGCCTTGCAGGAAAACACCAGTGGCTGACTCAGCTGACAGAGGGCTTGTTTTCACTGATGGCGACAAATTCGCCACTATCAGATTGATCTCCCTGATCCGATTTGTGGACACCCACTCAGCCAATCAGGAAGCCAACACTGGAAGACTATCCCTGCAGAAGCAGTATCCTTGAGCCTGAGGGAAGGGATTTCCCTCTGGCTCAGGCTACTGAAGACACTGTGGTAAATGGGCGATAGACAATCGGAAGATATTTCAACTACTTTCCCTATCGCCCTTCGATTGCTGCTGAAATCGTGCGGCAATATAGACCTAGGCTCAGACTCACAGGGCTTGGGCTGCAGAATTTTAAGTGTAGATGTCTGTTACTGTCTGCAGCCTGGATGCTGGAACCCTCCTGGCACTAGATGTCTACACTACAATTTTATAGCCCAGCAATCTAACTCTGCGAGCCTGAGTTAGCTGACACAAGCCAGCAGCGCGTATTTTGTTGCAGTGTAGACATACCAGTAGTGTCCCATTCTATACACGGGACCACATCAAAAACAAGCTCCTTCAGTAGATTTAGTAGAGTCCACTTGACGTGATCTAAGCCGCTGTTCCATGTATCATCAATAGAAATACAGTGTTCATTTGAATCTCTAAGAGCTGCACAGATGTTCAAAGATAGGTTTCCATATCTGTGAACATTGTCTTCTGAAATAGAATTCATCTCCATAGGTGGCAAGCTGCCGATGCTCCTTAGCATATACTGATTATATTGAATTCTCTTGTCTTAAATCCCTCTTTAAAATCTACCTCTGCCATGTTGCTTATGAATCACTACCACCTTTAGTCTGGTGACTGCCTGTGGCTCCTAAATATACCTGTCTCTACCTGCCCCCACCCGACCCCATTTGCTTTTTAAGTTCCTCTGCCTTGTCAGGTTTTGAGCTTCCTGTTTCAAACTCCTTTGTTTCACTTACTTGTGCAATGCCTGATACAGAGGGGCCCTGATCCCTGACCGAGGCCTCTAGGTGCTAGTGACTTTTATTCGTTGTGGCGGTTTCACCAGCATAGATTTATTTAATAATTTATTTACAAACTAATTCTAATTTATTTTATCCAAATCTTAAAATCTTATATTTCTTTGAAAGAGAGACTCTGGTCAGTAATATATTGTTTTTTAAAAAGGCATTGGGGGCGAAGAGTGTTGAAGAAATGTGCCAGAGAGTTCTTGGAGTTGTGCTGCTGGAATTCCCTGCTCAAAATAAACCCAGGACTGAGATTATAGGGAGGGGGTAGGTCAAAATATCACTGGCAATGTTGTATGGAATAACTTCCACAGACCCTAATTTCAGTCACTCTAATTAGATTTGCATTTGAGTATTAAACTTGAAAAAAAAAAACTAAAAGAAAAAATATTTGCGAGAAGTAAATGGAAATAATTCTCCCAAATTTAAATGATATGCTTTATTCCATGCCAAACTCTGTTTAAACCAACATAGTTTCTGGAGCATTTATAAAGGCAGTAGCTAGAATCAGACCCTTAAGATGTTTTTTTGACTTATTGAGGGATTTCCACTGTAAACACTTGTGCAACTAATTATTTTAACTCACTGGATCTTTTTCACACTTTCACTAGGATGTCTATTTGGGATGATGGCAGCTTGGAAATTGTTAATATCACAAAGCTGGATCAAGGCAGCTACACATGTTTCGCAGAAAATAACCGAGGAAAAGCTAACAGTACCGGTACCCTGGAAATCACGGGTAAAACTTCGTTTTTGTTGGTTCCTTTAAAATAATATGCCTCAATGTAAAATTATAAAGCTTACAAGATTTCCCTGCCAGCCATTTTATGTTACCTCTGAATTATCCAATAAGAGACAGATTATGATTTTTAAGCCACAGTTCTGAATAGGGAACGCATGCAGCTGCGCCACTCCAGGAGGAGCAAAGGAAAGAAAGTGTCTTGGTCACATTCTTCCACCAATGCTGTTTCTTCCACAGGAGAGACAACAGTCTGATCCATCCATTCAGATAGTACAAATACATCTCTCTTATACACTAATCCAAGGGTCTGCAACCTGCGGCTCCCTCTTTGGCTGACCCCTTGCGGCTCTGGACTCCAGGACCCAGCCACCCCTTCCCCCCACACATACTGGGGGACCCTGCAGGCAGCCCCTCCTGGTTCCCAGCTCCCCCACCACCAGGGGACCCTGCAGCAGGTGCCCTGGTCCAGTTCCCAGATACCCCCGATCCCCCACCAAGAGGCTACACCCATTGCAGCTCTCAAAAAACTTCCTTATTGAAGGAATTTTTAAAAATGGCTCTTCTTATCTTTTGGGTTGCCAATCTCTGCACTAGTCCAACACTTCAGGCCAGCACGCAGAGGTGCGTTCATGACCGTCTTCCTCCCTGCCCCTTCTTGGCTCCCTTCTGCCTCTTTTTCAGAGGATGGGGAATAGTAAGCAGTGCAATTAAATAAAACATGTCTGAATTTGCAATATGGGATCATTCATCCAAATAAACGCAGCATCTTAACACACTGCTACTGGGTATAAGATGCTGTCATGCTTAATCACATTTTTTACAGCCCTGTCAGATCACTAAATACCTGAAGAGAGGAGGAAGGGAAGAAAGTGCTCATGAGCACTTCTGTCTGCCTGGCATCTAGAAAACCACCTACATGTTACATCTAAATGAAAAGAAAGCATTTCCTGCAGCCATACTGTATATAGCAGTCTTGTTGAACAGCCTCATGGCACAAGATAAATTTAGGAATACAAGAGAGAATCCGTATGACAGCATTTTTTTGTAACTGCTTCCCTGGACCACATGTGCTGATGTTTTAAACATTATAGTTCTTTTGAAACCCAAGGTCTGCTTAACTAGTATGGTTATTTATTTTTCTTTGTGTTTTGTAGCTTTATTTTTTAATCATTACATTAATCATTCTTAGTGTTTGGGATACTTTTGTAAATAAATATTTATCCCCTTTAAAATTACACTATGCCTTTTAGAATAAAAAAAATGCATTGACTTAAAAAGTCTCCACAGTTAAACATTTATTTTAAACCATATGTTACAAACTAAACATAAACCATTTTTGTCATATCCGAGGACTCTGATCTAGCTCATCTAAGAAGGGAAACCAACTGACTGAATTACATCCCTTGCATTGCAGCTCATTTCAAAACTTAGCACCTGTCGGACACATGAGTATTTTCTCGAATGTTGTTTCAACGATGAGGAGTGTCATGCACATGTCAGTGCACATGTGGTCCACATTGCTCTTTTATACCTGT
Organism: Pelusios castaneus; assembly: GCA_007922175.1. Taxonomy (NCBI): domain Eukaryota; kingdom Metazoa; phylum Chordata; order Testudines; family Pelomedusidae; genus Pelusios; species Pelusios castaneus. The sequence goes on from ML685797.1 coordinate 9,869,296, forward strand.
GCTGGGGGCATACATATGTATGAATACCTATATTCATACATATGTATGCCCCCAGCACAGGTATAATGCAGCACAGGTACATTCATATGTATGAATCCTACCTGCCACTGAAAGAAGAGTGCAGGGTAGACATAGTCTAGAATCCATCTAGGTTGATAGAAAACGTTAAATAGTAACCAAAATTCAGCAACGGTTATAAAATCAGCTACCAAATGTACACATACAAGGCTAGAATACCATCACCTTCTACAATGCTCAGCTCTCTGGTATCTAAGCATTTGTCAGGTAAATTAGATCTTATAGCAAGTTCCCTGAGGGGCTTCATGGAGCCTCCTACTCCTTTTCTTTTTCTGATTATGGTACGCTCTGCATGAGATTATACGTATTTTTCTCCTTTTCCTCTACTCTTTTCTGTTCCTTTCCATCATAACAGTTTTCACAGTGTGTCATATATAATTCAATATTATTTCCCAATAGACATCTTAAAATCCAGGGTGCAATAATGGAAATGAGAGCACTGAGCCCTGGTTCTTTAATGATATATATTTTTTAAAAAGCCCAGTTGTTCTGAACCAAAAATACATGATGGGTTGTGCAAAATGGATCATCTGTCTTTTGTACATGAAATAGTCTGTGAATAAAAATAACTCAGTGTAGATGATCCTTGTCATCATGATAAAGAGACTAAAAATGTGCATTATCTGAGAATTACTCTTGTGGTAATTCTGCACTAAAAATTGAAAATTCTGTGCATAATATTTTAATATTCTGCAATGTTCCACATATTTTATATGTCAAAATAACACAGTGTAATCACTCCAATTTCAATTATATTGGTAATCTATTTCAAAATACTAGTCAACAAAGATGTCAACAATACAGACAATACAAAAAAAGATTCCCCCAGGAAAAGAGTGTTAAAGAAACCCCTACTACTAGCCAGTTCTAGTTGGGGCAGGTGTTGGAAGGGGCTATGTGAGGCCTTCAGCGGCCCAAACATCCACTCATCCCCTCCACCCAGAGCCCAGCCACAGGGTACCGCCCCCCCCCCCGATCCAGATACCCACACCCTCAGAGCTCAGCCATGGGGCCCAGATACCCATACCCCGTCTCCCCAGAGCCCTGCCACAGGATGCCCCCATTCCAAACAGCTGAAACCCCCAGAGCCTTTATTCCCCCAAAATTATTTACCGTCCCTCCAGAGCATACAGAGCCTCCATCCCCTCTGGGCTGGGTGCGCCACTCACTGCAAGCTGAATAGATAGACTGCAGAATCCAGCAGCTCTTAATAGCCACCAGCAGTTCTGCAGCCCCAGTTTTGTGGGGAAATCTTCTGCACAGAACATTAATCCTGCACATGTTCTACATTGTGCAGAGATGCAGAATTTTCCCATGAGGAGAGAATGAGCAAACAAAAGGCGAGACGTCTCAGTTGTAAAAGCATTGTCCCTTTCTTTTGGATTGCCCCCTTCTGTTCTAATCAGTTTTCCCTTTTGAAATGTTGTTGCATAAACAATATGTAAATCACTTTGTTCTTTTCATGTATAATCAAACAGCTGGAGTTGCATCTGTATACGCACTTGTTTATCAGAATTTTCTGTTTTCTTTTAACTTCACAGAAGCTACAAAAATTACCTTAGCACCAACTAATGTTGATGTCACAGTTGGACAGAATGCCACTATGCAGTGTATTGCATCCTATGACACTGCATTAGATCTGACATTTATTTGGTCTCTGAATGGCTACATGATAGATTTTGAGAAAGAGCATGATCATTATGAAAGGAATGTCATGGTAAGAGTTTTGCGGAGCCGCATTTGATGTACTAAACACATGGTGTTCTCTGTATTTTCCAGTTTGTTGGACATTGCCCAGGAAAAGGCATCAGAAATCACCTTTTTAAAAAGGCCTAAAATTATAAAGAATAACAAGGCATTTAATTATTATTTATAGTTCGTAATGGAGTAGTGAACAGAGGTTGTCTGTAAAAGTTTGTATCTTTTTTCTTTAGCAGTTCCCATTTTTCATGATAATGGCTTTTGGGGAATCCCCTATCATCAAACTAGATCTCACTAACTCTGATGAATAAAGTGTCTGACAAATAATACTCTTTTTCTGTTTGCGAATTGGACACAAACCTGTACTGACTTGTTTGAACAAATTGCAGCCAGTGTGCTGTGCTAAACAGATCACTTTGACTCGTCACCATTTGCTGTTCATTCAGTATGAGTCTCAGGTGGTCAAATTTTGTGAGTCCTATACTCCCCATAGTAAGCAGCTATTCACACGTGTTCCTCTTGACTTCAGTATTTTTGTGAATAACTTTTTACTAGAGTGAATAAAGGATTTATAATCTGATCTATAAAGTCAATTCTGCCCCCTAAATAGCTGACAGAAACATTTACATTCAAAAAATGAATATTAAATGATACATAGTGAATATAGGAAATGAGTAGGTAGGCTGTTACCAGACATGACACAAATAATCTTTAAAGGGGAAAGTATTTGTCACTCAATTATTGCCCTCTTCTGTTCATTCCTTCTAAAGCAGCTGACACTGGCTATTGTCATACGACAGGACACTGAACTAGATGGACCATTGGTCTAACCCAGCATGCTTGTTCTTGTATGTGTGTATTTCTTATACCTGTCTATGCTTTTCTAATGAGCATTTCCAAGTTCTGGTGCAGGATGGTGGGCAGGAGAAAAAAATCTCATTTAAGGCTAAACAGGCTAATACAAAATCACTCATTTTGGCACATGTAAAGAGACATCCCAGATATTATTAATGAGCATGTGGGGTTTATTCCATTCCATCTATTGAGACATGTCTCAGGCAGGCACCAAACTTTTGTCTTAGGCATAGATCTTTTCTGGTTCTGTGTCCCCTGATATGAAGGTTTAGCAAACTATCTGGAACACACAAGGGTCATACACTGTATATATGTATTTACATTTGCAGAAAGCCCCATCCCATAGCATTGTGTTCTTGGCCTAAATTTAAATTGTATAAAAACACACAACAATAAGTACAAGATACAAACAAATTATCAAACTGAAACCATAGAAACTGAATGCAATATTGGCCCAGAATAAATGTCAATAAAATAATAATCCTCACATCCAGTCATTCTCAACGTTCAACCCAGCCCCTTAGCAAAATCCCAAAATAAACAGTGGATTTTATAGAATGCTTGAGGATATCCTGGTGGACGCTGTAGGTATAAAGGAGCAAGCTCCAGAATTAAGCACCCGTCACAGAAAAAGTTGTACCTGCATTCGCCTCTCTTTTTAAACCAGAGGAATATTAGATCAGGTATATCTGCTTAGCATAGCTGTTATTGTAGAAGGGCTTTTAAGGAAGGCTGGCCATGAGCCACTTAGGGCTCAACACTGGTAGATCGCAGGCTAATCTTCAAGATTACCTACATTTTAACATTCCATTCCATGGAATCTTTCTGATTCCTAAACCTGCCAAGCTGATACCTTTCTTTATTTTTTTAAATGTCAGTTCTAATAGCTGTAAACAAAATCAAAGAAAAAATATTTTAAAAATCTAAAGGGGAGCTAAAAATAAGATTTGCATTGTCACAATTGTTAACGTGAGGCTGTCATCAACATAAAAAATTAAACATTCTGCTTAGGAGCATGCATATGCTATATGGAACATCACATTAGCTGTCTTCTTACTGCTCTTTAAAGCTAGTTGAAAGTTTTTTGACTGAATAGTTTTCTGTCACTTTAATAAAAAATGAAATGTTTCATGGCAATGTGTCGATTTTGACCAATTGGTCAATGGGAAAATGTCAAAACGTTTCAATTAGTTTTATTTAGACGTGTATATTATATTAAAATATTAATTTTAGTTTTTTTATGTATTTAATACTGTGTACATGTAACATATATTGAATATATTAATATAATATAAAATTCTAAATGAAATTAATAAAATCAAAAGTGAAAATGAAAAACCACAACACTAACAAAATAAAACAGTTTGGTGGTCCTGAATCAAAATTTTTCGCAAAGGAAATTAGAAAGAAAAGCATTCTGATTCAGAACATTTTTTTTAAATGCACCCAACCAGCTCTATAGCTGCTGTATTAGTTTACTGTGAAGGTCTCTAGAAGCTGTCTTTGTCTCTTTCAATGAGAGTGCCATGAGGACTTTCCTTCTCTGACTGACAGCCTAGTGTTCTAACGATGGTTTAAGAGCACTGAAGCTCAAAGACTTAAGGTTCTTGCAAAGTATTTTACAGAAATCTGTGTCTGTCTAAACTCCAGTAGCAGCATATTAAACAGCTCTAAAAATGTACTTTACAGTTATTTCAGGAATTGTGAGGCATGTAGATTTACCCCATCATCGTCCAAAGGAAATTATAATTTCCATGTTTGCATCTAAGGATTGCTTTATTGATACATATTTAAATTTGAACCTCTGCACTGTTCAGTCTATTTAGAGTACCCCGCAGGATCTTGAAATTACAGCTTGTTGACAGCTCTTCTCTTAGATAACAGCAGGAGTGAAGTCTTCATGTCTGTCAAAGCCTTCCTTAAAAAATGAGAGCTGAGAAAGTATAAAGAAGAAAGCCCTCAATTAGACAGAAGAAAAGCCCTCTCTTACAAGAGAGCAAAATGAAAACACACACATGTTTTTGTCTTGATCCACTAAGTTTAGTCCCCTGACCACAGTCATGCAGAGAAGTTATTTAGGCTTGGGCTCACCTATGTACCACCAAGCCACAGACTAGGGGGGAAAGTGTAGCTATATATATCATGTGTTTTTGGAGTAGGATAAAGAAGAAAATTCATCAATGTGAGCTTTCCCCACCTTAGCCTGAATAATTCAATAGGAAACGAAAATAGAAAATGGCTTAATGCAGTAGCTGAACTTTGTCAATCTGTTGACTATGTGCTGACCTTTGGATTTTGGAAGTATAATGATGAGGTAAACTAAAGAAATTAGAAGTGATGAAATGGATAAGACAGAGTCTGTTTGGGTCAAAGTCACTTTGGGAAGGAAAGCTAACCTAGGTTTCCTTGGGATAGTGCATGACGAATGCTACAGACTGCCAAGATCCAATTTGGATTTGGATAGAGAGCTGTTTACTTTTTTAAATTGAAATAAATGGTACTGGAAATTGTGTGATTATGGGAGACTTTAATTTCCCAGATATAGATGGGAGAATAAGTGCTACTAATAATAGTAGGATCAAGATTTTTCTGGATAACATAGATGATGTATTTCTTCACCAAATAGTCACTGAACCATTGGAGACTGATGAGAATTGGTTGTAGGGGATAACTTTGATTCAAGAGTTTACGAGCTAATTCCATTTAAAGTAAATGGAAGGATAAACAAAAATATATCTGCAGTTAAGGTCTTTTGATTTCAAAAGTAAATATTACTTTAAACATTCCCCCTTCTCATCAATTGTTAATGGACCACATCTACACTGCTAGAATTGAACTGACCTTGTTAATTCACCCTTCATAAGTATATATACCTAGCATACCGCAATTTTCATTTCATGCAGCTCAGGAAGTGGGTTGTAATCCACAAAATCTTATGCTTTAATAAATTAGTTAGTCTTTATAAGTGCCACGGGTCTCCATATTTGTTTTGCTGAAATAAACTAATATGGCTACCCCTCTGGAAGAAATAGAATAAAATCTAATAGTGTAAAGTGCAAGGTCACGTCCTTGGGGACTGACAAGAAGTTCTGCTATAAGCTGAGGATTTATCAGTGGGAAGTGACAGAGAAGGAGGAAGACCTGGATGATTAGTTGATCATAGGGTGAGAATGAGCAGCCAATGTTATATGACTGAAAAAGCCTAATTCAATCCTATGCAGAAGGTGGGATTTTTCCAGTAGAGATGGGAAAGTATTAGTAGCGTTATACAAGGGACTGGGGAGACCTCATCTGGAATACTGTGTGCAGCTCCGGTCCCCCATGTTTAAGAAAGATGAATTCAAACTGGAACAGGTGCAGAGAAGGGCTACTAGGATGATCCAGGAAATGGAAAACCTGCCTTATGAGTGGAGACTCAGAAGAGTTTGATTTGTTTAGTCTAACCAAAAGAAGGCTGATTGCTTTCTCTAAATATATCAGAGGAATAAAAACAGGGTGGGAGAGGAATTATTTCAGTTAAGCACCACTGTGAACACAAGTACAAATGGATATAATCCGTCCATCAATATGTTTCGGCTTGGAATTGGATTAAGGCTTCTAACCATCAGAGAAGTGAAGTACTGGAGCAGCCTTCCAAGAGGAGCAGTAGGAGCAAAAAAAACCCTAGCTGATTTCAAGACCAAGTTTGACAAGTTTATGGAGGGCATGGTGTGTGAGATTGCTTACAGCATGTAGCTGAACTGCAACAGCCAGCAGCAAATATGCTGGTGATAGCACACTGGATGGGGAGGGCTCTGAGTTACTATAGAAAATTGTTTCTCAGGTGTCTGGCTGGTGGATCTGGTGCACATGCCCAGGATCTTATTGATCATCTTATTTGGGGTCAGGATGGAATTTTCTTCTGATCAAATTGGCAGAGACCCTGGAGGGTTTTCTCTTTCTCTTTCCTCTGCCACATGAGCCATGGTCAGTGGAGGATTCTTTGTAACTTGAAGTCCTTAAATCATGATTTGAGGGCTTTAACAACTCAGCCAGAGGTTCTGGGACTATTACACAAGTGAGTGGGTGAGGTTCTGTGGCCAAAATGTGCAGAGGTCAGGTTAGATGATCATGATGGTCCCTTCTGGCCAGGGCTAGATTAATGTAGGTGTTTTAGGGGCTGCAGCTCCTGGCCCAGACCTAAAGGGGAGCCCTATGCCCCCCCCAAAGGAGGACCTGAATGGCGAGCTGCTGCTGCTCACCTTCAGCCTGCCTGCCCAGTCCCTAGGGGTGGGGTAGGAATCAGCCAAGGGTAGGTAGGAGTACTGTGGAGTAGGAGTACTGTGGCCTCTGGCCCACACCTCCCCAGCTGCAGCACCAATCACCCCTGCAACCCATCTCAGCAGCACGGCCCACAACCCCTCCTGCAGGCACCTCGCAGCAGCCCAGGCCCCCTGCATCCCCCATAGCAGCGCCAATCCATGGCAACGTTGGCCGCAGTCCCCCAGAGGCCCACCGCAGCACTGGCCAGGGCCCTGGAGCTCCTGCCCCTGCCTCCCAAGATGGGGGGTGGGGGGGTCAGCCCTGGGCCCCCCTGGGCCTTGTTCCAGCCCTGCTTGTAAAGTCTTTGAGTCTATCCTTTTCTGTTTGGATCTGAGCTTTGTATTTAAGTAATTGATTGTAGTTGTGATTTTTGGCCATATTTATTAATTTTGGGGTGTTTCTAAAACTTCTTGGCATTTCATACAAAAGTTTCTGACTAGAATGTTGTATATGCAATGCTCATCACTAATTTGATTCTTCATTTTATATTCAAGTGTAATTAAGTACTTACAAGAATAACATGGACGTTACATTCTTGCTATTTCATCTGTTTATCATTTATTTAATTTATTGTTACATTCATGTCTTTTATATTTCTATTATGTGTGCATGTATCAGAGTTTTCTCTCTTTACCTAGCTTTCTGTGCTCCATCTTGCAGTTCTTCCTTTTGGCCACCAGGTGGCAGCTTTGCATAAGACTTCCAGTTCAGCAGTAGCTGGGATAAAAACCGTCTTCAGAACCAGTAGAATCACATTTTGCCGTGCGACTTTTCATAAACATAAAAAGGAAAAATATTCCATTATTAACATTACAATCATTATATGTGTTGCAATTTCCTGTAGGTTAAGAAGCTTCATAGATCTTAAAATAATGGGGGTATTAATTTATAGTGATTATGCATCGACATGATGAAACCTAATCCTGCCACCATGCACCATCCTTCAGTTCCTGAAAGAATGAAATGATGATAACATTTATGTAAATATCTGACTAAATCTTTTCTCTTGAACTGGAAGCTTTGTTAGTTCCATCAGTTGTTGAAGACAGCACTACTTTGCATTTCATTAGCGCTACAGCTTGTTGTTCAGAAAAAAACTTGTCAGTGTTGTTTTGATCTCACGTGGCAATTTATGGCAGTGCTATCTAAAATGAAATAATATGCATTTAAATGTTAGTGGATTTTTTTTCAAATCGTTTTCTACATTAACAGTTCATGTCGGCATGCTACTAAACTGAATGTTGTTCAATTTTGTGTTTGTTTGCCTAGTTATTGAGCTAAGGTGCTTAGCATTAACACATTCTTTCAATATCCTAAAGAAATAACTATGCACATTTAGCACTTCAAGCTCTCTCCAAGTCACTGATGAATCAACATTTATTTACGGAATTGTTTTTTGTCATGTATATTTAAAAACTGAACAGTTCACTGTTATCCTTTTAAAAATTAATATCCACTTTCTACATAAATATTAATGTGATGTTTTTTATTACCAAAAGTATTGTTAAATATCTTTCCACGCTGAAAATAAAGCAATATGGTCTCCCTTTGATATGCTTATGGAATACACATTCAGTGTAATGTACATGCTGTGACAGGATCAGGACAGGTGGCTATAGGAGAGTAGTGGAAGGCAGGTGATCATCCCCAGGATCAGCAGATCCCTCTTCCCTTGGTAGCTGAACAGGTGTTATTCCAGGTTAATTAGGGCACGTTGGGCCAATCGAGGACCTGACTGGAGCCTGTTAAAAGCCTCCTCCAAACAGACAGGTGTGGATGATAGGAGTTGTGGAAGTGAGGCAAGCTGAGCACTGCAGATTCTGGCAAGAACCTGGAGGGTACCAGGAGGAAAGAAACCCAGAGGTACAGGGGAGAAGCCATGCCCAAGCACGGCTGAGGGCCTTTCCAGGCAAGAAGGCTTGAGAGAAAAGACCTTGCTAGAGGTGACTGAATTGTGTGGTCAATCTGGCGCTGCCGTGTCTGGAGGGGCTATCAGACTGAGAGTCTCCCCAAATAATAGGGCAAGGGGAGGCTCTGCTCAAGCAGGGAATGAACAGTTAGCCAAGGGACCCTGGGCAGGTAACCTAGGGACGCTGGCAGCACTCAAACCAACAGCATGAGGACTTGATACTTCTAGGATACCTGGGCTAGGGCCCAGAGTAGAAGGTGGGACCAATCTTTTCCTGGTCCCAAAGTCTACATTTGGACTTCTCAGAGTGTGGTCCATTCACACCTTAAAATATCTTCTCTGAAATCAATCATCTTGTCAACATTTCATATTATTTGTTTGTTTTTATTTTTAAAAAAAACAAACAAGAAAATCTATGTCAACAGTGCCTTAAACAGTTAGATAACAATGAAGCTGATAATTTTTATCACTACTATTTTTCTTTAATAAGACCTAAACTACCTTGCTACAGATAAATTCATAAACTTGTAGAGAGAGTCTGGCAGATCTGTTTTATTCAGAAGTTATATATAGCATCAGAGAATTGTAGGACTGGAAGGGACTTCAAGAGGTCATCTGATCCAGTCCCCTGCACTTACGGAATTACCAAGCATAGATCATCCCTGACAGGTGTTTGTCTTACCTGCTCTTAAAAATCTCTAATGATGGAGATCACACAACCTTCTTAGGCAATTTATTCCAGCGCTTAACTATCTTTTCCTTATTGAATTTCATCCTATTTACTTCTGACCATTTCTCCTGTTTGTCCCAATCATTTTGAATTCTAATCCTAGCCTCCAAAACACCTACAACCTCTTCCAGCTTGGTGGTATCTACAGCTACCACAGAGGCAGGAAGGACATTCCAGTGGCTGGGACACTGGTATAGGACAGGAGATACCTGGGTTCTATTCCCTGACTTTCATCCTAAACCGCCCTTGCTGCAATTAAAGCCCATTGCTTCGCCTATTCTCAGAAGTAAAGGAAAACAATTTTGTTCTCTTCTCCATGTAACAACCTTTTATGTACCTGAAAACTGCTATCTTGTCTCTTTTCAGTCTTCTATTCCCCAGATGAAATAAACACAGTTTTTTCAGTCATCCCTCGTAGCTCATATGTTCTAGATCTTTAATCATCTTTGTTGCTCTTTGAATTTTCTACACTTTATCCACATCTTTCCTGAAATGTGGTGGCCACAACTTGACACAGTATTCCTGTTGAGGCCTGGTCAAGGTGCAGTAGAGCAGAACAGGACTGATCCAAGGGTTTTTGGTGCTCTAGGCAAGCTATGACTTTGGCACTCCCACCCTCACCCCCATATGTAATAAGAGATGACATATTAATATATGTTTTTAAATAGAGAGGAAAAAATCACTTTTGTCTTATTTGGTGCCCCTTACAGCCTGGCACTCTAGGCAACCGCCTAGTTCACCTCTATGGTTGGGCCGACCCTGGAGCAGAAGAATTTCTTCTCCTGTCTTGCTTATTACACTCTTGTTAATACATCTCAGAATAGTTTGGGGGGGGTTGCAACTGTTATACTCAACTCATAATTACCTTGTGATCTGTTATGACTCCCAGATCCCTTTCTGCAGTGCTCTTTCGTAGGCAGTCGTTTCCAGTTTTCTATCTCTGCAAGTGATTGTTCCTTCCAAAGTGGAGTACTTTGCATTTTCCTTAGTGAATTTCATCCTATTTACTTCTGACCATTTCTCTAGTTTGTCCCAATCATTTTTAATTTTAATCCTATTCTCCACAGCACTTACAACTCCTCTCAGCTTGGTACCGTCCACAAACTTTCTATACCCTTATCTAAATCATTGATGTGGATTTTGAAAAGAGCTGGTCCTAGAAGAACTGATCCCTATGGGACGCAACTCGCTATACCCTTCCAGTTTGACTGTGAACCACTGATAACTACTCTCTGAGAATGATTTTCCAACCAGTTATCCATCCACCTTATAGTAGCTCCATCTAGCTAGTATTTCCCTAGTTTGTTTGTGAAAAGGTCATGCAAAACAGTATTGAAAGCCTCATGAAAGTCAAGATACATCATATCTACCGCTTCCCTGCATCCACAAGGCTTGTTTCCCTGTCAGAGAAAGCTATCATGTTGATTTGACATGATTTGTTCTTGATAAATCCATGCTGACTGTTACTTATCACTTTATTATTTTCTAGGTGTTTGCAAATTGATTTCTTATTTTTTTTATTCCATTATCTTTTCAGGTACTGAAGTTAAACTGACTCGTGTGTAATTTCCTGTGTTGTCCTTATTTCCTTTTTTCTAGCTTGAAATTATATTTCCCCTTTTCCAGTCTTCTGGAATCTCTCTTCTCTTCTATGACTTTCTGAAGATGTTCAAATATGGAATATGTGCATGGAATATGTGTATGGATATAAATGCTGTAAAGGATTTTGAGCCATTTTAAAGGGAGAGAGGACTGAACAATATAAAGATGTAAGAAACAGTGGTTGAGTTGGGGGCATATGGTCTTTTCCATCCTGCATATATCCAACATTGGATTTCCAAAAGAGATGTCCATGCTCAGCTCCCATTCACCCTCTGGAAAATGTATTTCATTATGAGAGCCATTTTAAACCAAAATTTACTCTGTCCCTCAACAGCTTGGTTCTTCTTCAAATTCCTTTAAGTAAGAAATGCTGAATATGGAAGCTGAGGTATACAAAATTACAGGCATGACTTAATAAAGAAATAAATCCACATAATTTAAACTTGCTTCTCTACTATAGATTTTTTGTGGTCTTCATTTTGTCTTTTATACCATCTCTGTCAACAGTCCCGTTTGTCCTGTGGCCTACAGAGTCATCACAAGTATTTACAGCCCCTGGGGCTGTGGTATTTGCTGTCTTGTTTTTTTAAGGCAAATCTGGTCTCCTACCACTAGAAGTTGCTTTGATAAGTAGAAGCCTAGCTGGTAATTTCCCCCCACTCTCTACCTCACTTGCTCCTTTGTGATTTCTCTGGCTCTGAATGCACAACAGAGATGAAGCAGGTAAAGGAGGGGAAGGGAATACTCAACAAATACCTCCTGCTTGCTTAGCATAGTAGGTGAGTGTAAGAGGATCTGGTGGCGGATGACTGCCTTCCCCTGAGACTTGAGGACAAAAAAGAGAGAGAATGGACTGGGGAAAGAAAATAGGGTACCCGGTGAGAGAGAGATCAGATATGTATATTACCTGGAGTTTTAGACCACATGGGCAGGAATGATGATCCAGTGGCTGGGACACTGGTGTAGGACAGGGGATACCTGGGTTCTATTCCCCTGTTCTGCCATGGACTTCCTCTGTGACCTTCAGATATCTTTTACCCTCTCTGTGCCTCAGTTCCACATCTGTAAAGCGGGGATAATAATGCTTTCCTGCCCATGGAGCTGTTATGAAGATAAATGCATTAAAGATTCTAAAGCATTTGAGATCTACTAATGAAAAGTGCTATATTAAAAAATAGGCATTAGTATTATTGATCAGATGTGTTTGCCACCTGCCCACTTAAATCAAGAGAAGAGGCTAGCAGACCTGGGGCCTCCTTTCAAGAAGACAGTTTGAGGACATGGGAATTCAGCTTGGGATGAAGGTTAGGTGGGAAATAGAACAGAGGCTGAATGTGTTGCATGGGGTCTCCATTACTTGAAATAACTTCTGGATACTTAGTTGAACTCTAACTTTGGAGGTTCTTCCATCACTATTTATGTTCTTGCTGTCTCCAAAAAAAATAAGTTTGACATAGTGGTTTTGAGCCCAAGATAATTATGATTCATGGAAAAAAATTATCTAAAATTCACCAGCTGCACTTGCCACACATTGGCTGCAGGTGAATTGTCAGCCCCGAGCCCACTGTTAATTTGGAGAATTGTTCCAAGATAGATAGGGAAGGCAGTTTTTGGCCACTGGTTACAAGCTTTCTATGACATTGCCCGACATTTGAGTTTTAGCAACTTGTAAACTGTGTAGTTCTTTGTGATTACTTTCTGTGAAAGCTCAGTGTTCCAGGAGTCCCACAGGAGACATGTACATTTGTCAGTAATGTATTCCAGTATGCTAAATTTGGTTCATCAAAGGTATAGAGAATTTGCTGCAGCTTGGTTTAAGAAAAAAATGTATCCTAGTAAGTGGTCTCAGAGGAACACATGATTGCCATTTGTAATGCCGCCTTCTGAGAGAGTATGCCTGTAGCTGTTTTGGAATTTCCATTATCATCTTTTTTCCCCCCCTTAAACACACAAGAACTGGAAGGCTCAGAAGAAGCATTGTTATTCCTATTCTCAGAAGGAAAGTTTCAAAAATGGCATCCTCAGAGCCTCTGACTGGACTTAAATTATTGTTTTGTTTTGTTTTCAAATTTCATGTAATTTAATAACATTTATTGAGTATTATGAGTCCATATTGAAAACCTGTCTCAAGACTTGTCCGTTCATGTTGTTAAGTTGTATTGTAGTGTGCATTATTTGTGTATGAATGATTTTTAGCCTGTCCTCAAACATCAGGTCTTGTCCTTGTGGTAAATATAGCCACAATGTAGCAGACTACTCTGTCCCTTCGTGGGCCACCTTAACGGGCACACAGTTCATGATCTGATCCATCTTGTCTCCAGTTTATCCTGAAAGGTTGGCAGATTAGTCTGTCAATTCTCTTGTCTGATAGCTAATTACCTTACCAACAATGGCAGTTTATTTCTCCTCTATATATTAACCTCTGCACCTTAACTGATGCAAAGATTTGTATGGAATCTTATTTTTAATAGATTTCTTCTTTTAACTCCTCCCACCCCAAAATTCCTAAGCATAGATCTTCTATTACAGAAGTAGAAGTGAAATTTTGCTAAGGGATTCCCCTGCCCATTACAAAATCACCATCAAAGGCTATGTCTACACTTACTAAAGTTAGTTCGAATTAGTTAATTCAAACTAACTAATTCAAACTAATTTTAGTTAGTTTGAATTAACTTAATTCGAACTAGCAAAACTTAGTTCGAACTAAGCAAGTGGCATTCATGGCACTTGCTTAGTTCGAATTAGCAAATTGCATTGAGTTCCATGGGCCGGTTAGTTCAAACTAAGCAATTAGTTCAAACTAACATGGCCACATTGGTTAATTCGAACTAACTAATTCAAATTAACCCTCAGTTCGAATAGCATATTTGAATTTATTAGTTCAAATTAAGGAAGCCCTTAATTCGAACTAACTAAAGCCTAGTGTAGCCATGGCTTTAGTTAGTTCAAATTAAGCTTCCTTAATTCGAACTAACTTGCCAGTGTAGACATAGCCAAAGATTTTTCAGGTTTGGTATATTTTATCATTTTCATATCAACTATTTTTACTTCGCTGTTTTGTCAAGAACATTTTTCTCACACAAATATTAATTAGTTCATCCAAGCCGTTTCCACATACTGAAAGCATATAAAGGTTCTGAACTTTCTAGAGCCGTGTACAGAATGCTTAGTGGTTATGCAGTGCTATCCCTTCCCTCTATCTGTTTTCTCAGCCTCCTTTGTTATTTCTCCTGACAAGTCCTCTTGGAGGTAGACAAAGGTAGAATGTGTGCTCCTAAGAGCTGTATATGACAATCCCACCTACATCTTTTTGTGTGCTACATATATATCATTTAAGAACTGTACTGTAGTAGGAGGGAAGAGATGACATACAAGAAAAGCATTGCCCACTGGCTTGTATGAAAAATTAGTTCAGTCTCTAGTAAATAAATATTCACATCACAAAAAACTACCTTAGCCATTGGCAAGCTCAGTTGACATATGAAGAACTAAGTGAACTGGAGCTGGTCTGTTTAGAGGGAAGTCACATTGGCAAAGTAGTATGGGGAAGCCTGCATTGCTGTTGGCTGTGAGGTACCTGTTCTAATGATGGTGATACCTACCTCTTATATAATGCTTGTCATCCATAATAGTCGAAGCACTTTATAGAGGAGGTATTATCCCCATTATACAGATGGGGATACTAAGGCACAGAGAGGTGAAGTGGTTTGCTTAGGGTCACACAACAATCCAGTGCTTTATCAGACATTATTTGCCAATACTGTCAATGCAATAAAATTCTTATTCAAAGAATAAAAAGTAGGTCATGGAACATGAAGACAGCATATGGGAAAAAGCAAAATTCCTTTTTACAGCGTTCTTTTTAAACCACACAGTGTAACTGGGACTGCAAAATTGTTATTAGATGAGTGTTGTACAGTATCTGCTCACTTTTGTAATTTATATTATGATTTGCAGACAGCAGTTGCTCCTTGGGAGGACACGGTAGACAAAGTAACAGCTATTCATTTCTTATATAATGCTTCATTAAGCCGACACTCAGTGTTATTTTATAATACTCAGCTTGTTCAGGTCACAAATTGCATTGCATCAAAGATGGAGAAAAGTGGTTTGCATTTTTAATTACTTCCCCTGTAAACCATTTTGCAGAATACGACAGGGTAGATTAGACTGCTCTGCTGAAGTATATCTGATGTTCCCATTGAGCAACAACATTGGAAGTTAAGGGAGGGGAGTTCAAAAATGGAAGGAATGAGAGATTTTTGCAGGGAAGCTTGTTTACAAACCAGAGAGGAGGAAATAGGGATTCATGGATTGGCGAGAGAGTGAGAACCAGAGGCACAGAAAGCACATTCAGCACAATTACATTTTGCAGAGGGGAACTGTTAAATAGTTTAAGGCAGCAGACAGTGGCTGATTAAGGCAGCGTTGGTCAGATCAACTGATGCACATCCATATCTCTAAAGGAGTTCTGGAGCTCCCAGAAGGTTACTTCCAATAAACTTTTTTCCACCACTCTTCCCTACACATAGACATGTTTCTGCCCAGTCTGGGTCAAATTTTGAGGAAAACATGGAATTTTTAAAGAACATAACAATAGGGTAGTGAGCATGGGTCGAGATGGATGGAGTCAGTGGTTAAGACGAAGCTAGAGAAGGAAAGCTTTAGATGTGATGTGGAGCATGAGGTAAACAAGCAGTTAGCTAAGACAGGAGACACTGAAGAAACATATGTTTAATCTACAATGCTATTTTCACAACAATAAAACCTGTCTATTCAGTGAAAGCTAGAAACACACCAACTGCTGCTCCAGGAAAAAATAAAACAAAACAAAAAATACGTTCCTGAAAAGTCAGCTCACTGTATCTCTGTAATCAATGTGTTTTGAGATTTTGAGGATTACTATAATGCATGTGTCATGCCTTTTTTGGCAAGCAGGGGCTAAGAAAGGCATGTGTCCTTCTCTCTATTCAGAGAAAGCTACTTAGCAGTTTAATTTATATCTGCCACCCACTGGCTATCGGGTGCATGAGCTTTGCACAAAAGCATATTCAGCGGTTGTACCTATTTTCTTTCTTGAAAATGAACTAACAAGAGACCTTATCACAAAGATACCAGTACAAAGTGTAGCTTCCCAGATGTCATCTGGGACCAGAAGCAGTGGAATGTATGAAGGGAGAAGAAGAAATATATTTGTTGGAAATGTTTCCTACTCCACATATCAAGGGTAGAATTAGTTCCATACTTCCTTCTCAAATAAATATAGGTCATTTGAAGAATGAGGTCTTTCCATGTAAACCCTATCATCAGAGTGCTGATTTTTAGTTACCCCTATTTTGCATGCCAGATATAACTTGTAAACCAGAATGAGATAAATTCTTCTGCTAATGAGACCCACTCAATGGTATTACACGGGTGTAAATCTGAGTAGATTTCATCCCAGTGTTTTCTGTGAACAAGGAATGAGAAAAGTAACTATAATCCCTTTTTATGCTATTAGGATTAGCAACCACAGCTTTCAGAAGATCTGTGCTGTTTGTGTTTGTTAACAAGCAAACGCATACCTTTTCCCTTTCCTCATCACCCTTGGCTGAGATAAGAGAATTCAGGGAAGCTCATTTTTATTTAATATTTTTGTCCACAGTGAAAGGATTTACAGAAGTTAAAAGGATCCTTTAGGCTATTGCGAAGAGAGGAGAAAGCAAGCGCTGGCAAACTGACTCCTTTTTTTCTGAATTACCTGTTATCTGTTCAGAGTACCTCTTCAGAACCTCTGAAACTCACATACCTAATTTTGGGGAACCCAATCTGAAACTTTCCCTACTGCTTCTAAATGACTATACTCACCGGATTTCTGTAGCTCCTCCAAGTTAGCTTTTTTAGTGCCAACTGTCATATCAGCTGCCTCATGGAATGAGGTAGTTTCTTGTGACCTGATGTTCCTTCATGGGTGAGTCCTTTCTTTGGTCAGATAACCAAAAGTACTGTGAAGGATTTGCGTTCACCTTTGGTCCCATTATGACAGCAGAGTGGGAAAGATCTTTAGAAAACAGCACATCTCAAAAGAGTGTACATCTCACAGAGATATTTTTGCTATTGGCATGATTTTATTGTTTGAAAACTTAAGTAGAGGGTTTATATGATGAAAGTCTTTTGCTTTAAATTGGTTAATATTTGAGTGGCAAACCAAATGTACCCTTTGGAACATCCCTGAATACTGCTATCACAATTTCCAGTCTATGATTCAGCTCTCTCTGTATTGACGGAGGCAGTTTGTAACTCTGCCAAGCTGAGGCTTTGAGTGAAAACATACAAAGCATTCATATCTAATTTGTGGACAGAATCTGCTGATGCCCATGTTCTTTATTTGCTTTCTAAGCTTTCCTTTTACCACTGAGAACCTAGACTCCCACTGAGGTATGGAAAGCTTTGTCACTAAATACAAAAAGGTTCATGAGAGCTTCAGAGAGAGAGCGCGATCTCATTTATGTATTATTGATTTTCAGATTACATCATGTTTTCTCCCCACATTTGTTTAGAGTTTATGCACTAAGACATTTGCCATAACTTACAAGAGAAATTCGCAGAGGATTCAAAGGGGTAGCCGTGTTAGTCTGGTTCAGCAAAACAAACAAAGAAGGAGTCCTGTGCCACTTTTAAAGACTAACAAATTGATCTATCACATGAGCTTTCGTGGGAGAAATCCCACTTTGTCAGATGCTTGAAAATGGAAACATACAGTATGGGAGAGAACAATAAATCCAGTGTGTGAGTGATGGGTACAGGTCAGACTATTTCAGCAAAAATAAATCCAGTAAAGTGTGAGGACATATGAAATGTGAATGACAGGTACAGATCAGACTATTTCATAAGTGTGAGTTAAGTGTGAGTGTGAGTGACAGTCTGAAATAGTACTCTTGGGCTGACCATCAGAGCAATTTTTTAAAAAGCTGGTCGCACCTCCCTTGGCACATTCCCACCTCTCCCTTTGGAGGTATGCCCCACAGTATGAAAACCATTGGTCTCCATGATTCCTCCCAAGATAGGTTAAAAGTTAATAAAATTCAGGCTCAGTATTGAAGCTTTCTGGGTTTGGTTGGTTGGTTGGGGGGTTTGTTTTGGTTGTTTGTTTAATGTATAGAATCATAGGCTATGTCTACACTGGCAAGTTAGTTCGAATTAAGGAGGCTTAATTCAAACTAACTAAAGCCATGGCTACACTAGGCTTTAGTTAGTTCAAATTAAGGGCTTCCTTAATTCGAACTAATAAGTTCGAATAGGGTATTTGAACTAAAGGGTTAATTCAAACTAACTAGTTCAAATTAACCAATATGGCCATGTTAATTCAAACTAATTTCTTAGTTCAAACTAACCGGCCATTGAAATGAATGGGGATCGCTAATTCAAACTAAGCAAGTGCCAAGTTTTCCTAGTTCGAATTAAGCTAATTCGAACTAACTAAAATTAGTTCAAATTAGTTAGTTCGAACTAACTAATTCGAACTAATTTTAGAAAGTGTAGACATAGCCATAGAAACTGGAAAAGGGGTCATCAAGTCCAGCCCCCAGCACTCATGGCAGAACCAAGTACCATCTTAAACCATCCCTGACAGCTGTTGGTCTAACCTGCTTTTAAAAATTTCCAATGAAAGAGATTCCACAGCCTCCCTCAGCAACTTATTCCAGTGGTTGATCACCCTGACAGTTAGGAATTCTTTCCTAATGTTCAACCTAAATCTTCCCTGCTTTAATTTAAGACCATTGCTGCTTGTCTTATCATCAGCGGTTAAGGAGAATAATTTTTCTCCCTACTTCTCATGACAACCTTTTAGGTACTTGAAAATTGTTCTCATGTCCCCTCTCAGTTTCCTCTTTTCCAGACTAAACAAACCCAGCTCTTTCAATCTGCCCTCATAAATCAAGTGTTCCAGACCTTTAATCATTCTTGTTGCTCTTCTCTGGACAATTTTTGGGGCAGTGATGCCCCTGAATTTCTTCTTCACACTAAATGCCAGTGAGGTATAAAATTGATAACCATAGCTAACTAACATCATATGCTATTCTTTTCCTTATGTGTAATCCCTTTTTTTGTACTCAGTTAACTAGTTAATTCAGTAGTGTCCTGAACAGACAGCTCCTGTGTTGCACCAAAGAAAAGTTACTTTTAATTTTTGTTGCATATTCATTTTATTAATTGGTTTGCTTGTTCTTTTATTACAGGAGATTCCCAGTCAGACACCTCTCTCTTTTTTCCTTTCCTGTATCCTATACTACTTCTTGTAAACTGCTATATATTTGTCCTTGGTAATTTTAATCTCCAACTATGGACGTTCTCAATTGACATTCTTGTTTGAGTATTTAAAAAATAAGTTTACGTTTTATTTTTTGTTTTCCTGTTTTCAAGCAAGAAACGTAAACGTGGACCTTGTAAGTGTCCATTATGTCCACTATGGTGCTAACTGCTTAAGTATTTCTAATTTCTGAAACATTAACAGAATCCTTTACAATTTTTGTTTGCATTGAAATTTAATATCTTTCCCTAACCTTTTGATGGGGAAAAAATATCTCCAGCAATTATTTTTAAAATTAATTGTACCATGATTTGTTTTTACGTATTTTTTTTATTTTGAATTCTGCCTCCATGCTTCTGACTATGAAGTTTCATGATTCCAGGGAGTTATTTCAGTGTTTGTTTTCCATAGCAATATGCAGTGTTTGGAAAATCTGGAATGAGTTGGGAGAGTTAGATGTTAGCCATTCCATTGTCGTATGATATCAATCCAGCCGTTAATCTTTTGTAACATTTTACCTTTCATGAGAGAACTTCAAATGTATTTTGAAAGGATGATTGGAGTTTTCTGAAAATATTTTAAAGACTAACGTGTAATACTGGGATTTATTTCAATAATCCTTTTACAATTATTTTATAGGTTACATTCTCAAAATAGCATCTGTGAACAAATGGGTTGTTTTTCGACATTTTATACATGTATTATTTAACTGAAAATATTAAGCATAAATGTGTGTGTCCGTGTCCCTATATATAGATGTATATAAGAGGGTTGTGTCTGTGTCAGGAATGTACCATTTACTGTTCATGTGAACAAGTCCCAAATCTGACCAAGTTATTAGCCTTTGATTATTACCCAGAATTAGCAGACACATTGTATGGTCACCTCTCTGTGCTTTCATTCTTCCTCATTAAAATAGGAATAATAGTACCACTTCGCGTGACAGTTGTATTTTGAAAACAAATGAATTCACATTTGTGAAGCACTCAGATGCTATAATGATAAGTGCTATACAGAAATTAATAATTCTGTCTTCAATACAGGATTTGAACAGTATTCAGTAAAAAGAGGCTTGATCCACTCGTGAACAAGCAAAATATAACAAAATATAGAATAGCGGCTCATTCTATCAGAACCATCTATCCTGTGCACTGAATGAGGCAGCAGTACTGTAGACAAAATAGTATGTGATCATGTAATTATAAACTGTATTATAATGCAAATACAGAAGGGATTAAATTAAGGCTAAACAAATTAATTATGGCATTTCCTAATTTCTGAGTACTTAAATTTGTACCTCAGTGTTATTCTAATAAGTAATTTTTAAAAAGTGCACAAAATGAGTGCATGGATTCTGTTTATTGTACATCCACATTAATGGCTCCTAGAGTTCAGGAGACTTTTTCAGAATACATTGTGTTTTACCCTTGAAGTCAGTAGGCATTTTGACTGAATGAAAGACCCTTTTTTTCTATCCAAGATGCCCAGTGAACGTGGAAATGCATTTAATAATGATTATTTGTAAAAAGAAGTACATGCCACAAAAAAACAGTAGCCATTACTTGTCCATAACTAATAAGCCGGACCACAGTGAAATAATATATTAAAATTCTCAAGGTAGTTAAAAGAGTAGGACTTTGTGCTGGAGTCAAAAATGCTTATGTAACAGAGTACCCTGACTCAGGAGCTAATTCAGCACCCTGTCACTTAGCTCCCACCAGGTTGTATTAATTGAGCTCTGATTGAAAGACAGGCAGAGGAGACCAGTTAACTGAGTGGAGATGTAACTGAGGGACTAATTGGATGGAAGTATTCCCAGCAGATAGGACTGTATAAGCAGAAAGGAAGGCAGAACTGCAAGAGAGTAAGAGAAGGAAGGACTTACCCACCTACCTACGTAGGTGGTAGCACCACCATCCTGACTCCCAGAAGCTAGTGGGGAAGCTGGCTATGGATTGCAAATATACAATTTTACAAAGCTCAGTGGTGGTTGAAAAAAGCTGGAGTGGTTGTGGTCTGAGATTAAAGCTGGAAAGGACTCAGGGGACCACTACACGAGAGCTTGCTTAAGACGGTTGTTCCTGGAGTGCTGTGTTTAGCAGATAACACTGCATGAAGCATCCTGTCATTTCATATTACTGACCTATCTGAACACTGGTAAACCTCTCACTTCCTACCAAATGTTACTGCAAGCTGTCACTGCAGATTAGTGTATTTTTACCAGTTCCATTTATAACTATTGCACATTGAATTAAATTTTGTTTAGAATTACTAGGTTTATCCTGTGGAGTCAGAAAACAACTTCCCACGTTAACACTTGGATTTGCTGTCTCACAGTTACTTACTATCCTCACATAAGCTGAGGCATTACACTATCTGCTAAATGATCTATTAACATACAATGTAAAATAGAGTTTTTATGGGTCTTTTTTTTTAAGTGAAAAATAGCTAGTCTGTGGTACATCTATGGTACATTAATATGAAAGAAAACAACATGAAAATTACCTCAAAATTTTGTGACAAAAACCATTCACGCAGAAACCCCCTTTTCAACTTTCATGATGGGCAGAAAGAAAGTGGAGGCAGTTTGTTCTAGACTGACTTTGTGTTGCACAGACTGAATGCTTGCATGAATAGATTCAAAGCAGAAAGATTTCCACATTTTCTGGAGGAATTTTAGGTCTAACCTTTTCTTCATAAACCTGCTCGATTGCAGTATGAAGTAAGTGGGAGTTACGCTGAGATGATGATAGGCTATGCAGCACAGTGCAAAGAGAATGTATGTGAGGTTTACAGATTGTGGGGGGATGGGTATTAACCTCACTCTCATAGCAAATCCCTTACTAAATGGGCTGGGATAGCTGTTGGCAGGTGTTAAATTGTGTCCGTTTACTCCTCTTGTTTTGTCTGAGATTGTGAGGAAAGCTACTGCAGAGAGAGCAAAGTTAGTTATACAGGAGCAGGGAAGAGGATACATTTTTCCCTCTTAAGGCAGATGATGAGAAAAATGTTTAAAACAAAATGTTGTCATTCATTTGATTTGATATTATAGATCTGATGCAAATAAATAATTGCCCTATACTGTTTTGAAATATTTGAAGTACTGAGGGCTTAAAATATTAGCATTATATATTTTAAATTGGCTTTAATTCAGTAGAATTGTTTCTAAAACTGAAAACAATGCATAGAGATAGAAAATAATGCAGATAAGTAAAGACAACTACTGAACATTTAATGTTATTTGGGTGTTTGCAGTATATTTTATCAGTAATCATCAGTAGGTGTGCCCATTGCTTACTCTTTATAGAGGTATGTGGCTTATACATTAAATTATTTGTATAAAGTTCTACTGTTTGTTGTTGGAAACAATGATTTTTTTCAATCAGTTACTTTTAAACCTGAGGACTACAGTAACTACCACTTTTCTACCCTCATCTTCCTTACTCTGTTCTCAATTGCTACATGTGAGGCACGTACCCACCTCCTCCTTATCAGGATCAGGGACTGACCTATTGTGTATGTCTACACTGCAGCTGGGGTTGTGCCTCCCAGATCAGGAAGAGAGATGTGCACTAACTCTGCTCAAGCTAGTGCACTAATAATAGCATTGTGGGCGTTACAACATGGGAGGTGGTATGGGCTAGCTGCTGGAGTACGCAGCCATCCAAACTCAGGGGACCAGCTTGAGTCACTCTGCCTATACAGCCATGTCCTCAGTGCTGCTTTTAACACCTTGTTTGAGTGGAGCTAGTGCACGTCTGCAGAGGCGGCCTTTGGCTATTGGGGGCCTTATGGGTGCCTCCCTCTGTGGCCTCGCTCCCCTGCCTCCCCTCCAGTCTTAGCATCCCCAAGTGCCCACAGCCCCCAGAGCCAGCTCCTCCTCCTGCTGCCGACAGATTCAGCTTTTGGGGTAGGCGAAGCAGGCGATGGGGCCCCTTACTGCTCGGAGCCCTAGACTTGTACCTGCTCTGCCTACCCCAAAAGCCGCCTCTGCATGTCTGTCTACCTAGGCTGGGAGGCTTGCTTCCTGCTGCAACACAGACAATTATGTTTATACAGTGCTTAGCATAGTGCAGTCTGGACTTCTAGGCACTTTTGCAATACCAGTTGCCCCTAATAATAATCGTAAACATCTCTCTAAACTTTACCAGTATTAATCCACCATCCAAAGAAATGTTGTTGTTCGTTATTATTGGTAAGATGTTTTAAAACGTTGCACTGATGTGTTACAAATCCATCTGCTGGTCAACAGTGCTTTGTATGTCTGAATCAATTTTATCTATTTAGATTGATGTTCCCTGAAGCAGAAATTCATGGGTTTAAAGTTAACCATGTGTGTATGTGCTTTGCTGAATTGGTGCAAGCACCTTACAGAATGGAGCCTTGAGTTGGCGGGAGAAGCGATGGATTGTATAGATCCATCAAACTGACTTGCAGTAAGACCATGTGACCAGAGGTCTTCTGGCACCTCAGAAGCACTTCCACCACTTGGCAGCCTAGCTCCATGGGAACTGTCCTGCCAGGGGAATTTTCTTGCCACAAGTGTCTCCAGAACTCCTTTAAAAGGGATGATAGGTCTTTCCCAATATGGAGGGGTTCCGTGAAAAGGTGATACAACCTGGAGTTGAGTATCTTTATTCAAAGGATCTCTGTGGTGCTGATGAGAGGTTAGTGTAGCCTGTAGGTCTTGAGCAGGCTTGTCCTCTCCTTGTTGCATTCCAGGGAGGCAGTGGATGGTGCCATGGAGGCAACTGATCCAGGCATTGATTTCTGTGGCCCTGATCTTGACCAATATGTGGAGCAGATCTTTACTGACATGGATATACATTGTGGTGTTACCCATCCTTGCATTTTTTTCTATATCTATATTTAATTCGACAATAATATAATATTGGGAAATAACTTAAATTAATGATGCAGAATTCTAGGCCAAGACTATGGTAAACCAGTGTTTAATGTGGCATTGTAGATGCCTGTGTACAAAGTGCAATACTAGCTAGTGAAAAGCTTTTTATTTTCAGAATGGATTTTCAGCTGTTAAACAGTAACAACTTTTTAAGAAATACTGAATGTTTTCCTCTGCAATGATAGAAATAAGTCAAGCCTGCCTTTGAGGGAGTCAGACATCTCCGTTCTTTCCTGAAAGTGAGCACTTGTTAGTCGTCAGTGTCGATCAACAGACGTTAAATGTCAAATGTGTGTGTATGTTACAAATATATGAGAAAATGTATTAATCTAAATTATCTCTAAATTTTTGTAACAGTTAAAGGCCAATGGTGAACTGCTTATTAAAAATGTACAGCTGAGGCATGCTGGAAGATACACATGCACAGCACAGACAATTGTTGACAACTCCTCAGCTTCAGCTGACCTTGTTGTAAGAGGTAAGATTTTTTCAAGTGAAAATAATAGGACATTTTCTATGTCTCATGTAGGTTAGTAGAGTGGTATAAGTTTATTTTATTTTCATTAAAACCATTTTATTTTTCATCAAGACTTGAGGGAGATTAAAATTAGGAGTATATTAATATTTAAGCATTTTATATTCTGTTCATAATTGTGATTCCAGGGGATATTTAAATCTGATTTATTGTTAATGTATCCAGTATGCTTTTAATGCACTTTCTGTATGAGAATAAAGTTTCAATGGTGTTATTTTTTCTGATATAGTGGTTTTAAGACAACTTAGTTTGGCGTTCACTTTTGTATAACAGAATTTTACAAAATAGATTGTGGAGATCATCACATTCTTATTTGTCTATTAAAAGAAATTTTGAAACAACCATTCAGTGAATTATATGTTGTGTATGAAACTAAATATCACAGGCAGTATTTTTTGCCCCAGTTACCAGGTATGTTAGACAGCAGGAAGATAGTTAAAGGACAATTTATGCCTTGATTCTGAATTTCCCTCATTTCTGGGTCTGATAGGTTTTAACATTTTTGTAAATTTTTAAATTTAATTTCCTTTGGTTAAAAACAGCAAAAGAAGTTTCTGTTACCCTTGTAACAGTAGAGTAGATATAATTTCAATTGTATTAATGTACTGACATTACAGAAGACTCCTTTTGGAAGGAAAAGAATAATCCATTCACATTGATTAATATTATGATAATAATTGGCAACCATGCTTTTTAAATAAGGAAACATCCTATTGGCTATGTCCAGTCACTTATTCCAGATCTTATACCAAAGACAGTGCTGGCAGCCAATTCTATAGTAAACTAACTTTATGTTTATTGGCTAAGAAAAAAGAATGAGAGTAATTGAGAGGTTAAAGCAGATAAAATGTATGTATAGGTGAGTCACCATCTGTAATTCCAAATGGTAGCAGTGATGTTGTAATCTGCCAGTTTCCCAAAAGTCTCTCAGGACTACCCAGAAAAATTCTGGGAATCTTTGTCCTCTCGTTCAGTTATTTTGCCCTGTTAGAATCCAAAAAGTCCAGAGATAAGGTATCTCTCTTTAAATCCTAATGTATAGTATTTTCACACAGAAAGCAAGTTGATAGTGTCTCTACCCATGTGGGCTTTTCTTTTGATGATGGTGAGTGAGGATTGCACTTAGCCTTTTGATCTCCATCCATCACATAATGGCCACTTGCTTTGAAATTAGCATTTTCTGTTAAAAGTCCATATGTCGTTCATTAGAATTTCACAAGATTTCTTTGATGGATTATTTAGGTTACCTTGGCAAACACTATATAAATGTTTGCTGTTACAAGATAATAAAAACAATACAAGTAGTATTCAACTAGTTTTCTGGATATATAAACATCTGAATGTACCAATACACATTTAACACTTTGATTTATATTAACACACAACTGAATTGGCCTGGGCTTCTGACCGGCATCTCATTTGCCAGCATCATAGTTGGATCCTGTTGGTGAAAAAATTTAGCTGTAGCTTTACTGGAGGCTGTCGTCTTTCTTGCTGTACCTTAATGGCATAAAATACCCACAATTCTTTAATAGCCAGTCTCCCTGCTGCATTTATTATGTATAACTTTGTATGTGCACAATCTACATGTCTCAGTAATAAAATTGCATTCATTTTTGGTTGTTTAAATGTCTTGATTTATATTATTTTCCAGGTTTATCTATAGGTCTTATGTCTTGTTGTAGGTTTGTAGAAGGTGTATACTTCTCTAGCGATCTTCTTCCATGGGTGACAGTATGATGAAGTCATCAGCATATAGCAGGCATTTTTTTCTCAGTCATTAGTTTGAGGTTCGATCCAGATCTGTAATAGCATAAGTAATTTCTGCCTCTTTGTTAAAATTGGTTAATAATTAATTTATTTAAGAGACTTCTGTTGTTTTGAAATCAAAATAAATTATAAAGAGGATGTCACTGCATTTTCTAGCAACATGGTCGTTTCCAGGTCTGCATATTAAAGAGAGAGTATCCCCTTATTCTTCTGAAGATACCATATGACATGTTCAGTTACATTTGTTGTAACCTACTGAAAGATTGTTGGAGTAATTAATTGCATCATAGATGACATCTGACAAGCTGTTAATCATAGAAGTGGAATCAGCAAGTTTCATTGTAGTAGTTCTAGCACATTACCTCTGCTTTGCCTACTTCACTGACTTTTCCTTATAATACAATCCTAATGTCTAAGGCAAATGCACTCAGGATAAAACAAATTGTGTAAAATGATTTGCAAGCAGAATTTCAAGCAGGTTTCAGAGTCGGTAATCACAAAGCTATCATGCAAAGAGTGTATTTTTAGAATGGACTTCTGATTTTCATGGTGACTTTTACAGATTAAGATTCACAAATGCACACGCGCACATAACTGTCCTCTCTTTAATTCTCTAGTCTAGACTGGTAAGAGTCAGAGTCATCTGTAGTTATTGACTTGCATGTACAGAGCTGCTAGGCAGTTTTCTTCTTGGAGCTGAGTAAAGCAATGCACAACACCCTTCATTTATGGTGCTTGAGTTTTATGAACAAATTAGGGGAATGCTTTCATAGTAAAAGTAAGTACGCTATAAAACTTAGGTGTGGAAAAAAATGTTGCTCCTGCTAGCAAATTTTACCATGTCCTCAGTTAATGAGTTTGTTGTTTAAGAATGAGACCTTCCAAGTTTTAGGAGGAATTTAGAAAGAAGCATTTCTAGCTATGACTCTTGGTATCTTTTAGATGAAAATGCAGAAATCAGCAGAATCATTCTGAAGACTATAAAGACTATGACTGTATAGCCCATTTTTCAAGCAGTTCTTAAAGAGAATCTGGGAATAGAAATCCTTTATAATGGTTAAACAGACTGCAATAAGTTAATTAGAAAACACTTTCTTTTTTAAAGTATTATTTAACTTGTAAATTGCCTTACTGTATGTACTTTTCAGGTCCTCCAGGTCCCCCTGGAGGGTTGAGAATAGAAGATATTAAAGAAACTTCTGTAACACTTACTTGGAGTCGTGGGACAGACAATCATAGCCCTATTTCAAAGTACACTATCCAGTCAAAGACTTTTCTTTCTGAAGAATGGAAAGATGCCAAAACAGGTAAGGGTACTATTGGAGCTAATAAACTCAATGGACTGTCTTTTGATTCGTCTTATACAAACTTAGTCATGTGCTTAATTGTGTATACTTCTTTCTGTATGATTAACAATATATGAAGTTGAACGCATACAAACCTTTTGAGAATCATGGCCTTATTCTTTAGAAAATATTTTGTCAAAATACATTTCTTCAGCAACTCTAACTGCTTATCTTAAACCCTTCTAAATTCTGACAATTAAAATGCCCAATCACATGCAGAGATTATGCCCAACAAGTAAGTAGTGCAGATTCTCAATCATGAAAATATTTCTGTCTCAATTAGCACATTTACTTTTGAATAATTTATACAGGGTAATATTGCATATGGTCTATAGAATTGCCATTTTATTCCTTTTGTTATGCCTAGTCACACTCTTTTAATAAAATGGGACTTTTAAAGTCCTTGTCTTGAGAATTAGAACACCATAAATTAATCTTTTGATTGTCAAAAATAGATTTTTAATGGTTTAGTTATTACTTTTCATTTAAGTTCTGCTTTGATACCACAGTGATAGAGACCTTAAAAACATACTAAGTCTTACTGACCCCTGAATCCCATTTAAGATCAGTGGGAGTTTAAGGGTTACAGAACCAAAACTATTCTAGAATATGTAATAATATTTATTGTTATATATTATTTTAATAATATATATTAGTATATCCAAGTCTTATCTTTCCATTCCCCTTCCCACCACACACATCCACCTATTCACCTACAAACTCATTCATCATTGACTCCTCTCCCATTTAGGAACCTTTCAAATCCCTCAGCTTCCTCCAAACCAAGGTACTAACTT
Organism: Pelusios castaneus; assembly: GCA_007922175.1. Taxonomy (NCBI): domain Eukaryota; kingdom Metazoa; phylum Chordata; order Testudines; family Pelomedusidae; genus Pelusios; species Pelusios castaneus. The sequence goes on from ML685797.1 coordinate 9,898,117, forward strand.
CTAATCATACTATGTTCCATTCCTGGATAGTTGACAGATACATTCATCTATGCCTGGCTAGTTCTTTGACAGTCACCAAATTTCATATTTAATTTATTGAATTATGAGTGAAATTCCAGGATTATGAGCTTCAAAAGCATTTTATTGCTACATGAAATGTGGTTGAATTCCAGATGTCTCAGTGAATTGTTTTATAGGAGAAATGTCCAGATGTCACAAGGTCCAGTACGAAATTATTGAGGCTACTTCAACCACTGGTCCACATGCAATTGCAGTTTGTAATCTTGTAAAAGATTTATTCCAGATAATCTCATAGATTTCAGTTTTTCATTCTCGGCTAGAACTCTTTGTGAAACAAGATCTCTTTTGTATATTTTATTGTTCTTCTAGGTGGCTGATTGTGAACAGAGAGCAGGGGGAAACTACAGAAACTGTAACCAGATTATTCTTCCAGTTCACTGCAAAATGCTCCTATCTAAGCAGTCTCTTGTTTCATTTAGATCCCCCAAACATTGAAGGAAATATGGAGACCGCAAAGGTGATTGACTTAATCCCCTGGATGGAGTATGAATTCCGAGTAACAGCAATGAATACATTGGGGACAGGAGAATCCAGTATGCCATCACAAAGAATTCGAACAGAAGGAGCTGGTATGTAGACACAAATTGCCAAGATATTTTAAAATGATTATGTATCTTCTTTATTTTTCTGTTTTCATTAATTTTAGAGAGGTAGAGTGCAAAAAAGCATTTAAGTGCAAATAGAATGGTGTGAAAAGTCATGATTGTCAGTAGTGAATAATTATTAGATGTCCTAATATGCTACCCACAAAATAGGCAACAAAATGAGGAGTCCAAAATGGTAAATTTATAGTGTCTTTAGCGACTACTGTTTTTAATAGCTCACTGCCATGGCTAGCTGCAATCCCAAAAATCTGCAGAATACGGTATGGTCTTTCACTTGCGTCAGAGTAACAAATCTCTCTCTTTGGGAGCTTGGGCCATTTAATGGTATCTGTCTGTTTTGAAGACACACTTTCTACAATGACTTTATCACATACACATGTCCATTTACTAAGCTGATCTCATCATGTCTGCTATGGAGCTGGCTTCAGTGCACAAGAATATTTCCCACCTGTTCAGGGTTGCGCCCCAATCTGGTGTGGCTCTTAATCCCCCTGGCTCTGTCTGTGCTCTCAGAATGATCTCCTCCTGTTTTGTCCAGCCCGAGGCATCTATTCCCATTTATGGCAGACTTCTTTATGCTGCAGCCTCTTTATTGTCCTTCAGACAGAAACCAGCAATGGACTCTCTGAAGCTGGTGTGACCCTTCATTCCAGCAGCACTACTTATAAACCAAACCATCCTTCCTGTCAGAGCTGCCAGCCTAGGGTTTTATGCCCCTACCCTGAGGTCAGCCTAACATCATTTACAGGAGGAATGATAGGACTTCAGACTACTGGAATATAGACTTTCAACCTATGGCCAACAGGAATCACTGGGCCCTACTGGTCTGATACCAGTTCCTTTTGGTCCAATAACAAATTCAGAAATACAGAGTGAGAGCGTAACAGTCAATCCCAATTGGTGGTGGTGGTCAAAGGAAATGCTCGTCAAGGAAGGAGGCCCTGTTGCAGTTCAGCTGTTGTCCAGTAGTAGCAAGAAATTACTTGAACAGACTGGTGTTATAGTTCAGACACTTGTTCTCCAAGAAACACAGACCTCATATAAAATGACTTATTCTTTTATTCATGTAGAAGTGAAGTGAAAAGCAGTATGGAACTTCATTCATTGGGGGATGTTTTCTCCTCCTGCCCGTCAGAGGTCCTCTGCTGTATGTCTTAAATGAGTTAATTATTGTTTTTTACAAAAATATATACATATTCTTTTAAATCAACAAATGTTCATTTGTTTCTTAGTTTGCTGTGTTCTAGTCATAAGACATACCACGATGTGTGTTGTACTGGATAATGCCACTTTTCTGTGATTGAAGCCTTGCGCCTCCTAATGCCATGTCAAAGATATAACATTATCCAACACAACACATGCCCCAGTCTGTCTGATTGCTTAATGTTAAGATCTCACAGCTGAGTTAAGCAAATCCGGTAGGCTCGGATAGGTACATCATGAAATTAATTCTCCCAAATGAAGAAATGGATGGTGAATAAATGATTCAAGATAATATATTCTGTTTTGACTGTCTGAAGGAGATAACAGCAGTGCTTTTAGAGGTAATATGTCATTGCAAGAAAGTCTATATCGAACAAAACTTACATATTTCATTATCCTCCTTAGTAAATACTACCTATTATTTTTAGAAGGCTTCTGTCCTGCTACTTGAGTTTTAGATACATATTTACAAAATAGATCAAATGTATTTCCAATGTAAATTTGGCAATAACAGTAAAAAGCAGAGTCACCTTAGTCTATTGAAAATCAGATTGTGTGGGAATAATGAAGCACTGATTGGTCATGTTAATGGCAACAGGAAAGAAAAATGCAGAAAACTGTAATATCAAAGTGAAAGGAAATTACTTCCAATAAACTTGGCTATTAGCGTCATATGTTTCCTTACTCCACAGCTGCATTTGGACTAGAGCCCAAGGGTCTAAGAAAGAAACATACAGATGCTTCATGGAGTGCTGGCATACTATTCACATTTTTCTGCCCTTCTGAAGGGAGGGTGGAAACAATCCACACAGGTGGAGGGAGTATGGTATTTTACATATATCGAAAGCCTTAGGCTGGGTTCATGAAATTCCTTTGTCTCTTTCCGAACTTAAATAAGAATGACAAGCCATCCCCTTTAATATCTTTGGAAGATTTAGTTGGTTTTCTCACTGCATGCAGAATGGAGGACAAGTAGGACCAGAATTTCTGCCTGTGGCAGATGACTGGAACTTTTGATGAATCTAAACAAATTCCTAATACAGGCATATATAGAAGCTTTATAGCATCAATCTTGCATCCTTCTTAAAATGCAAAAGGAAGAGTGTAATAAACTAAAGCATTAATGGATAGGATCCCCTGTACTGATGCAAGTGCATTTTTATCGTGGGTTAGCACTTATTAGAGGCGACTGGTTCCACCCCATCTGAGTTGCCTGCCAAGAATCTCAAGCTAATATGGGAGCCAGACACTGAATGTGGCTTTTCATTTTAATCTTTGTTGAATAGGATCCTTAAGGTACTGGATATTTTCATTACACAGCTTGGAACCAGTGCTAGTGTATTTTGATTAAAGAACAACTGCTCAATGTCACATGGATCAAACATTGCTACTAATCTGCTGTGCCATCTGAGTAACAGATAACATATTGCATAAGTTTAGCTGTAGTATCTGACAATTGTCAGTGGCCCAAATAGCTCTGAACCTTCCCTCTTTCTTTCATGTGCATATGGCCTTCATTTTAATGGCAGCTTTTAACAACACATTTATTGTATATGGAATTGATTTAAGTTTAAACTAAAATCTGTTTGTTTTATTTAATATCACTTATATTACATAATAACGTCTTGGGATTCTTCTTGTAGAAGACTAGTTCATATGCATCTAGCTACTCGACCCTAGAATTCAAAAATAAGACAAGGAAACAAATGAATATTGGGAAAGGAATGTTGGGCACCTCTCTATTAATTTAAGTTCTCATAATAAATATTGGGTCCATTCATCCCTTGCCTTTCAGTTTTGGTAGCCATTTGCACCTATGCTAAGTGAGGAAAAGGCTTGTGTCAATATGACTTGGACTGCTTGATCTTTCACACTCACAGTCAATGCTAGTTTTGCATTTCATTTTCTTCCTTTCAAAAGAAAACATTAAAAGAAATGGGGGTAAATAAAATTCCTACCTGGCCTTATATAAGGTGCCAGTTGTTTAAACAGGGAGAGCACCGGGCCTGTCCGGGCAAGTCTTGTGTCAGTTTGCAAGATGCATCTTATAAAGTAGTAGAAAACTCTGATGTAGGAAATAAAATGGATTACTCGAGGGAAAACTTCAATATGCAGATTTCTAAATGGAAAAAAAACCACAGTATATGCAATCAGAAATTTAATTTACTGTGAGTATTGGAGCCTTAAGTCCTCGTCCTCCACCCATTCAGATCAATGGTAGTTTGTCAAATGATTGAGAACAGGACCAGGCCTGCAGAGACTTACTCATGTGGTTGCTAATGGATATCCATACAGTTATCAGTGGAACTATTCACAGTGTATAAATGAAGCATGTGTTTAAGTATTTGTTGAATGGAGGCATAAGTCTCTAAAGACCACAGATTGAGCAAAGATAAGAATAATACAATGTTTTTCTCCTCAGCTCTGTGAGTGTCTGTATATCGAATTTAAAAAGTAAAGTGAACACGGACAAAATCAAGGAAGAGTTATTACCAGCCATGCCTGCTTACCATAACTGGAGAGAACTGGCACTTTTCCTTTGGCAAGAGCTTTATATTTGTCTTGGCAAGACCCTAGATTATCACAGCTATTGCAGGCTATCATTATTGCAATTGTGTGGGCCATGTGGGCTCGTTGGCACGCTCGGGTAAAAATAAAAGATAAATAATGGTTATTTATTGGATGAGAGCTCTGAAGACTGAAAAAATGTTGCTTGTCTTTTCTGTTATTGCAGCACCTAATGTAGCTCCTTCTGATGTTGGAGGAGGAGGTGGAAGTAATCGAGAGCTGACGATAACATGGATGGTGGGTATTTAAATGAAACTGCACTGACTACGTACTGTACTGAGCATACAGCATCAATTCTTGTTCCCACTGACATCAGTGGAAGTTTTGCCATTGACTGCAGAGAGGGCAGGATTGTGCCCCTAGTAAGTAAGTTGGCAGTCTTGTCAAGAAGGAAGGAAAATGTTATTTTAAATATTTATTCATCTTCATGAAATATAGCTTTCATCATCTCTCTGATGCGCTGGGCCCGTACTGCATAGATTAAAACAAAGAAGTACAGTCCCACACCAACCCACTACAGTAGTGGAATGCAGAGCTGGAGAACAACACTGATTGCTAGAAAAGCTTCAGAGTAAACAAAGCCATTTGTATATTGCAGGCACAATAAGTGGTTTCACCCTGATATTCTGTCTTTAGAAAATCTACTGTAGAAGTATGTAGTATTACTGTTTTCCTTCTGGGGCTGGAGCAGTTCTTTGGAAAATTCCAGCCACTGAAAAAGAAAGCAGTTTGGAATGTCTGGTCAAAAGAGAACCAGCGAGGAAAAAAAGAAAAACAAGGGGCTGAAGAGAAGAGAGGCAAGAAAATGGGAAGAAGATAGAAAAATGGAGGAGACAAGGGTAAAAAACAACTGGAAGGAAGATCACATGTAAACTAAAAATGGATGGGATGGAAAGGAGAGCCAAGGAGTTAAGAAGAACAAAGCAGACAAGCTACAGAAGATGAAGTATGGCAAAGAAAGAGAAATACCTTATGTAAAATATGGTAAAAGAAAGAGTTGTGGAAGTTTATACTTGCTTCCAGCAACCAGAGGTGACAAAGCTATACATTTTAAAAATAACCAAAGTTATCTATTCACTTGCCCAGTGTCTCATGGAAAGTAGAAAATACATTCTTTGTTTCTTTAGGAATGGTTGATAAGTCAGATGTAGCTCACACTATATGTACCTCTGCTAAGAAGGCTTTCTCTTTGGGGAACCAATACATAAATCCATATGCCTGTTGCTTGTGTGTGTGTGGCATGCTGTATTTTAGAGTCATTAAACCCTTTGGGAGATAGATGTCAGACATGACAATTGTAACTAACCACAAATTTGGGAGAAAGGCTTCTTTTTTTTAATTTCGGGTCAAAATGTTTTCAGTTGTGTTTTGTCTGCAACAGTAGAGGTGCAAGTGTATGAATTGACTTGGTGACAAGAAATTTAAGTTTTAAAAAAGGAAACCTTCAATATTCTGTAAAAATAGGCTTTCAAGGTAGCTTCCTCAATGCCAGTAACCAGTCCTTTAGACAATATGCCATTTATTTTCCTTTTGCCTTTATTTGCTCTTTGAATAATGAGAATCAAATAAAAACACATGCGGTGCACAGTTGAGCAAGACAGAGAATGGTTTAAAAATATGCACAACTGTTGTCTCAGAGAAACATTTACAAATCACAGTGTTGCATCTTGTACTGCCTGTAAAGAACTATATTCATGCAATGTTGGCACCAGAGAGACTTGGATAATTGCCAGCTGCAATTACATTAAAAAAATATATATATAACCAAGAGAAGTGATTAATGCACATTCTGAAGTATAAGATCATGTTCTTTCTAATGGCCCCAAATAGATTTATGTTCCAATTATTTCCCTTAGCTTATGTCACTTATTCCTGCAGTTCTGTAATGGGTAGTTCATTTAACCAGTCAGACTATGTGCATGTTTCTAATTTCTGTTTCTCAGAAAAAATCCTTGGTAGATAGATATGCTAATGGAAAGTGGGATATTCCTATCAAGGTTAAACTTACTATGCTAACCTGACACAGCACAAATTGACTCATGTAAAGGTGTTTGTTCCCTGAAATGTACAAAATTTGCATATGCTGTTCCAATAATTTCTTAATTAATGACATGAGAACAGAATATAAGAGAAGTTGATGTGGCTGCCAACACCTACAGCATTTGCTGTGATTCATAATCTCAGTTTGTATGAGACATTTGGGGATCCAGCAAAGCTCTTGGAGGTTTGTTTTTGTTTTGCAGAAGTAGGGATCTGGGAGTAGTCTTTCTATGTGGCCTTTCTCCATTTCTTTGTCAACAGCATTCTTAATTCCCTTTCTCGTTCTCCTGTGAGAACTAGGATTGGTGGGTATTGCATGGCATTCAGCAATGTATAGTTATTAATTTCAGTGTGACATTTATGCTGACTATCTTGGCCCTTTTGGCTGATAGCAAAAGAACAACAGGAAAATATATCAGAGTGGGCATCTGTGTTTGGAATTAAAGACAAATACCTAAAATTATGAAGGTAGAGCAGGTGGAACAATATCTGTTGATTGAAGCTTCAGAAAAAAAGATGAAGCAAAAGAATGAATTTGTGTAATTGGAAGGTCTCCTTAGTGCCACTGGAAAGAGATCTGTAGACAAGAAAGGAAGAACCTAATGTTCATGGGTGGCAGTGATAAAGATGGCAGGAGTGTTGTGGGACCATTGATTAAGGAAAAAAATTAAAGAAAAAGTGTAGGCATGATCTATGGTTTGGGAATGGAGTTGGAAGAAAGAAGATATGGGTAGTAGAAATAATATACTGAGGAGAATTGCAGGTAAGTATGGAGCATGTATCTTTGCACACCCTTCCTCTCCCAGTTGGGGAAAATTGAAGGAATGAAGATGCTTAAAAGACCATCCCATCTGGCCCTGGTTTGTTTTTTCTGAAATACTACAAGAATGAAGATAGGGTTAATATGCTATTAACTAACAATTTTAACCCAAGATAAAGGGGGATAAAGTACAGCATGACACTCTTTCCATGTGAGCTATGATTTCTAGATCTTGTTGGGAAAATTATATGGAACAGTTTTGAATTGGAAATGCATTTCTGTTGAAATCTAAACATCCCAAAATCATGCCAATCTTAACGAAATTTCACGCCAGAAAAAAAAATCCGGGGAGGTAGTTTTGAGTATTGAAATGCGATGTTTCAACATTTTTAACTGAAACATTTTGATATTTTCCTTTTGAGCCAAAGTGCTTTTAACTTCACCTTTCAAAAGCTGGCTCACCTTTCAAACAGAACGTGCATGCACACCCCTTTGCATAATAATACAAAAATAATACCATTTAAAAATCTAAATCAAAGTGAATCAAAGTGATTCAGTCAAACCCAAACATTTTTAATGAAATATTTTGGTGGGGAATTTCAGAATTTTTGAGTTTCATTCCAAATCAGAATGAAAACAAAGTTCAAATCTCAAAATCCTCCACAAAATGGAATTTCTGTTTTCTGCCCTTTCCACTTTAAACTATTTTTAATTCTAAAGAAATCTGATCTACATTGTCTCTTGAGTGGGTGCTAAAGTAATGGGCAGCAGTATCAAACCTGAAGATAATATATTCCCACCTCTGTCACTCTGCTGCAAGTCCGTTGCCCCTCAAATAAGCCCTTGTAAGGTTGCTCTGTTGCATTTGGAGGGCAACTGTCAAAGACATCAACCTCTGCTCAGCATTCAGGTTCACACAGAAATAAAGGAAATGATAAATACATCTTGTAGCTCTGTTAATAAGAGTCTACTCCATGTCTGTCATTGAACAGCCATCATAGGGCCCAGCCAATAACAACTGGATCCTGTCTCTGTATACCTACAATTGTAGGAGTCTCTGTTTCAGAATACAAGGCATGTGGGTCTGGACAAGTATTCAGCCAGAAACATCACTTTTAAGTGACATGAGTAAGGCCCTACAAGATTCTGTAAAGATGATGGATCGTCATCCATGTGCCTGTGAGGAATGTATGAAGTCTTTAGGGAGTGAAGTTCTTGCAACAAAGCAGCTGAATGGATAGCACATTACCTGCTCTAACTGAGAATTTGTCATCATCCTTAAGTAGAGGAAATAAATCATCGTAAGGGTATTAATGACATAATACTGAATTTATTACTAGGTCTGAATTTATTACTAACTTTCTGTATTTGGAGCCAGTGATAGACATGACAGACATCTGTGAGTGTTTCTCTCTCTCTCTCTCTCACACGCACACGCACACGCACGCACACACACACACACAGAGTCTCTGTTAGATGCTCATTGCCACTCATCATTTCCTAAAATGACATCTTTTGCTGGAGACAACTGAATGTAGTTTTAGAACAAAATCATCTTAGTCCTAGTTGGAGACAGCATGACATGCATTTTTATAGTACTGGATCAAAAGCAGAGGTTGAACTTGATTCTTATTATTAACAGATGTAGTCAGTGTTGGAGATAGTGTGTTTTTTGAAGTGGATAGAAGCAAATCAGAGAATGTAATTTCAATGCAGTATTTTAGCAATGTATATGTGGATAGATGTTTTAAAACTTCTAATTAATGTGCACTGGTTAACCCTAAAAAGTTAATTCTTACAACTTTTGTCTCTTCAGCCTTTGTCAAGGGAGTACCACTTTGGCAAGAATTTTGGTTACATAGTAGCCTTCAAACCATTTGGTGAAAAGGAATGGAGAAGAGTTACAGTTACCAATCCTGATATTGGCAGATATGTCCACAAAGATGACTCTCTGCCCCCCTCAACAAAGTTTCAAGTAAAAGTGAAAGCATTTAACAACAAAGGGGATGGACCGTTCAGCCTTGTCGCCATCATTTATTCAGCAGAAGATGGTGAGTAAAGGTTACATATGAAAATCTACAGTCAGAGCATGATCCAGCACTAACAAAGTCAATAGGACCATAATCGGGGCAATTGAAATTAACTGAAGAATTCAGCAGGATATGCCTTCAAAAAGTATAGTCCTTTTTGGACATCACTCCTGGAGCTCTTAGTCAGGCAAAACTCCCATGAGAGTTTGTCTGAGCATATGTTTGCGCTGAGACTCGAAGTGTACTTCACTGTGGAGCAGGGACATAGCTACATGTGGGCCCGGGCCCACCCACTTCACCAGCAGGCCCGCCCACTGCAGCACCTGACAGCGGTATGAGCCTTGCTGCTAAAACCACAGGCTGGCCAATAGGGGGCAGCCACAGCTGCAAGTGGTGGTGCTGCAGGCAGACAGGCAGGGGTGGACTGCTCTCCACCCACACAGCTCTGGCCCCAAGCAGCATCTCCCCCTCCCTTCTCCTCCCAACACCCCAGTTGCTAAGCAACTGGACCATTGTCAGGAAGCTTCTGGTCACATTACCAAAAGCAGAACTGGCTGGGACCATCCTAGAGAGTCAGGGGCCCAGCCAGAAAACTGGGGCTGGCTACCCCACTGCTGTGCAGGTAGACTGTCGTGGCTAGCTCCGCTTGCATTAGCATACTTAATATAGCAGTGGGGCCATGACAACCTGGTAGTGACTTGGGCTGGCCAAGTACAAATGCTGTGGGTTGCATGTGATTGAACTTCAGCAGCTAGCCTGAGTCCCTGCCTGAATTGTGCCCAGGCCACTATTTGTAGCATCCTAGCCTGGACAGCATGCTCCCAACTGCAGTGTAGACATACTCAAAGTGAAGAACTGTAGTGCTCTTTATGAGCAGGATAGTACTGCATGGTGTCTTGTTGTCTGAACAAACCACCCACAAAGAAATTCACATAGAAAGTACCCATTCTGGATGTTTCCATAGCTAATTACAAATAAAGGATTTGAAGAATTGTCGGGGGAGGGGGCTTTTTTGCCACATTTGTTGTCTGAATGTGATACAACAGTCATATTTGGATTATCCTCAGAAGTACAGTATGATTGGACAGACATTGAGAGATGAATTGTTATATCTTGCTAACTAGACAAATAAGTATTCAAATTAGGTTTAAAAATATTCACTTTTTCAAAAAAACCCCACACTCCTGATATCTTCTAATATTTCTATCATGAGAATTACTGTCTGGAGAGGTCTACAATAGTTAGTCGCAGAGTATTTGAGGTGTTTCAGTTAATTGATGTGCATTATTGAATTAATGAAGCAAAAATGCTGTCAGTTACAGTTTTTACATGTACTTTAGTAGTAGTGATTTTTATTCTAAAATGAAGTATTTCATTTTCTCCTTATTAACAGATGGTGGTAAATCCCATCAGTCTTGATATAACAACTGTGGTATTTAACCAGACTACTGTAGAAGAATGATTAATTTGGTTAAGTTTTCAAGCCTGTTTAAATAATAATATGTGTTATAAATTAGCCCTTCCTTGCTCTTTTATTTCAGGTTAGACATTAAAACAATCAGGTGAATAATTAAATGAAAAATCCTTTGACATTTTTCTAAAACCTTTTCTATAATCCCTGTTGGAATTATTTCAAATTTGGCAATCTGCGGGATTTCAGTTAGAAATGGCATTTTCTATGCTGAGTGGAAGAAAGCATTAGAAAAAGGTAAATTCTAGAGTAGAATAATACAGCCAATAATATATTACAAAAACATTACACAATAATGCCTGCTGCCAGAAATACAAACCAGAACTATAAGGAATTGCTCAGATTTTTCATTTTGCAGAACAGAATCTGCTTCACCAAAATAGAACTCTGGCTATTGAAATGAGAGCAAATAGCCAAGAGGTGGGACCAGATAAGAAGGCCACAATCTCTCACTTCAGACTCCATTTTCATCTCGGTGTACTTTATGGGAGATTTATGCTTGTACCTCCCATTAACACTAATGGGAACTTTGTATACAAATCGCCCACACAGAGAGAGAAATATAGAATAGCCCCTTTTGTTTCTTATGATAATGCAAGATCTACACCAGCAACACTTAGCTAATGTCATTAATACTAATCCTAGTTATCAGAAAAATGTACCTTAGGATATCATCTTTAACAGCTGCTATAGCAACAGAATTATTATTGTAATGGTATAAATGAATTAATACATTGCTGATACCCGAAGAGCATTTCAGTATCCCTTCATTTCTCAGGACATTATCAATACCTGACTAGTAAATTTCCATGCCTATTAGTGAAGTACTAAATGCAGTGCTTTTTTGTGATGGTACACAGGGGTACTGAGTACCAGCACCTTTTTTGCTGCCCCCACTGCCCAGCAGGGGAAAGAAGCGCACTGCTGGAAGAAGAGGAGTGGCGCAGAAAGAAGAGGGGTGGGAGAGGCATTTTTCAAATATACTATCGATATGAGTACCAGCACTTTTTTATATATACAAAAAAAGCACTGGCTAAATGTATTTCTTCTAGAAGAAATAACAACTACTAAAAGCAAAAATTAATAATAGGAACATTAAACATTCACCTGCAACTTACTTGAGTTATATACATAAAATGGTATTGCTGTCTGAGCGCAACTGTTTAATAGAGCCATCATCCAAATGTGACCAAACACCATGGAAGCAGCAAGCAGGTGTAGCTCCAGAAAATCAGAGCAAAGCAAATGAACAGTGGTATTATCTTTCAGAAAATGAAACAAAAATATCCTTAGTGGTTGTGGTTCTATAACTCTAGTCCCAGCAAAGTAACTCAGCAACTGTACAGAGAAACACTAAACATTCAAAGTCAAATTATGCCCATGCCAGCCACTAAAGGGGGTTGAGGACAAAAAGAAACTCTTTCCTTCCATAGGGCACCGGCACAGGAGGGACCCAAAATTGCACTGTAGGTGTCAGGGAGTTCCAAACATTGTCAATAATGTTAGCAGCCTCAAAGGAGAGTACGGCTGTGCACAGCTATACGTCTACCAAACACATCAATGTGAAGGGCCTTCTGGGAAATCCAGCATACAGCTTTGCAACAGGCAGGGCTGTCCCTTGCGGGGAGTGGTGCCAAGGGTTAATCGGCCTGGGCCCCCCCCTGCTATGCTGGAGGGGGGCGGGGCGGGGCTGGCTGACCCGCCCGCCCTGCCCCTGCGGACCTGGAGCTGCCAACGCCAGCCAGCCCTGGGAATCCGAGGCTGCAGCTAGGAACCCGAGGCCACAGCCGGGAACCAGCCCTGGGCCTGGCTGCAGCCAGGGACCAGGTGGCAAAGGCGGGGTGGGCTGGCCCAGAGGCTGGGCTCTGCTCTGCCTCTGGGCCAGTTGCTCTGCCCTGGGGGTGGGGCAGGCCAGCCCAGAGGCCAGGCCTTGCCTTTGGCAGCAAGCCAAAGGCAGTGGGGTAGGGATAATGGGCTGCATGGCAGTGGGGAGCCTGCAACACTGTGGAGCTCAGGGTGATCGCCCTGCTCGCCCCCTCTCCGCCCCCCAAAGGACAGCCCTGGCAACAGGCGTGGGCATTAGGACTTGTATGGTGAAGATTCCGTCTAGCTCTAATGACACGGCTCACCCTCTCACTGCACTAACAGCAACAAATTCCACAAGGTTTCCTTGGGAGGAGAACTGAACTAGGAGAGATGCGTTCAGTCAAGAATACATCTTGTGAGGCAAATTTAATTGCTTTTTTTTTTAATTATTGGTAGAGGTACAGAATTGACAGAAAAGTACAAAGGGAGCAAATGTCCTATATTTGAGCTGTAAAGGCAGCTAAGAATAGAGTCTGCAAAATATTTATAGAGTGTAAATACCAAATAAGGAACAAAATTAGTATTAGTGAAGGAGGTATACATAAGCAAAAGGAGGGTGAAATATGAAAAGGATCATTTGAATTGTCATATTAGAGTAATCATCCTGACAGTAAGAACTATTGGGCTATGGAGTAGTCTCATAAGGGAAATGATGAAAGACGCGTCACTTGGGCATTTAAATCTTGGACATTGGATGAAACCCCAATAAATAGTACAACGGGAAACAATGCTGCGTTTCATGGAAAGGGGCAAGATAAACTGGTCTTTTCCACCTCTAATCTCTGCACAGCTGTGATTCAGCAAATAACACTACCAACAGTCACAGGAACTTATCAAATGTATTACTAGAGATTACAGACTACATAATCATCATCTACACGTTCATTGCTGCTGAGTGATGTTTTGTCTTAAAGCTACATGTCTGATTATAATCCTAGATATCTTTATTCATTTTTAGTGCACTACTTTTATTTTGTGCTTCCATGTGTTTCATGCAAACATGTTTGTACTGAAATTGCGTTAGCTAGCACTAATCAGTGCTTTTTTTGTTTTTAAAAAAAAAAAAAAAAGTCCCAGTCTTCAGTACCCCGGAGTACTATCACAAAAAAGCCCTGGCACTGATCATATTTAGTTCTGAAACTTTAGATTGCGGTCTTTATGTTTACCTACATTTTTGTAATTAGAAAATAGCCTTAGCATCAGTACCTCTGTTTTTTTAAAGTTATACCTTTGAATTATGAACTGTTACTGAAAGACAATGAAAAAGAGTAACTTTGCACACAAAGTGAGTCTGTTACCTTGCATACTTTTCATAAGAAAGGTAACTGACTTTTTTTCCCAAATAGTGACTGTTTTGATACATAGTTGACTTGTTGCCCAATTGGAAGATTAAGAATATGAAAGCTTTCCTGTGCTGAGGCAGCAGTGGCTGTTGCAACTTGTTTCAAAAGACCCATAAAAGAGAATTGATCTAAGCTTGAAAAATGGAATCTTTCATAGATCCTGTGCTCTGTTTATGCATTTTTTACATACATTAACTCCTTTTAAATACAAGCAGTAGAGTGAAGTTATCAGCTTCTTATAATTAAACTAGCACCTACTGTTCTAGGCATTACAAGTTAATTTTTAAATGAAATGAAAACTTTTAACATTCAAATGGTCTCAATTGTACATTTAACACAATTTTCAAATGTTCAAAGTTCAGCACGCACAAACATTTGCATGTGTCGAACTTCCATGCACAATACCTAGTATGAATGCACATGCATGGTCAGTTAAAAGCGATGTAAAAACAGGTTAGAGACCTCAGGACTTGGCCTTGTAAAAATGAAAAAATAATATGAAATATTAAAATGGGAAAAGAAAATATAGCATTGCACTTGATGGGACTGAATATTTTCCATATGTTCAATCTTCCAGTTCCTAATGAAAAGCCTAGAAATGTGAATGTGAAAATCATATCGTCTTCTGAAGTCTCTGTTTCCTGGGAACATATTTTTGAGCAATCTGTTGAAGGCTATCAGGTGAGTTCAGAAGTGACACTTATAAATGTCTTCAAATTAATTTTAAATACATGAATTGATTATTCACCAGCAATACACTGTAACTCTTAATGTTGAATTGATGTTTGCTAAATCTCTACCTATTAGACATTTCATATCATGTATAATTTTTTTATACTAAGATTTAAGGCTTTTGGTCAGATCACTGGTTTGAGTATGTTGACATAGTTTCATAAAATCTTTAGAACTCCATAAAAGAACTTTGCCAGTATTCTAGTATAGGATCCAGCCCATAAATGTCTCAGAACATGTTCAAACTAAGCTTTGGGTGTAAAACGTTCACTGTAAACTGTAAATTCTTTGTCCATGGAGAAATAGACTTAATCCCATGATTCTAATGTGTAGGGTAAAGCAGGATTTGAGGGAGCTGGTCTGCATTTTATGCTTGCCATCCAGCACAAGTGTGCCCTAGCAAAGAGGAATGACTTGGGAGCAATGCAGGCCATTGGTTCACAACAACTCAGATCTGCCAGCCAAACATTTCCTTACTCTTCTGCAAAAAAGGGGTACAACTGCAATCAGACAGATGCAGAAGTTGGCCACGGAGTAGCCTGGGTTTCTTCTTGTACACAGTGGCCTCTGGAGAACTTTGCTGCATACAGCCTGTTTACTTTGGTTGTGCTCTGAGAAAAGGATTTGGATCTTGCTAAATTAATTATTTGCTTTGCAGTTTTAATTGTCAGATGTATGATATTTACCTATATACTCCAAAAAGAACATGTGCAAATGCAGAGTAGCTGCATAGAATGTATTTTCTGTGAGTGGCATTTACATATAAGTCACCAGGATCAGATGGTATTAGCCCAAGAGTTCTGAAGGAAATTGGTTGAAGCGTTTGTAAAGAATAGAATTATCACACACACAAATGAACACGATGATTTGTTGGGGAGGAGTCAATATGCCTCTTGCAAAGGGGAGTCACACCTTGCCAATCTGTTAGAATTCTTTGAGGGGTCAACAAATGTGGACAAGGGTGATCTAGTGTATATAAGGTACTTGGACTTTCAGAAAGTCTTTCATAAAATTCCTTACCAAAGGCTGTCAAGCAAAATAGGCAGTCTTCGGATAAGGGCCTCTCCTTGATCAATGACTAATTGAAAGATAGGAAGCAAAAGGTAGGAACAAGTGGTCAGTTTTCACAGTGGGGAGAGGTAAATAGCAGGGTATTTGCAAGTGGATTGTGATTTCCTTGAATTTGTTCATGTTTATTCAATGAATAAAAGTTTTACCCTATGGATTGAGAGTAAGTATTCTAAATTTGAGAATTTTGATTAGTTGTAATTGTTTAAGTAAAGTTGCATGCTGTTTTTCTATTCCCCAATTAGATCAGATCAGCACTTCCAGTACAAATACCAAAATTAACTTTCCACAGATCATTCTCCACATCAGTTTGATTGCTTGAATCTTTGCATAAAACAAACACACAAATAAGGATCAGGATGGGATTACGGCATAGACATTTTAAGTCTCTGCCGATGATCACAGCTCCTGGAGTCAAGTGATTACATCAGAAACTCAGCTTTCATTTAAATAAATAAGTTTCCAGCCATTACTGTTATAAAGAAAAACTTGTAACTGTGACAATAGTATAAACAGTGCAGCAATGTCTGCCCCATTCTGCAGACAGATGGAAACAGTAGTTCAGAGAGGTGTCAGTTATTGCCCTATGAATCCCAATGGAATGTTATTTCCAAGACCCACTGCCCTGGGGGGCTCATCAACATCATCCCAGCAGAGGATTCTATGTGGCCCAGGCTACTGGCCCAAGCAGATGTACACCAGCCCTTGGGGTGAATACGGGAGAGCTCTGCTGGTGTTGCACCTGATGGTCCCAAAATGAAAGTAGTCCCTGCTGCTGCTATTGGTAGAAGGAGAGATTATCACGCTACTGGGGAGGGGAGAGGACAGGACTCTGAAGCTGCAGCATTGGATCCAGACTACAAGACAGCTACCTGGAGGTCTGTGTCCTGGACTCTTACTCCAGGCCCAGAAGGGGTGCTAATGTGGTCAAAGTAAAGTTGTTTAAAAACTGGAATGTGAATACTCTTGGATTTTATTTAGTTAGTTAGTTAGTTAGTTAGTTAGTTAGTTAGTTAGTTAGTTAGTTAGTTAGTT
>ML685797.1:9914928-10017769 GCA_007922175.1 Pelusios castaneus
GTTAGTTAGTTAGTTAGTTAGTTAGTTAGTTAGTTAGTTAGTTAGTTGCATTATTGTCCAGCACTGGCACAAATTTATCAAAACTCTTAGTTAAATCAGAATACTTTCTCCTTTTCATTGTCATCCTTCTCATTCCCTGAAAGAAAACTCTCTAACGACACAACAGTGTCTCTAACGACACAACAGTATCATATATTTAAGAGTTAAGGATGCTGAGTGAAAAGTAGCTAAAGGCATTTTCTCTGTGATACTAGCCTTTTCACACCAGGAGGAGTCAAGTTTTCTTGACACTAACGCAGACTTTGAGGACAGTGCCTGAGGAGTGTGTTGAGTGTGAACTGATAAATGTTGCAGTTAGTGAGGTGTGTCCTCAGCTCACACCTAAAGGGAAGATAAAATATGAACTACCTCCCTCCATATGGAGAATTGAAAATGTATGGGTGCTTGTCATGCAATCTTCAAAAAACAGAGCTACACAGTAGATGGAGTTGTAGTGGATGTATATATATTTCCTGATTCTTACATGGAGTAAATATATAGTTTATGGTTATGAAACTGTTTTGTGTTTTTAACTAGCTCTCCTTGCTAATATCAATAAAATATATTAAATAAGCAAAATAAAACAGAATTCTGTCATACTTTGTCATGTTTCTTAGAAGGGACATAGATAAATATGAAAAATTGTGTTGCAACTTCTCTGATTCTAGCAGTTAAGCTTTATTGCTGCTTTATTTTGTAAAATACTTGGGGTTGTACAACTCACCATCATGACATGTTTCTTTTGTTACAATAAAGAATGTTTTTTAAATTTTTTTCACGTCAAACCCTCAGAAGGATTATCTACAACTTCTTCCTTGATCATTGTAAAAATATCTCTCCCTTGCTTACAATGCGTTAGATTCTCTGTGGTATGGTTACATCTGGACACACCAGAGGAACGGGACCACAAGAGAGTTAAATGAATTTCCCTGATCTTAGGACTTGCAGGCCGAGCTAATTTATGATGATTTTCAATGGTCCCTATTGAGCCAAAGATTATCAAACAACTCCTTTCTCAATCTTGGCTCAACCCTTACAGTGAGAGCTGGAGTTGGGTTGACACAAAACTGGCAGCACCTACAGGGGATTCCGATGCCCTGGGAATTCCTATTTGAATAGATCCAGAGTGCCACAAAAAGGAAGAAACTGACTCCAAAATATGACCCAGAATCATCTAATGAAAAAATTCCATTTGTGATCCAAATGTACTGAACCATTTGGGCAACTGAATAAGCTGGTGGCAATAAGGTATGTGATTTTGATTGAAACAGAGTATAGGATGACCAGCGAAGAACAGAGATCACATGCTCCATAGACATTGAAAGTATTTGAATAATATGAGAGCTCTAGGGATTTTGTAAAGGGGGAAGTGTCAGTGTCTCAGCACTCAAGGAAATAATTCGTGGTTTCCAAAAATAAACATCGTGACCCAAATATATAGACACATTAACATCCTAAGTAGGTAGGCAGATAAAAGCTGTACAGTCCTCTGAGAGTAACGCATACAGGTCCCATTGTCACAGTAGTTAAGTCCAAATCGTTTTAAAAAGATTTAATGTATTTGGGATTTAGGGTAATTTAATTTTTAAAGGGTCTTATTCCTGCAAGGGATTTAAATCTCATCTCAGTGGAGTGGCTTTAAAGCTTCATTCCTTTTTCTTGCTCAACTTGTTTTCAGCTGTATATTTCTTATATTAGAATGCATCTAGTTTTACTGAGTGTAGATGAATTGTAGGAATTTAGAAAGTTTCTCCCAGCTGAGAGCTATTCAAAGACATTGGACAACTGCCCAGTGATCAAAAAAAGCCTTAGTGTTTTAACCACCCCTAGCTAAAATATGTACTTAGCATATCAGAATATACAAAAAATGAAGGAGTGAGCTCCTGGCAGTCCCTGTACAGGATTGCATGACATGACAATAGCACCACCATAATGCTCATACCTTAGCTAAGAGACACTTGACCACCTACTGTTTGCAGATGTCACTTTACTGCATGCTCAGGCCCATTTGGAACATCAGGGCAAAAATAGAGATAGTGGTCAGATCCCCTTGTTCCAGATGCAAAAGCTCCAACCACTTAAGGAGAAATACCTCAAGCTGTCAGTAGTGTAGGGCACATATAGTTGAGCAGTTCTGGTTCTCTCCAGTAGAAGGCAGAGCCACATATATAACAGTTCATTACACTTCTGTAGAACCAAAACTCTACTCTGAAGGCACCTCTACACTACAGAGTTAAGTCAATTTAAGTTGACATCCAGTCGCCGCAGTGATCAAGTCAGTTGGCTGTGTCCACATCTCACACATTGTGTCAGAGGAGCACATCCTCACTAGCAACGCTTGCATCAGTACACAGAGCAGTGCTCCATGGACGGTTATCCCGCAGTGCAGCTAGCTGCAAAGGGTTTTAGGAAGGGCATGCAAGGCCTCATGAGACCCAAACATTGTCACGGGGAATGGGAACGTGGCTTCAGCATCACATGATGCAGTTTCCTCCCTCCCACCTTCTTTTCTTACCCTGATGTCAATGGCAAACAATCCATATGTTTTCATGCCTTTTTTTGAAAAGCTGGCTCAGCGACATGTACGTCATAGGCCAAGGAGCATGGACCCCATTCAGCTGTGTGCTCTTGTTGTGAGCGTTACAAACACCTCATGCCTTATCCTGCAGTATTTCCAGAGCCAAGACAGGAGCTGCCACACAGAACATTGCGATATTTTTCAAGCAGCCCTGCTGTTAGCCATAGAAAGAAACAATTCCCAATTGCTGGTAATGGTCATGCAGCAATGAACATGGTGGAGCACCATTTTTGGTCCTGGGAAACAAGCAGTGGCTGGTGGGATTACATTATGCAGCTATGGGATGATGATCCCTGACTGCAGAGCTTTCAAATACAGAAGACCACTTTCCAGGAACTGTGTGTGGAGCTTTTCCCAGCCCTGAAGGGCAGCAACAATAAAATGAAACCTGCTTTGACAGTGGAGAAGCAAGTGGCGATCACACTGTAGAAACTAGCAACACCAGATTGCTACCAGTTAGTGGGGAATCAATTTGGAACTGGTAAATCCAGCATGCAAGCTGCTCTTATCCAACTATAGAGGTCCATTAATCAACTTCTGCTCAGAAGGGAATGTGCGAGATTTAGTGGATTGTTCTGCCATGATGGGGTTCCCTAACTGCAGTGGGAAGAGGGATGGCATGCAGATTGTTATCTTGGTATCAGACTACCTTGCCAAAGAATATATAAACAGAAAGAGATAATTTTCTGTGGTATTGCAAGTGCTGGTAGAATATAGGGGACATTTCAATGACATTAATGTGGGAACCCAGTTCTTTCAATCTTTCCTCATGAGTCCAGTATTCTAGATCTTTAATCATTTTTGTTGCTCTTCTCTATACTTTCTCCAGTTTGTCCATATCTTTCCTGAAATGAGGTGTCCAGAACTGGACACAATACTACATTTGAGGCTTAATCAGTACGGAATAGAATGGAAGAATTACTTCTCATGTCTTATTTACAATACTCTTGTTAATACATCCCAGAATGATGTTTGCTTTTTTTTGCAACGGTGTTGGACTGTTGACTCATATTTAGCTTGTAGTCCACTATGACAACCAGATCCTTTCCGCAGTACTCCTTCCTAGGCAGTCATTGCCCTTTTTGTATGTGTGCAACTAATTGTTCTTTCTGAAGTGGAGTACTTCACATTTGTTCGTATTAAATTTGTCCTATTTACTTCAGACCATTTCACCAGTTTGTCCAAATCATTTTGAATTGTAAGCCTATCCTCCAGAGCACTTGCAACCCCTGCAGCTTGGTATCGTACACAAACCTTATAAGTTTACTGTCTATCCATTATCTAAATCGTTGATGGAAATATTGAACAAAACGGGACCCAGAACCAATTGCTGTGCTACCCCGCTTATTATGTCCTTTCAACTTGACTCTGAACCATTGATGATTACTCTCTGGGAGCGGTTATCCAACCCGTTATGCACCCATCTTGTAGTAGCTCTATCTCAGTTGTATTTCCCCAGTTTATTAATAAGATGATCATGCGAGACCATATCAAAAGCCTTACTGAAATCTAGATATATACTGCATCTACCACTTCTTCTCTATCTACAAGGCTTGTTACCTTGTCATAGAAGGCTCTCGGGCTGGTTTCACATGATTTGTTCTTGACAAATCCATGCTTACTATCACTTAACTCCTTATTCTGTTCGGCTATGTCTACACTTACTAAAGTTAGTTCGAATTAGTTACTTCGAACTAACTAATTCAAACTAATTTTAGTTAATTCGAATTAACTTAATTCAAACTAGAAAAATTTAGTTCGAACTAAGCAAGTGCCATGAATGGCACTTGCTTAGTTCAAATTAGCGAATTGCATTGAGTTCAATGGGCCAGTTAGTTTGAACTAAGCAATTAGTTCGAACTAACATGGCCACATTGGTTAATTTGAATTAACTAGTTCAAATTAACCCTTAGTTCAAATAGCATATTTGAATGTATTAGTTCAAATTAAGGAAGGCCTTAATTAGAACTAATTAAAGCCTAATGTAGCCATGGCTTTAGTTAGTTCGAATTAAGCTTCCTTAATTCGAACTAACTTGCCAGTGTAGACATAGCCTTCTAGATGTTTGCAAAATGATTCTTTAATTATTTGGTCCATTATCTTTCCTGGTACAGAAGGTAAGCTGACTGGTCTGAAATTCCCTGAATTGTCCTTATAGAATTTTTTCTGTTAAATATTCATTTTAAAAACATAAAATATCGCACATGTCTTCTATAGCCTAACCATTGTAAGCATCATTACTTACCTAAAACATGTCCTAAAAGACAAAAGCAGATGAAGAAATACTTAAGTATTCAAAAACAACTAAATTCTGATAACAGGTTTATTAAATATGTGGTCTTGCTTTGATATATATGTTCAATGCCTATTCAGAGCTTTTAAACACATAGTTCCCAGAGGAATGGGCAGGAAATGGATATCAGGTTGTGTTGTAGATCCCTTTTTTAAACTTCGTTACTGTGCTGCCAAACTGCTTTATAAATGGCTTATTATAACCTTTACATTCTGGGAACAAAAGTACTGGATGAATGTAGCAAAAGCTATAGTGGATAATAAATGTTAGTAAAAGTATTTTGAGCAGCATCTTTCATAAAGGGAGAAGGGTCCGTCCAGCTTGAACTGGATAGGATATACTATGTGTGGGAAATGATAGCAGCATAAAAAAAAAAAGTTGGTTTTGTAGGCATTGTATTAGCTAGAATGTCATGAAATAGAATGTACTGTACAATTTCTCAAGAGTGTCATTTCTGCTTTTTACCTTAGAGTACATTGTAACCTAATAGAACAATATTAAAGTTGAACATAAAATTTTCAGGTATAAAAGAGCAACAGCAAAATAGCCGTGTTTTATTAAGGCCCAACCCTGCACCCAGTGAGATATATTGCAAAACTCCCATTGGCTTAATTGGGCACAAATCTGGTTCACTGATACCAAAGTTTCTGCATCAAATCTGAAGTATTTTCTGTTTCTTGATACAGTCATATCATGTGTATCGGGGTAAGAGGCAGCAGTTAGCCAGAAACCACCTTTGTTTTTAAATTACTCTGTACTCCAGTCTAAATGATAAAGTTTCTGTACAATTTCATTATAATGAACTGCAACAAATTATCATTCAATCCAACTGTGTACAGATTCGTTACTGGACCGTTCATGATAAAGAAGCAGCTGCACAGAGGGTGCAAGTGAGCAATCAGGAATACTCTACTAAACTGGAAAATTTGAAACCTGATACCCGGTACCACATAGATGTTTGTGCCTTCAATAGTGCAGGGTATGGCCCTCCCAGTGATGTTATTGATATCATCACAAGAAAAGCACGTAAGTAAAGGAGCTTTGAATTTATTTCTAAAGTTCAGTACTTCAGTACTATTAATTTGCATTGTGCATATATTAATACTGAAGTCACTGGATGTGACACCCAACACACAGAGTTTTTCTGGAGGGGCTAAATTTGGCACTGACACAACCCCATGTATGGGGCAGCAGGTAATTGTGGAGTAGGGACTCTGCAGAGGCTGTTCTTCTCCACTCATCACTGCCATCGTGATGCGGAAATCTGGCACAGTCACACAGGAGTGATCTGATCCAAGAGGAATGAAGGCTTGAGTTCACAGATTATAACCTCAAGTGAAGATTTATACAAAACTTGTGCTGTGGCTCCCTCTCTGGAGATACCTGTAAGGGGGACTGATTTTCTGAATGTGCTGAACATCACCTTTTGAAAATCAGGCCCCTCTAAGATGGCTCAGTTTGGGTACCCAGAATCACTAGTCAGTTTTGAAATCCTGGCCGGTAGCTGCTGTTTGCTCTGTCTCCAGAATTAAATAATAATGACTCGCTGAGTGATATTTAATTAAAGACAGTGTTTCTTTATTTAAAAATGTGCTTGCATGGTTTAAGAGATTAACATATGGGCTTTATGAATAAGGTGAGCAGTTTACTATCTGACTCAGACCTGCAGGAGCATATGTGTTCAATAGGAAGATTTCATTTTACATGGCTACTAATCTAACTATAATTACACTTTGTGCAGGAAGGTACTCTGATTACCACAGAGATAAGTGCTCTAGAAATGTCTTTTATGTAATTATTTAAATATTTAAATTCAGTGAATAAGTATAATTAAACAAAACTCTAGGAGGTTCTGGACATATTTGTCTGCAAAGAAACACAAGCCCAGTTCCACAGTAAAGGATAAAAATTGGCGACTTCTGTTCTGGCAGTGCACAAATGCCAAACCAACAGGGAACCCATTGCACAAGTCATGCAAAAACGCATAGCTGGAGCCATGGAACTGCATTCCAGGAGAGAGACTGGCCTGTGTTCACATAAAGGCCAGGCATAATCTTCCTTTTTAGAAGGCTCATTCAAATGTAAATGAATGTTTGTGAAGCTTCATTGTTTCCGCACACAAAATTGTGTGTTTATTTTTCAGCTCCAAGCCAACGTCCAAGAATTATCAGTTCAGTCAGGTCTGGCTCAAGGTACATCATCACCTGGGACCATGTCAAGTCAATGTCAAATGAATCTGCAGTTCAAGGATACAAAGTATGACCTACAAAAATAGTTTCTAACTGAAAAATCCTGCATTTGGTATATTTAATAATCAGTATTGGTCTTTGGTTTCTACTGCGGCTCTAACGTGCTTGTATCCTTTAGACCACATGTTCACAGTTTAGAAGTCACAATTCTCTTTTCCCTCAGTTGTTCTGGAGGGTAGTAATGGCTACCTTTCCTTTTTATGATACGTGGGAGAGGTCCTAAAATTGTATGTTGTAACGTGGAGACAAAGTATGGAAAAGGCTGAGAATCAACATTTTAGATACACAACAGAACTGACTGCTCCCACAGGGACATGTATCTTACAGGATACATCGGTAGTAGATACTATCTTACAAGAGATAATGCTCTTTTATATTTTTGCCCTTTTTTTCCAGCATGAATTACTACCAGCCTACAGTTCTCATCCTCCCTCTGAGAACTACAACCTCCAGAATAATTTTCCTTAAAGGTCAAAGACAGTAATAGAACCAATGTGTCTAGAGCTGTCCTTAAAGGGACAGCACATCATGGTACATACAATTACAGTGCAATCACATCTACAAATTATAGGAAAGTGGTTAGTTATAGCTGTCAGGATGCTGAAACCATTAAAATTTTGTTTTCTCATTTATTTAGCATTATTTATTTGGCAGTAATATAGTTACGTGTTATATACTACATAAGCCTTTGGTGGATTGAGTTACTTCTGTGAATCATTGAAACTGAGCCGAGATCATTTCCATATGTCTGTTAAGTCGCATATTAACTTCATATTTATAATAATTTGGCAACTCTGAAACATACTAATAAAAAGAATAATTGTTCAACTTTATGAGGACTTTCTTAAATCATTTATGTTGCAGTATATAGTAGGATGTGTGCTTTTGTTTTGTTTGCTGAGCTGAAAGTATTATCCTCAGTCATTCAAGGCTTAACTTGAACTGATGTGGAAAGTTTATTTTAAAAGGAGGTGGTATTAAATAAAAGAGAAAATATCTGCTTTCTCCAAGATCCTCTACAGTATAGTAAGCTGCAAAGCCAAACTTTTTATTTAGCATGTACACATAAAATTAGCACTGTAAACTTATTCATCAAAACACTGGAAGAATGTAATTGGTCTCAGCTGCAACCTGACATTTCAGTAACTGTCCTTATTTATGGCTTTACAAGGTACTGTATAGACCAGATGGCCAACATGAAGGCACATTGTATTCAACTGGTACACATTCAATAGAGCTGCCAGTCCCCAATGATGGTGAATACGTTGTTGAGGTTCGAGCACACAGTGAAGGAGGAGATGGAGAAGTAGCTCAAATAAAAATTTCAGGTAGGCAATTCCTTTTCGTATTAGGAATGTATGGCTAGATGAATTAAAAAAATCAGCAAGGGGACACCATTTCTGGCAAAAGGATTCTGGGGTAAAACTCTGTGTATTTATCTCTCTGCGTCTTCCTGCCTCTCCAGTCTTTGTGTATATGGGGTACAATTACCGTAGTAATTCTCCAGTCTTTGTGTATATGGGCTACAATTACCGTAGTAATTCTCCAGTCTTTGTGTATATGGGCTACAATTACCGTAGTAATTCTCCAGTCTTTGTGTATATGGGCTACAATTATCGTAGTAATTTTCCAGTCTTTGTGTATATGGGGTACAATTACTGTAGTAATTCTCCAGTCTTTGTGTATATGGGGTACAATTACCATAGTATGTAGTATGTAAAATACTATTTCAGAACAAGCATAAGTATTGTATGCTGGTTTTGCCATCTTAAGGTCCAGACACTTATATTTGGTTTTTGGTTATTTTTTCTAAGCTTAAGAAGATTGGTGGAGACTGTGAACTTTATTCCTACCCTTTGTTCCAAAGGGGTAACCATCTTAGTGCCCTGTCCTCATCGCTCTTTACCACTCCTCCAATCTTTGTGTCATCTGTAAATTTTTTCAGCAAGTGATTTGATAATTACTTCCAGATCATTGGTAAACATGTTGAATACTATCTGGCTTAGTACTGATCCCTGCAGAATCCTTCTAGAAACATCTCCATTTGCTGATGATTCCCCATTAACAACTGCTTTGTGGAGATATTGGTCAGTCATCCAGTTCTTAATCCATACACAGTATGCTAATTTCAAAATCAGGTTGTTATACAGAATTAAATCCAAAATGTTAGTGTATTATAATTATATATTACAGAAATCTAAGTATGGTACATTACCTTATGTGTTATAGTGTTCTTCAGTAGCCATTTTTAACCTGTCCTGCAGATAGCTGTGTAAGTGAATGATCCTCCATGCAGTATTAATCTCTGTGTGTGACCCTCAGGGAGGAAATTTACAGTTAGAGAAATAATGGTGGCATGGCTGTGACTGGACCATACGCTTAGCAGTTGGGAGACAGAAAGAAGGCAGAAGGCCTGGCCATCCCAGTATATGGACCACAGGGCCAGCATATCTTGCAGTTTTAAGGCTCAGTCCCTGCCTCTTCCTAAGAAGAGCAGAATGTAGTGCTGTTTCCATAGCCACTAGCAAGAAAAGTTTTAGCAGTAACTTTTCTTCTTGTAGGGATTTTTCTGTGGTAGGAGCGGATTAAGCCCCCTCAGCCATAGTTATCACAGGAAGATTACTGGTGATTGTGTGATGGGATGAAGCATGTTCCCTATCCACTTTTCTTTTCCTGGTAGCCCTCCTGGAAACATATTGTTAGGAATAATGCGTGTCTGGTCTCTGGGCCACAGTGGAGCGTCTAACCCTTAAACCATGAGATATACATAATAAGCAATGTAAAATGTAAACAAAAATGTTGCTCTGTTGAAAGAATGATTTCTTAATAGAGTCCATCTGGCTGCTCAGAATAGTGACTTTGCAACAGTGCAATGGAAGTAAAAAGGTAAATTATAGCACACTTATTTTTGCAGTTAATTTAGTTAAAATCACAAGAAAAGATTTTGACTTGCAAATTTTGTTTGGACGCCAAATATATGTATAAAAATGTGGAAATACATATTCTTTCTATTCCACTCTTCTTCTTCCTCATTTTCTCTCCCTTGTCTCTCACTTTTTTAATGTTCTCTTTTTTAACTTTCCTCCTCCTTCTTACGGACCTAAAAACAACCAAGAAGCACCAGTTATAAATTTAAGAGGGAGGTGAATATACAGGAGGAGAATTTGCTCTTATCAATAAGCAGATTCCATTTTGAAAGATGTGCTGTTTTAGCATTAGTATAAAGAACGCTTATCAATCAAAATACGAATACATTCCTTTATACTGAGTAACTTGATATTTAAGAACTTATCATGAAATAATCAACTGCACATTTATTGAACTGCATTTCAGAACATTTACTGTAATGAGAGTAAAATACAGGCTTACTGCATTTTGCTAACCAATGTCTGGTGTTTAGTGATTTTTTTACCACATTATAGCAAATCCATGAGCTACGCAGTTTTACATTCTATATTGAGGTGCCACAACCAACTGAAAACTGGAACTGCTTGTTTAACCATAGGAGTCAGTTTCTGCAGCTAATAGCAGGCTTATCTATTTTTTTTTAGAAATACATTAAAGCAATCTTTTTCTTTTTAGTCTCTGACATGATTTGTTGATTGCAATGTTTTGGCATAATGCAGATATTAATGTGTTATTAAAAACTTTATCACACCTAGTTCCCTCTCACTTATCCTACTGTAACTGCACTGACTTCAGTGATGTTACACCTCCTTTTTGCCAAAATAAGTTAACAGTGGACTTTAAAATGACTTCATTCTTCATGGAGGATGGTATATTGAGCTGCATCAGTAGGACCATTGCCAGCAGATCAAGGGAAGTTGTTATTCCCCTCTGTTTGGCACTGGTGAGGACACATTTGGAGTATTGTGTCCAGTTTTGGGCCTCCCACTACAGAAAGGATGTGGACAAATTGGAGAGAGTCCAAAGGAGGGAAGCAAATTATTAGGGGGCTGGAACACATGACTTACAAGGAGAGGCTGGGGGGCTAGGTTTATTTAGTCTGCAGAGGAGAAGAATGGGCGGGGGCGGGGCTGGAATTTGATAGCAGTCTTTGACTATCTGAAAGAAGGTTCCAGGAGAGATGGAGCTAGGCTGTTCTCAGTGGTAGTAGATGACATAACTAAGAGCAATGGTCTCAAGTTGCAGGAAAGGAGGGCTAGGTTGGATATTAGGAAAAACTTTCACTAGAGGGTGATGAAGCACTGGAATAGATTGCCTAGGGACATAGTAGAATCTCTATCCTTAGAGGATTTTAAGGTGCGGCTTAACAAAGCCCTGGCTGGCTGATTTAGTTGGGATTGGTCCTGCTTTGACCAGTGGGTTGAACTAGATGACCTCCTTAGGTCCCTTCTAACCCTAATATTCTATGAACTTCACTTTCTCAAAGTGCTTTCCTAAATCTCATTCTAAATGCCTAAGTGAACCAAGAATAATTTACATGTCTTATGAGTACAGCTAGAGAGCAAAAGTGTATCATTTCTGCTTTCCCCCACTTAAATATATATCAGGGTTTCATTTATCAGAGGCTTACTTTGAAATCCTGCAAAAAATTACTTATTTTTCAAAGCAAAATGCATGAGGTTTTGGGGGGTTTTTTTGCAGCCCCAGAAACTCATTCAATATTCTAATTTTATTTTATCTTCTAATTTGCAATTTCTTTTTATGTTGATGAATAGGAATATTAATATTTATTGCAAAGATTTATCATGAGTAAATCCAATAGTATTCTTTTAATGCAGTGTAAATCAGATAGTATTCTTTTAATGTATAGCCCTAATCCCCAAATTATAATCCTCAAACACTCGTCTGTATCGTAGGGCACTCCTTCAACTACCTGGTGAGCAGCATTGCCTAGCCTGTTTTCATGGTCTGTCAGGCACTCTACACAGTGATTAACCAGCTCCACTCCTGGCACTGTGTCTTAAAGCCAGGTCTGCTGCAATGTAGAAGTTCAGGTTTGGGCTGGAGCCCCAGATTCTGGAACCCTCCCCTTTCATAAGGGCCATCCTTTGGGAGGGGGGGTGAACCGGATGATTGCCCCAGGCCCCGTGGTTATGGGGCCCCACACGGTCACGCTCCCAGCGGGGCAGTGCGGGGCCCGTGCTGCAGCTCCCCGCTCCCCCCCATGGCCACGCTTTGCCCTGCCCTCCCTGCCTTTGGCAGCAAGCCAAAGGCGGTGGGGCGGGGTAAGGCAGGAGGCTTCCCCCAGCTTCTGGCCCTGGGCCGGCCCACCCTGCCCCCAGGACGGAGCACACCAGCCCAGGGGCGGGGCAGTTGAGTGGGGCCCAGCCTCTCAGCCGGCCGGCCGGCCTGCCTCACATGGCAGATCCTGGCGGCGGCCTCAGGCCCGCTCCCCGGCCCCACACCGGTAGCCTGGGGTCCCAGCTGGGGCTGGCTCTGGAGACCTGAGGCCACTCCGCCTCTGGGAGCCTGCCCCTGGGCCTGCTGCTCCACCCTGGGGGCAGGGCAGGGGCTGCTGGGGTCCCCGGCCACAGCCAGCTCCCCCAGGGCCAGCTCCCACTGGTGGCGAGGCCTTGGCTGCAGAGTGGGCTGACCTAGTCTACCCTTCCCCCCTCCAGCATGGGATGGGGGCCCCACCCAGGCCAATTGGCCCCGGGCCCCCTCCCCTCTAGGGACGGCCCTGCCTTTCATGGGGTCTCAGAAACCAGGCTCCTGCCTGAGCCTTAGTGTCTACAGTGCAATTTTATAGCATCACACACTGAGCCCCATGAGCATGTCAGCTGACCTGGGCCTTATCGCAGGTTTTTTATTGCAGTGTAGACATACCTTCAGTCACAAAACATACTGCCTGTTTATAGAATCATAGGGATGGAAGGGACCTCATGAGGTCATCTAGTCCAACCCCCTGCTAAAAAGCAGGACCACTCCCACTAAATCACCCCAGCCAGGGTTTTGTCTAACCGGGCCTTAATCTCCAAAGATGGAGATTCTACCACCTCCCTAGGTAACCCATTCCAATGCTTCACCACCCCCCTAGTGAGAAAGTTTTTCCTAATATCCAACCTCGACCTCCACAGCTGTAATTTGAAACCATTGCTCCTTGTTCTGTCCTCTGTTACCATCGAGAACAGCCTAGCTCCCTCCTCTTTGGAGCACCCCTTCAAGTAGTTGAAGGTTGCTATTAAATCTTCCCTCAGTCTTCTCTTCTGTAGACTAAATAAGCCTAGTTCCTTCAGTCTCTTTTTCAGTCTGTTTCTTTTACACTACATAAACTTTCAGTTCTCTGTTTCCAAACAGGACAGGACATAGCACAGGTATATAGTAGGAGGAGCCTATCACACAGTTTCTCTCTTCCATGGAGCTCACCATCTGAGCTTCCTGTTCCTCCCAAGCCTATAGCCTCCCAGCAATTACTTCAAAATCTCCACTCTGACCACCAAGTATCAGTAATCCCCTCTAGAAATAGGTTAATTGGCTCCAGTTAAGACTCCAGCCCTCTCTGGGCTACATGGCTAGAACTCTGTCACAGTCTGCCACATCTATGATTGCAGTACTAAAAAGATTAGAGGGAGAAAAAAGCTAGCTCCTGTTATGTGACCATTATAAAATAATCCGAGGAAGACTTGAACTGTGAGACTCTCCATTATAACAGAAGTTGGAACTCATTAACTATTAGTTATAGAAATGTAACAGAAAAAGTTCTATAAAATCTATAACATGCTTTCAGAAATGCAGTCATACTGGAGAACTACACTTCTCACTAATGCATTTCACCCTCGGTCTCATGTTTCACAACAGACTAGGGAATCTAGAGAATAACCTCATACCTTAATGATAAAATACCTGTGTTGATGTTTTTGAAACAGCATGTCAGGTTTGCTAGATATTCTCTTGATTTGTCACTTGGCTTTATTTTTGGTGCATAGAGATGCTTTAAGTACCACTGCAGTATAAATTTTTGATACATCCAGTCCTAGCCCTGTTTAGTTTGAGAACTAAGGTTTGATTATGTCACATTTACACAGATTACAGCACATTCAGTTATGGAACAAGCATGTTTTCAAATGGACATTCTGCTTTTAAATGTCAATATTCTATATTTTCTCGTGTATTCAAATTCAATAGTGGGAGCCTATGCAAACATGCTATCAAGGTCAAGTCAGCATTATCCAGTATTATTCATGTCAGTGTTTATTTATTTATTCGTTTTGAGATTGAACAACTTCGATATGTAGAAAAAGGTAAAAGTGCTTAGTACAAATTAACTAATGAATACCCCAACACCCTGTGATGTAGTATCATCCACTCCATTTTATAGAGATAGGAACTGAAGCAGAGAGGTTAAGAATCTTGTTCAAGACCACAAAAGCAGTTAGTTAGAGTAAGGAGTAGAATTCAGAAAGTCATCCTGATGCTCCCAGTCTTGTGTTCAGACTTCTTAACCAAACATTTGGCCTATCTCCTTCTGAACTCATCTGTGGTATCCTATTGTACAGTACAATTAAGATTACATTCAGTTTTGAAGTATTATGTAAGATAACTGATAGATCAATTATCTGCAACAATTCAGCTGATGGTCACATGCCATTGCCTAATAGAGCAGTTATGTAATAAATATTGTTTGTCTCTGTGTTGGGTGCAAAGATCTAGGCCAGATATAAAGAACCTCTTTTTAAAAAAATCAGTTTTAATGGTTTTTCTTCTTACCCACTTCTTTTATCTTTTTTCCATCCTAAGGAAGATCTTATTTTGCAGTGGGTCACATTGGGTGCGTCTACATTGTAAATTAAGTCGACTTAAGCCTTCTTAAGTCAACTTAATTTACTCTGCGTCTACACTACAATTTCCTTAAGTCGACTTAAGCTGCTGTTTAAGTCGACTTAAGGAAATTTTAAGTCGACTTTATAAAACCTAGTTTAAAGTCAACTTTACTGGCTAAGTTGACTTTATTAAGTCGATTTAGCCAGTGTAGACGCGGATTAGCCCTAAGTTGCCTTTAAGTCGACTTAAAGGGCCCCCAGGGCTCCCCCACTGACCTCCCTGCCAGGGTGGCTGGCACAGCCAGAGCCTGGCATGCCCACCCACAGGGCAGGACACAGCCCTGCCCACCCCACTCCTATACCCTGCCCCTGTCCTGCTCAGCCCCCATTGTATCCTGGTACAATGGGGCAAATGCTGAGCCCCCTGGCACTTTGAAAGAGGTGCCCCCCATCCCACCATGGACCGCTCCCAGGTCCATCTAGCCCCTAGAAGTCGACTTAGGCATCCAGTGTGGATGGTCTAAGTCAATTTGGCAAGGTCTACTTTAAGTCGACCTAATTTTATAGTGTGGACATGCTAAGTCGACTTATTTGGCCAAGTGTAGACATAGCCATTGAAATTGTTACTGTCGTTTCCCCCTTCAGAACATTAGTTATTCCTGATCATTCTGATTTTAGGGCTAGAGTTAGCAACTGTGAATTTTTGCATACTTTGACTTCTAAATTGTCCAGAACCAAGTGGTTAATAGTGCAGTAGCTACTGAGGTATAACTCTAAAAGACTGTATACTCCCTGTATAGCACCTACTTTATCTAATTGTAACTTCTTTCTGTGACTGTGGCCTCTGCTTTTTGAATTGGTAACTTGAGTACAAGTTAGTGGAGAAAGACAGCAGCTTGCCAAAGGTAAACCACATGAACCGTTATTGAAAACACCGTAGTCTCTCTCAGATATGTTGAACGTCACCTCTTCCTCACAGTCTACCTCCTTTAAACAACCTCTTTTCATTCATGCTTCCTGTGAACCTGCCAGACATGCTATGGGTTCATGACTCTAAAGCACTGTAGTTCTTTTTAGTCCCAGAAAGGAAGCAAAGATTGAGGCAATCTGAGTACTCCTTGAGTGGAAGGTCTTTGGGGAGTTGGAGAGAGAACTTACAAGAGTAGTCTGTTGGAACCTAATTGCTATGCAGAAGTGTCTGAAGAAAAGTTTGCTGGATATAATAGGATTCCTGTTTTTGACTTGAACAGATGATGCCATGGTGTTTTTTTTTAAAAAAGAAAGAACAAAAATAAATAAATAAATACATAAATAAATAATACTCAGCCAGAGCCAGAGGAACACTGAGAGTAGAAAAAAGAGGTCCATTTTGAGAGTTCCAGTAGTGACTGAATTCATTTCCAGTGAAATCCCACTTGCAGGATTGGCCTCAAGGCTACTAGCAAACACTTCTCTTTTTTTCCCATCTCATCAGCAAGCAAAATAGATTTGCAGGAAGAAGTGGATTTTAAAGAAATCCTTAATGCACTTCAAGAAAGTAAGTTTTCTATTGGATCTAAATTTGATTCTGCAGCAGAGGAATTGATCATGATGAAAACTCAACATAGCGTACTGGTAGAACAGCAAATAATTGTAGAGTTGATATAGGACAGAGAATAGATATAGGACAGGTGAATATAAAAATGCCAAAAATAATTCTCATCTGATTGAGGCAGAGAATATGGACAATCAGAAATGATGAAATAATGGCTCTATTTTAGGAAATTATAAAAACCTGAGGTATCAAGATCTTTCTTTTACAAATCCAACTATTTTTTGGTAGTAAAAGTTTCAGAGAGAGATTTAGGACAAAATTCTAGTCAGAAATCTGAAAGATGCAGTTGAATTCCAGTCTCATGCTCTCCTTGAATGGCTGATTTTTTAAAAATTGTTGACCATGTGTATTCTATTCATATAAGGAAGTTACAGACAGCACCAGATCCTAAATGGGGCCTGCATCCAGTCAAGCAAGAGGGCACAACAATAAACCAAAGACCCCTGTAAAAGTGCTTGTGAATTCCTGATTTCTAATCATTTTCTGATCTTATTTAATAATATGTGATGATTAGAAAATAGCCATTTCATACAGTAATCTTAAAAAATGAACATCATCTTGTCAACTGGTTTTAGGCAATTCTTAAGAGAACCATAAATTAAACCAAATCCAGCTGAGACTATCTTAAAGATTACTCATTCCTATCTATACTGATTGCCAAGGCATGGTTTAATCGTGTTATTTAACACGTCCCTTGAGGCCATGTTGTAATATGAATTCATATTCTCATAAAGACAAGCCCAGTGATTTTAAAAGTTTGCCTGGATATAGCAGGGAGGAGAATTTAGCACCAAAGGTATTGCTTTAGGAGCTGCCTTCCTCCTGTTGTTTTTCTATCTCACCTTGGGTGTGGCACATGGAATGCCTTAAACTCTGGATTGGTAACGGACTCACTGGCCATGTCAGCAACAGGAAACAAAGTTTTGTTTGTAACACATTAACTAACATGGCAAATTGTGGGTGTGAAAATCTTAGTGTAGAGAAAGCAGATTATAGTTTAAATATATATTAGACAATTGAAGTAAACTGTAGTTGGGAGTTATGTATTGAAACTACAATTTGCCTTGCCTACTGTAGGATTAGAGTTAGCTAACACTTGTAAAAAAGCCTAACTCTTTTTCCTGATGAAGGCCAGGCCTATGTCAGATAGTTGGATAGCTGACTGAAGCATCTCATGATTGTGGAATTCAAGAAGAAAACACTCCTTGCACATTCTATGGTTGAAGACAAGTCTATACTCAGAATTACGGCAGTTTAATTTAAGGTGTGATTTTAAGCCAATTTAGATAAATCTGGGTAAAAAACTTGGTGGACTCTCTTATTTTGGTTTGTCTTCAGTCAGTTAGGAACATGTTTTAAGATGTCAGAAATAAGCTACTCCTAAAATTAAGAAAGAGTGTTTACAGATGGTCTGTTCTGTCCAAAAAATGACCAATTAAGGACGTGGACCCATGTATATCCAAGTAGTCCCACTAAACTGGTGGGCTTGCTGACAAGTGCGCCAGTCTATGCTGTCAGTTCCAGATTAGAAGCTAAAATAAAGAAAAACCCCTGAGTTTTGTACAATTTTAAACTTCTTGGTTAGGAAAGAATTGTTAATCTCCAGCTGTTACACACGGAAAGGAAAGCTGGGAGGGAGCATGTCTAGTACATACTGTGGCAGACTGAGCACTCTCAGTCCCCGTAGGTCCTGCACTTCATGTAGTGGCAGTCAACTGAGGCAGAGTTCTCCCACCTCCAAACCCCCAGCGCTATGGATCCTCAGTTCCTCCTGCTCTGGGCCAGTGTTCCCTCTAAGCTGCGCGGGTGCGCGGCCGCGCAGCAGCCGTCGCACCCCCTGCGCAGCAATGAGGGACCCCCGCGCAGCCCGGCAGCCCCTGCTGCTCCCTCCAACCCCCGGGGCCGCGGTTTTGCCACGGCAGACCCGGCCTGTGCCCAGCCTCTGGGCTGGCCCTCCCCACCCCCAGGGTGGAACAGGCAGGCTCAGGCTAGGGTCAGGAGCACGGGCCTGCCTGCCCCACGCGGCTGGGGCAGTGGGGTGCCTGCGGTCACGGCGGGCTCCCACCCGCCGACCGTCTCGACTTCCCGGCTAATCCACGGCCTCGGCCTCCCAGCACAGGGCCGAGATCAGCCTCCGGGGCTGGGGTGTGCTCCGCCCCACTGGCGGCTTCCCAGGGCCGTGGTAGGGTCCTCCCCCGCCAGCGGCCTTGGCTTCTTTCTTTCTTTCTTTGCCTGCCTTCTTTTTTCTTTCTTCCTCCCTCTCTTTCTCTTCCTTCTTTCTCTTTTCCTTATTTGTCTTCCTTTTTCTATTTTTTTTTCTTTCTCTACTTTCCTTCCTCTTTCTTCTCTTCCTTCTTTTTTCTTTCTTTCTTTCCTCTTCCTTCCTTCCTTTTCCTGTTTACTCTTCTTTCCTTCTTTCTCTCTTTCTTTCCTTCTTTCTCTTTCTTTGCTTCCTTCCTTTCTCTTCCTTCTCTTCTTTCCTTCCCCTTTCTTCTTTTTTCTTTTTATCTTCTTTTCTTCTTTTTCTTCCTTCTTTCTCTTCCTTTCTCTTCCTTCCTTCTTTCTCTCCCTTTCTCTTCCTTCCTTCTCTCTTTTTTCTTTCTCCCTTCCTTTTTCTTTCCTTCTTTCTCTCCTTTGCTTTCCTTTTTCTTTCCTTCTTTCTCTCCTTTGCTTTCCTTTTTCTTTCCTTCTTTCTCTTCTTTGCCTTCCTTCTTTCTTCTTTCTTTCTCTTTCTCTTCCTTCTTTCTCTTTTTTCCTTCTGTCTTCCTTTTTCTTTCCTTCTTTTTCCTTCCTCTTTCTTCTTTCTCTTCCTTCTTTCTTTCTCTTTCCTTTTTTCTCTCTTCCTTCCTTCCTTCCTTCCTTCCTTTTAAAAAAAAACTTTTAGAAAATTAATTTTAAATAAAAACCTTTCTAAAAATTAAATTTCAATTCAATATTCATTCAAATTCAATTAAACACAATTAATTAATTCTATTTACAATTACTTTAACTTCAATTAATGCCTATAATTTCTGTCGTGTGAGTTTACACAAAAATTTTATTCAGAAAAAGTTTTGCACACGGCTTGAAAATTTTGCACACAAGCCGCCAAACCTTAGAGGGAACATTGCTCTGGGCTGGGCTCTCCGCCCCACAGGCTGCTGGGCCTGGAGCCCTAAGGCCCGTCTGGGCCAACTTGCCCTCACTGCCTGTACTTCCTAGGTGCTGTCAGTAACAGCTTCTGGTCAGCTCTCCTCCACTCTTCTTTGCTCTAGTCTCCTCCACACTCCAAATTCTGCTTCTACGTCCACCTCCAAACAAAACACCCAAATTCCCTCACTGCCTGGCTGCTACAGGGGCTTTTTATCTTCTACTCCTAATTGGAGTCAGGTGCTCCAACTGATGCTAGAGGCCTTAATTAGAGTCAGGTGCTTTAATTGGCTCAAAGCAGCTCCCCTCCCCACCTACCCAGGGAACAGGGCCTTGCTGAGCCTGGGGCTAATATACCTGCCTTCCACCACCCTCCTATAAGGTTCTCTGCTCGATGTCCTCTTCCGAATCCCTTATTTTGACCCTTTGACCTTCACACCTGTTCTGTTTGTCATTTGTTGTCCCCCGTAATTAATTGGAAGCCGGGTCCAGTGCTTCCTCCCCTTGGGCTGGGGGAGGTGCTTTAGCAGTGGGCGGGCTAGCACCCGCCCACTTCCCCGGTTCTTCAAATAGGACCACCCTCCTATAAGGTTCTCTGCTCGATGTCCTCTTCGGAATCCCTTATTTTGAGTCTCTGACCCTCACACCCGTTCCTGTTTGTCATTTGTTGTCCCCCATAATTAATTGGAAGCTGGGTCCAGTGCTCCCTCCCCTTAGGCTGGGGGAGGAGCTTTAGTAGTGGGCGGGCTAGTGCCCGCCAACTTCCCAGTCCTTTCAAATAGGACCACCCTCCTGTAGCCATCAGGCCTGGCTCTGAAAATCAGGACTTGGGGGGATTATTCCCACCTTCTTTCAGATTTTCGGTGTAACTGTGGGCACATCACTTAGGCTCCATTTTTTCAAAGTGGCCCCTGATTTTGAATGCTTACATTTTTGGTTACCTGCCATGAGACTAAACTGCAGCTAGAGTCAGTTGCAGGAGTGAATGTCCGCTTCCCTGAGAATCAGGCCCATTAAACCTAAACCTGCGTGTTTTTTGACATGTGGCTATTAATATCTTGATAGCTTTGTTCCCTCATCTTTAAAGTAAGGATAATATAATATCTATTGTATGTCATGGATGTTGTGCGACATAATTGGTTAATGCTTGTAAAACACTTTGCAATGATGAGATGAATGGTACTGTAAATTTCCAAATGATGTCAATTTCAAGAGATAATTTTGAAAATGGAAAATTAGCTGAAAACTCCTCTTGATTTATAATCTTAGGGCTGTGTTCACAAAATGACATGGATGTCTAATTACCACTTTCAGCATTTAAATCACAGGATCAGGCTCCACTGGGATTCACAGTGCCCATGCTTAGCTGCCCCTGCACTCTGTGGGCACCTGCACTTGCTCAGCACCTGAATTTTTGCAGTGCCTTAGCCCTTGGCTGTGGGAAATTCTGATATGGAGCAGCTACTCCAGTCTCTCCTTTTCAAGGTGTTCCACTGTGGATAAATAATGAAAGTATCATTGTGCAGGAGAGACAGAGAGAGAACATACATGAGACTAGGAGTTCTGTGGCACTTTAAAGACTAACAAATTTATTTAGTCTTCAAAGTGCCACAGGACTCCTTGTTTGTTTTGCTGAACTAGACTAACACAACTGTCCTTCTGAAGCATAAAACTAACTCTGTAGCATGCTGGTTAGAGTATTTATGTGGAAAATGAGAGAGCCACGATCTAGTCCCCATTATTAATTTTAAAAAAGAGAATAGGAAAGGTTTTATAAATCAAAAGGAAAATAGCCCTGGGGGGAAAGAAGGCCCAGTAATACACAAGAAGGGTGAAATTAATGGGACTCAGAAGAGGGTGAGGTGCTGAATTTTTATTTGTTTTAGCATATCTTTAGTAGGCAAAATTATGGAGAAGCATGATCAACCAGGGGCAAAGACGACTCTCTTAAAAAAAAATAGATGAAGAGCAGTTGAGGCAGTGCAAATCAGCTAGTGTAAATGACATGCCCACTAGGATATTAAGCAAGTAACTAATTTGCCAAAGAAGTCTAAAGAAATTAGTCCTTCATACGAGCCCTTTATTTGAGCTAAGGAAAGCTCAGCACTCTCATCTGAGAGCTACTTCGTCATTCTGGATACATGTGCTCGAAGAAGAGAATCCGGAAATTGAAACTAGTATACTATAATACGAGGACATTAACTGGACAGCGTATAGAGCTGGCTCAGACATTGATGAAAAGGAAAGTATAAATTGCCTGCATTTAAGAAACCAAATTGAAGGGATTGAAGACAAAGCACACTGGAGAAGGCTATAAGCTACTATACTATGTCATATCAAATAAGAGAAATGTAATAGTACAGTTTTAGGGCATGTCTACACTGTGTCACAGCTCAGATTGTCCTCTTCAAACAGGACTGTGTTAATGTGAAGTAGAAACCTTTTAGTTAAAAAGGCGTTGTTACGGCACAGCACTTTGGTGCACACTGCTATTCACACACCTATTGTCTAGAATATGAGAATGGCCATAATGAGTCAGAGTCCATCTAGCCCAGTATCTTGTCTTCCAACAGTGGCTAATGCCAGCTGCTTCAGAGGGAATGAATACAACAGGTAATCATCAGGCGATCTACCCATTGCCCATTCCCAGCTTCTAGCAAACAGCAATTCCTGTCCATCCTGGGTAATAGCCATTGGTGGACTTAGTCTCCATGAACAAGTCTGAACTGTGGGGCAGTATAGACATGCCCTTAGACACAGTGATTCAGGAATGTGTAATGATTGTGGAAAGGTTAAATGACAGGTTAATTTTGTCTAAGGTAGCTCTTCAAAAATGAACCTCTAAATGTTATACGTACTTAAGCATCCTAAGTTGGATACGATGAACAAGGGTAAAAAAGATTTCTGAGAAAAAATGGACACTTGTACAGAGAGTGGTAACATAAGGATCATCATTAGAATTGACCTTAATGAACACGTAGAGAGAGATGCTGAGTGCTTAAACGGTACAATAGCCACTGTGGATACAGACATAGGAGCAAGGAAGGGGAAGCTACCTTACAGTATACCCAGCCCTATGACTTGGTTGTCATTAATACATTTTTCAGTAACGAGGAAGAACATTTGATTACCTATAGGAATGCCAGTATGAGGGTGCAGAAAGATTATTTTCTGCTAAACCAAAGTGATCTGAAGAACATCAGAAACTATAAAGTCATTCCAGGGGAAAGCATTGCAACTCAGCATAAAACAGTGGTGGTTGACTGTCATTATCTGTAGTATATGAGAAAAAAATGGTCCAAAGTAGTACAAAAAAATCAAGTGATAGAAGCTTAACAAATTTAGTAAGGAGTTAAAAATAAAAATGCTGGAGAAGATCTCTTTAGAAGGATTTAAAAGAAAACAAAAATCAATGATGGAATCATATTGCAACCAAAATTCAAGAATGTGCAAACAAAAGCGCAGGAGCCTTTTTCCTCAGTGAGATGAGATAGTGAAGTTTGAGATGTTAAAATCATGAAGGAAAGAAAAAATGTTTTAAACTTCAGCAACCAATGCTCCAAGAGTAGGATTTTCAAGAATATAAAAAAGCCAAAAAGATAGTGAAGAAAGAGGAATAAATGCTAAAGCTCTGGAAGGTTTATATGCCCGTTTTAAAATGAAGAAGGATGAGAAAGAAATACATAAACAGGCAAAATCCTGCAATAAAAGAACCAAAGACACTGATGGAATCAAAATAATCAAAGATGAAAGTGAAAATGCATTAATCAATGAGAACCAGATTAAGGAATGGTGGAGAAATTACTTTGAAGAGAATCCAATATAACCATTCACAGAAGTTGTGGAAGCAACATGACAAGTAAGAAAGCTCTCAGCCCTAATGGCATACCAGCAAATGTATGGAAGTGCCTACGGCAAGTAAGTGGGAATATAGTGACACAACGGTTGAATTTCATCATGAGAGCGACTGAAAAGATGCCTGATGCTTAGAGACAGAACACATTAGCGCCAATATTTAAGAGAGGAGACATACATTTATGTGGTAATTACTTCTACCCTAAACGCATGAACCACATAATGAAGATCTGGAAGGAAGTTGTCGATAAGAGACTATGAAGAGAAGTAAAATTTAGCGACAGCCTGTTTAGATTCATGCCAGGCAAATCAATCATGGATGCTGTTTCTGCATTAAGATTGCATTTGGAAAACTATAGAGAAAAAAGGAAAATCCTGCACATATTATTCATTTATCTTGAGACAGCTGATGATTACATTTGAAAAAGGAATCTGATAGTGTATGAGAATGAAAACAGATACCAGAAGACTATTTCAGATTCATCCAGTACGCTGCTGTTACCAAAGTCAGAAGCCATTGGAAAAAACTAAACAATTTCTAGTAAGTTGGAATATATCAAGAGTTGGCATGAAGCCCCCTTTGTTAATGTTAGTGCTCGACCCCTTTAGAGAGGGCATTCAGAGAGTGACACCATGGTGGATGCTTGTGTAAGTGATGTGGTGCTTGAAAGGGAGAGCACCGGGGAAGTAAAAGAAGATTTAGAGAGATGGCTGTCACCTGGGACAAAAACAGGCAAAGAGAGTGTAAAGAATGTAATTATTAAGTGTGATATGTTTAGGTGCTTGGAGGTTCCTCATGGATTACTGAAGGAATAGCATTGGTCCTGAACTTTTTAACATTTTCTTTAGCAATCATAAAGAGAGTAAATGGCTTATTAAGAGAACTTTTATACCAAATAGGAACATAACCAAGACTAGGTAAGGCAGATAGACAAAGAATTTAAAGAGATCAGAAACATGGGTACAAAATAATAAAAGTCATATTTCAGCACATTTAGCACATTATGTCCATCCCTATTCAGTAATGCAGTTAAGAACTTGCTTAACTTTAGACATGCTTAAAATTTAGCAAGTGTGCAAGTGCTTTGCTAAATAGCAAGTGTTTGCTGAGTCAGGGTCCAAATGAGATTCTGGGTAAAATCCTCTTAAGTGACTTAAAAGCATAATTCCCAGTGATTTTCAACTAGACTTAGGGTACATCTACACTGCAAAACAAGACCCACAGCAGTGAGACTCAGAGCCTGGATCAACTTACTTGGGGTCATGGAGTTTGCACTGCGTGGCTAAAAATAACAGTGTAGATGTTCTGGTTGGAACCCAGATGCTGAAACCAGTGTGGGGAGTGGGTCTCAGAGCCCACGCTCCAACCCAAGTGGGAATATAACATTCCTATTTTTAGCCTCCTAGCATGCGTAACACGCTTGAATCAGTTTTCTTGAGCTCTAGGACTCACAGCCACAGGGTGTTTTTACTTTGTATACATACCCTTAGGCTCTGAGGTGCCTGTGTCACTTTTGAAAATATTATCCACTGTTTTGAAATATCTGAACTAATCCACCAGGAATTAAATATTCTGAAACATACATGCTGCGTGGAGTGGGAGGGAGAAACTTGAAAAGTAGAAATGCCAACAGAGACTTAGGAATGACCGCCAACAGCAATTTAGACATGAAGTTGCAGCATAATGTTATGGTGGGACATGGGAAGGTAGTCAGTCTAAACTGGGGTGGCCTAGAAAAAGACGTAATTTCAGGGCATGAAGGTGATTGTTCTGTGGTATAGCTCTGGCGTAGGCACACTTGGCATGTTGCATTCAGTTCAGGACACCACTTTGCCAGAAATGTAACGACAAATCAGATGGAAGTCAGAAAAAAAAAATCAATTAAAATAATTTATGTAATAATACTATACTGTGTAAAACTAGATTAAGCCCTTTTCCCTAATGATGAACAACCGAACTGGTATTCTTTAAACTTCTACTTCAAGACTTTTAACCTCACCCTTTGTTGCTGATTCTGCATGCACCTCCTCCTCTTGCTAACTCTGATCCCATCCCCCGCCTTCCACACCTTATCCAACTCGATCCTATTCTTTCTCTGCCACCTTTTCTCGATCAAGATGCCCTTCACCTAACCACTATTTTGCCTTTCAGTTGCTGCCCTCCCCTCATGCTTCATGCATCACCCCTGACTCCCAGCAACTCAACTGAAGATGTAGCTTCAAGGGAAATCATCTTCATAGACTCTTCCACAAATAAATAATAGGAGAAAGGGTTAATTCGTTGTTGTTAATCATGTTTAAGTGTTTGTTACAAGCATTGGATCCGGTTGTATTTATATACTTAGAAGCTCATGCGATATAATAATTATGTATTAAATGTATAACTGTTGGTATTGAATACACATTGTAATTAAAAATCCAATGCAGTAATTCAAAAGCACGTTAAGAATTGTGGCCAACATTCTCTGCTGGTTTAGTTCTGTTGACATCAATATAGCATACAACGAAAGAATTTGGCCTAGTATGAATATACTATTTAAACACATGTTGAGTTTAGTTACAAATATTTTTATTGCAATAGTTATAGACCATGGGTATAGTATTTTCGGTAGGAATTTATACCATAGTAAATTCAGTCATCTCATACTATATAAACTACTAAAAATGGGCAGCTTCATGATGAGCACAGAGTGAAAGGCTAAAATACAATACAGTGGATTAATGTAGCTTACCTTTTTGGCATTTAAAGTGAAAGAGAGAAGTTTTGTGGGTTTTTTTAATAAAGAGCAGCTATAAGAAATATTACCTGTTCTCATGTTGTTGACACTTTTATCGTTAATTATTGTTAGAAGATTTTAATATAAAGACAAGATAAAAAGATTTGTTATATAAAACTGATAATGAGTCTCTTAATTTCCTGAAGATTTCACAGATTAAGAAAGCATTTCTTCATAGATATGATTTAATCTCACAATTTTTACCTAAACTCTGGTATGTAAGAATAACTGTGATAAAAAATGTAATGAGAGCCCTTCAACTTAAGGTGGAATGCTTGGAGAAAAGTGAGTATCTAACCTCAGCTAGCCTGCAAGTACTTTATTTTTAAGATTTATTAGACACATAGGAATTGCTATAAAGTTCCAGAGGGGTAGCCATGTTAGTCTATAGCAGAAAAACAGAGTCCTGTGGCACTTTTAAAGATTAACAGATTTATCGCATGAACTCCCACGAAAGCTCATGCAATAAATAAATCTGTTAGTCTTTAAAAGTGCCACAGGACTCTTTTTATAGGAATTGCTGTAACAGCTTATACCAGGGGTCCGAAAGAAAGAAAGAAAGAAAGAAAGAAAGAAAGAAAGAAAGAAAGAAAGAAAGAAAGAAAGAAAGAAAGGAAGGAGCTGGATGCCCATGAACGGGACCAGCATGTCCCCCCTCTCCCCCACATGGCTGTGCCAGCCCACAGCCCCCACCCTGGCAGCCCACGCCGTGCCGCACCAGCCCGCGCCA
Source organism: Pelusios castaneus (assembly GCA_007922175.1). Classification (NCBI taxonomy): domain Eukaryota; kingdom Metazoa; phylum Chordata; order Testudines; family Pelomedusidae; genus Pelusios; species Pelusios castaneus. Next base: position 9,941,900 of record ML685797.1, read on the forward strand.
CCCCCACACACACACACACTCCCCTGGAGCCCTTGACCCTACCCTCAAGCCCTAATCTGGCCCTGGCCAGAACTGGAGGGAAGGCAGGCAGTTGGGCTCCCAGCCAGCAGCCAGGCAGCGCGGGCCATTTTAAAAAGCCCTGCTGGCCATGGGTTGGGAAATCCTGTGCTAAACTCTTGGACGTATTGATAATTCACGTAACAGTAAGTTCTCTAGGTTATAAAAAGTATTTCCTTTTATCAAGCTTTCAGGCCACGTCTATACTAGGGAAAAAGATGTGTGTTTAATTCACATTAGACAACCTATGTTAAATAAAATGTGTTAAAATCCTAGTATAGGGAAGGCAAATTATAATTTTAATTTATGTTAACTAGTCAAGGTAAATGGGAGGGATTAATTCAGTCTCAGGCTCATCTAGGGCTCACTTAGAATGCATGTACACTGCAAAAGAACTGTAGGTTCGGAGCTCGAGTCAGCTGGGGCTGAAAAGAGCTGTGTTGATGGAGCCTGGGCTCTGAAACCTGGTTCTCGGGGAAAGTCTCGGAGCCTGGACCCCAACCCCAATGTCTGCACTGCTATTTTGAGACTTGCAGCATGAGACCAAGTCAGTTGATGCGGGCTCTGAGGTTCATTGGCATTTTTGTTGGTTTGGTTTTGCTGTGTAGACGTACCCTCAATCATTATGCATGTTGAGGAAGTCTTCCTGTGCTATAGGCTACATCTTACAGCAGTGTGCGGTCTACCTGAACTGCACACACCCGTAATGTGGGTATAGAGAGCAGTGGAGACAGTGTGGCACTTCTTGGGTGAGTAAAGACTTCCTAGAACTTTGTTACAAACTTTCTACAGCTCCACATGCCCAGCACTTCCTCCTCTGACCACCCTGCTATTTTTAGTGGTGTAGTATCTGACTGGTTCTCAACTGCTGTGTCGCAATATGTGGCTGTGTGTGTCACTGGGAGCCGGCCCCTGTGAGAAGCTGGGGCGCAGCAGCAGTTTCCCATTGTTGCAGCTTCCCGGCAGGGAGAATGGGTTCAGTTGACGGGCGGAGGGACTTTGCAGCAGCGGTGTGTGACGCTGCGGCACAACACAAAAACACCTTGAGAATGCCGTAGTATCCTGCCCTAGGGACAGGCTCTGGCAGTGTGGAGGCAACTCAGGGAAAGGCTCTACTGCCTTTCCCGACTTTTTTGCCTCAGGGAGAGACTCCAGCAGTGGGGAAAAACCCCTGGTTGGCGGGCAGAGATGAAAGTCTCCAGCAGCTTCCCATTGCCAGAGCTTTTTCCTGCTGCCTCACCCTGCCAGAGCCTCTCACTACACCTTGTAGCTATCCTATATGTACCCCAACACCACTGCCAGTTTAGACAAGGCCTAAGTGATAAACCATTAGATCCTCTTTTTACCATCCTTAATGATTCCAGTGTCTTCACTGTCTTCATGCTGCTGTAACTATGACACTATATAGCAGGAGTAGGCAACCCCCGGCACGCGTGCCAACAGCAGCACACGAGCCCATTCAGAGCGGCACTCGGCATTCTCTGTGGCACCATAGAAATTGTCACTCCTGCCACCAAAAGACACTCCAAGTGGCTTCTTTCAGGGGCGGCTGCAGTGCGGAGGTCCCTGCCACGTCCATGCTCCAGGCATACCGTGTAAAGAAGCCACCTGAACCGGCTCCTCTCTGTGGCGTGCACCACCAAAAGGAGTGACTCCAGGTAACTTCTTTCCGTGACATGCCTGTGGTTAGGGGTCCCCAGGCACGCTGCCGAGAGGAGCCACTCCAGCTGGCTTCTTTCCACGAGGGGGCCTTCGGCACCAGCTGAGGGTTGAGGAGGAGGGGCTGGCACAGGGATTGGCAAAGGTTGCTGCCCCCTGCTATATAGCTTAACAAACACGGAGTCCTGTGGCACTTTTAAAGACTAACAGATTTATTATCGCATGAGCTTTCGTGGGAGAAAATCCCACTTCGTCAGACGCTTTGAAAAATCTGTTCCCATGTCGTTAGCACTGGGGGGAGGTAGCCAGACAGCTAAACTATCTCGTAGTGCTCCATAGTTGCAACAGTATTTGAAAAGCTAAATTGAGATATAGCTTGATTGATATAGCTAAATTGAGATATAGGAACTGATTCTGCTCCTGCACATCGCAGTAGTGCAGGACTAAGCCCTGAGTGCTATGTACTCTCAGTAGCTGGCATCGGACAAAGCACATGTTCTGATATTTGGAAAATTAAGAAGAGCCACAATTCCCTCAATAATCCCTGGACTACTGGAGGATAGTGTATCTAAACTGCAGTAATTACAACTGGACTAAATCATATAATCTTAATTAAGAATATTCTGAACTGTAGTTCTCTTGAACCTTTCTATCAAATCAAAACTCCCTAGGGGTGTCTTCACAAACTAGGAGCAGCTACAAACTTGATAAATTGTTACATATTGTTTATTTGCTAGTACCAAAATTGTACTGATTAATACATTTATTTGGCAGATGTGTTCCAAAATAAATGAACTATGATTAAGAGAATACACATGTCCTGTGTGGATCATGTCTATTGAATGTTAATGTTATCAAAAACACGATATACAAGTTTCAGAAGTCATAGCAGAAAAAGCTTTAATGTGTAAAATTATTGTTTCATCAGGCTGAAAGCATTCTGGTTATATATGCCCATTATGGGACCTGCATGCCTTCTATTGATAAATATGTTAAAGAAAATAACATTGAGAGAGATGAAATCACATCAAGGATTTGAAATGGATGCCAGTTTGCTGTATAAAGATTTTATTTATTTTACTTTGGTATGTGCGATTGATTTTACAAAACATGTCATGCAGTTTTGCTTTTAAACATTTCTGATAGAAGTCCTTTTTGACTGTTCACAGATATTTATCTTAGATTTCCTTTTCCCTGACTTTATAATCAAGTCAAATTTGTCAAATTAATTGTGTTTGGTACATGCGGAGATGTGTCAAAGGAAGCTTTGGTTGATACAAGTAAAGTTGCTAGATTCTTTATTAAAATCTCTCTAGTCTGAACACATCCATATTAGATGATTCCAGATTAACAGTGTATAATATAACTTGCTGATTTTCTTTGTACATTTTTCTATAGAAGTGTCTCAAGTGAACTGAATTGGAAATCCTGTTATCTGCTTTCCATGTTAAAGTACATAGACGTATTCATGTTTCGAGTTCAAAAGTTAGATTGATATGTTTTCAGATAAAATATCTGCATTTCAAGTTTAAACTAGAACTGCTGCCTGTACTGTACTTGCCCTTTGGAAGATGGACAGGATCAGGTTAAGATGAGCACAAGATATCAGTAACTCAAATAGTGATCAAGAGGCAAGTACTGAAAGTGAGCCACCAAAAAGAAGAGGAAATTAATCCCAACTGGGATGTGATCCAAGACATCTGTGTCACAGATAGAGAAAAGTGAAAACAGGACAGCCTGGGGGTCTCCTTTGTGCTAGGGCAAAGCATGTCATGATAAGGATTTCCTGAAGGCTATCTTGAAAAATACTGTGGAGTTCCCAGTGTCTATAATGCATGTGGAAATACAGAACATCAGTGAAGGAAGATTCCATACAACCAACGGTCACTTCTGGGACAAGAAGAGAACTGAATTTGCTGTGCCAATTGCTAATGAAGACTAAGACATGAGATCATCTGCTGATGTAGGGAGGAGAGTGAGAGGCTGGAGAGTCACACTGTCATTTTCAGAAAACCCGATGGGAGCAGTCATCATGGTTTTATGGAAAATAGGTGTTGTCAAACAAACCTGATTTCATTTTTACATTAGTTTACTAATTTAATTGTGTAGCTCTTAGCTTGCTTCGATTTTCATAAGGCATTTGACTTGGTATTGAATGATATTCTGATTTTAAAATTAGGACTATACAATATCAATAAACTTCATGACAAATTAATTAAGTACTGGCCGACTGAAAGATCCTCCACAAGTATTTATTGATGGAAACTCGTAATAAAATTATGATGTTTCTAGTGAATCTAGGCTTGACACTATTCAACATGTTCATCAATGATCTGAAAGACCGATATAAAATCATTGCTGATAAAATTTGTGGGTGACACAAAGACTGGCAAAGTGGTAAACAACGATGAGGTCAGACAGGGCAGCCGTAAGTGAGATATGGATCATTTGATGGGCTGGAATTCAAAGAATATGTGTTTTTAATACAGCCAAATGCAAAGTCATGCATCTAGGAACAAAGAATGAGGGCAATACCTACAGTATGGGAGATTGTATCCTGGAATGAAAAGGATCTAGGGGTTATAATGGACAAACAACTCAACATGAGCTCTGGGTTTGACGATTGGTAAAGAAGGCTAATTTTATTCTCTGATGTATAAATAGGGGAGTAGGAGAAGACAGATAATTTTATTTCTGTGTGCAGCTTTTGTTGAGACTGATGCTGCAATACTCTGTCCAGTTGTGGAGTCCACATTTTAATAATACTGTTGAAAAATCGGAGAGAGTGCAAAGAGGATCCACAAAAATGATCTGAGGACTGAAGAAGATGGCTTATGGTGTGAGACCTGCAGAGTTGAATCTGTTCAGTTTATCAAAAATAAAATGGAGAGATAGCAAGATTACCTCTATAAGGGTATATGTATCTTCACAGGGAGAATATACAGGATACTAAAAGTTTCTTCAGTCTAGAGGAGAAAGGCATAACAAGAGCCAGTGGGTGGAAGTTAAAGCCAGGCAAATGCAGATGAGAAATTGGGCACAATTTTTTTGATTAACCATTGAAACAAAGAACCAAGGAGAGTGAGTGGTTGGTTTTTCATTTCTTCACATCTTCAGATCAAGACTAGATACCTTTCTGGAAGATATGCTTGGTCAAATACAAGTTATTAGACTTGGTGCAGAGGTAACAGGGTGAAATTTTATGAACTGTGATATGCACTACATCCGATTATATTATCTAATGGTCCCTTCTGGATTTAAAATCTACGAACCTGTGATTTTTCTGATCTTGCTGCTGAGAAAAAGAAGTGTTAGCTGGAGTGTGAAAAACCTGTGGCAGTTTAATTCTTGCAAAAGTAGCTGACGGACATTCTAATGTGGCAGTACAGCTCACTCTCATGTGAATTGATGAGCAGCTGCTTAGATGGATAATGCCAGATACCACTTGCCTCCGGCTATCAGTAAGTATAGCCTTTCCCACTAACACACGAATAGTTTCTCTCTCTCTCTCTCTCCTCCAGAATAAAGTTGTTCATCGTATTTCTGAACCAGTACCTTTTCTAGTGAAATTTAGATTAGGAAAATCATTTGCATCTGTAAAAACTGCTTTTGTGCCACTGCAAAGTATGTTTGTGACCTTTGCCTGTTCTGTTAGAGCAAGAGATTTTCACACTACTCTGGAAATAGCTTGAAAATGTGATGCAAGTGTTAGGACCCCAGAACAGAAAATACTGAGCTACATGAGCATTTTCTTCCCATGATGATTCACAATCAGTGATACTGCTAAATACTGTCCTCATGCACAGCTACCATGGTGTCACTTCAAAAAGTTATTACCTTGTTAGAAAGTTTAAAGGGAATTCCAATATATGCATAGAAAATTTCTCTCAAACTAGTAAAAACTTTCACACTGTAGCCCCTAAACCTTGCTCTTTGTCTGATGCCATGCCAGTTTTTGCTTCCTCCTCTTAAGTTTTGGTTTTATTTGTTGGATTCTAAGAAGTAGGAAATTGGCAGGTTCTCTGTGGAAGGTTAAATACAGATGCTGTAGCTCCTAGTGGTGAAGGAGTAATATGTTTTTACATGATTTGTGAGCAAAGTTTCCAACAAGAGCTGTAGATCAAAAGACAAGGAATCTGCAGATAGTACGTCTCAATTCATGTGGGCCATGTTTATTCTAGGGAATATCTGAAAAAAAGACTAATGTTTTTAACACTGATTCAGTCACACTGAGGTTGCACTGGTGCTCTTTTGATCTGAGTGGTTAGTCACAATTCAGGGTTTTGGGCATTACTTCTGTTATAATGAGACATTGGGGATATCCTGGTAATCAGGTATATTCTTTGTGTAATCTATAGGGATTATATACCAAATCCTATTTCCTCAAATATGGCAGGCATTACCTTGCTCAAAAATCTTCCGATCTGTGACTCCAGTGATAACAGTGCCCAAGAAGCTCTGCGCCTGTGCTTCCTTCAGGGTTACACTTGCTTCCTTTCCTGGTTTTCTCTTTTTCATTAGTTTTTTGTTTTGGTTAAACAAAAAAGTCATTTTGGGGTGAAATCTGGTGCCTGCTATGAGTGAAGTGGAGATAGTTCTACAAGGGCTCGTTCATCAGAGAAGAGCCTCTAAAATTCAAAGGTTGCTGCTACAAGTACCATCATTTGGTGTATTACTCTTTTAGGAAGAGGAATAAGCATATTTTCAATACAGTGCCTGTGTGTTTTTACTTTACTCTCCATAGCAAAGATGCTGTATTTAATGGGGGGGGGTGTGCTAGTTAGTAGGGTGCTGAGGGGACAATTTACACTTACAGGGAATTGAGGGGTAATCTCACGATTGAAAATTATCGCACTTTTCCCAGAATACAAAGCACATTCCTTTTGGCAGGTCAAGTCTCTAACGGGGCCAGAGTCAATAGCAAAGATGCCAGCCCATAAACACCGCCCATGGGCCAGATACTATTACAAAAATAGAATGATTTATTTGGCATATGCACTTATAATTGCCTCCCAAATCGGAGGGGAAAAATGAGAGCAGTGGGATGAACAAACCACCAGCAGCCTGCTGCTAAGCACTTTTTATATTCTCTTTTTGTTTAATGGTTTCAAAAACATTCTGCAGCTATATAGACAATAGAAACACAGTACAAAACACAAGCAAATATTCACTCATACACCACCATATCTTATATATTGTGATGGCATATGAGCAAGACAGGCAAGGCAAAGTTAGTGTGGCACGTAGGATGGACAGCTAAATGGTCTCTAACCACTTAATGGCCTCTGATTCAATAGTGTTTCGCTTGGCAAGATTTCTGGGGAGCCAAACACAAAAAGAAGAACGAGCCAGATGTGTGCAGCATCCCCCACAGCAGCGCAGGTACATAGTAGGCTGCCCTGAGCGCCCCTGGCAGGATTGGTCTTGGCACAGCCAACCACACCACAGGAGAACCTGCTCAGTTGGATCCAGAGACAATGGGGGGCCCAAAGCCAGGTAGCTATTTCTCTGGCCTTCTGATGATGTAGAAGTTCCTGGTAGTGGCAGAGACTTTCTGGATGGAAGAGGTGCAGCAGTGGTCAAAAAGCATTTTTGCTATGCAGTTGATCACCATTGTAGAATTGAAACATCTCTAAAGTGACAAAAACCAGTAACTCACAGTACTGCACAAGTTCTTAGACCCTATCCATGACTCTTGTCCAGAAGAGGCAGAAATAGGCTTCATAAGGAACTGAGGGAGTTCAGTTAAGGGGAAAAGACCCAGGATGTTGGACGTTCCTTCTCTTTAGGAGTGCCTTGGGGTAAGCAGACTGAGGAAAGTTGCAAGAGCAGAACTGGTCCAGGGAGAGAGTGCAGGGTAGGGAAGACTCTCCTACAGAGAGAACTAGAGAAGGTTCCAGAATGGGGAGAGGGACAAGACCTAAATTAGGGCTTACAACAGGTAGAAAAGAGTTACAGGGAACAGAGTAGGCTGCTGTAAGAGGAGGCCTGGGATAGGGTTTGTAAGTAGAAACAGAACACTTCAGCAATCCAAAGGATCAGGAGAATTATTCAGATTTGTTTGGCTTTTCATTTGGACCTTTGAATTACCCTGGAAGGGGATTGATCTTATTTGACTTGGCCAGAGGGCCAAATGAGAGAAGAATCCATGAAAGGTAGGTGGTCAGAAAGAGGCGCCAGAACTGGGGATTCTGGTGGCATTACGCAGATGCGAGGGGGTGCACCCACAAATTCCTTTAATAAACACATCTTCCTCTGTGCTTGAAGAAGCATGCATAGCGTATTGTGGATACATTTGGGAAACATGGTGAGAGTATTTATGCAAGGTAGAAACACGTGGAAATCAGCAGAAGAAAATGTCTCTAGAATGTTAAAGGAACCTGTGGGACATTTTTAGAATGTATTAACATTTTTCTTTGTACTGTGTTACATGCACTACATGATGACATCTGCGGAAGTTCACAGTACTGTGTTACCGTCTTATGTCACTGTAAATATCTTTAAAATTCACTATGCATAAATGTCTCCTCCTTGTTTCCAAAGCTTGTGTCCAGAGCATTCTACCATGATTTCTCAAGCAGCAATCTTTCTACAACATATTAACCTTAGTAATTACTGACTGCGAAGGGAGGGGAAAATAGGATAAAGTCCTTGACTTCCCTGACATTTGTGTAATAATTTCCCACCATTCCTGTAGCACTGATGCTATCTGAGGGGGAAGCAGACTGTAGATTGACTGCAGATTTGTAGCAAACATGTAGATTGACTGTTGAAGTAGATTGACTGTTGGCATTTTTACCACTGAATCTTCTAGACCAGCTCTGAACACGCTTAGATGATATGATGGCAAAAATCCCAGCAGCTGCTCAGTGCTTGTTCTTCCAAAATTGCTGGAATCCCCTGAGAGTCAAACTAGAGAGAAGTTCCAAAGCAGTAGCTGTGTTAGTCTAGTTCAGCAAAACAAACAAGGCATCTTGTAGAACTTTTAAAGACTAACATTTATTCATCACCTGAGTTTTCGTGGGAGAAATCCCACATCGTCAGACGCTTGACACCTAGTGTTGTTGAGGCATTTATGTGGACCTGCCTTCTGTAGCCCAAACACCTTCAGGGTGATAGGGAGATAGAATTTACTGTTTAAATGTCTGTTCTGTCATCCAACACAAAACCCCCACTCTAACTTTCCGTCCTCTACTCCAGGTGTTTTTGAAACTTCTCCTGTTTAAACATTTCTCTTTTGTTCTGTGCCCAGCATGCGGTTTGGGAAATTGCTGATGAGACATTCTTCCACAGGCATTGAGGCTGGATGTCTGTCTGAGGGGATAATATAATACAAGAAAAAGCCACTTCACTTTTGTCTCTTATTTTATTTAGCATCTTATAATTTCAGAGGTATGCCAGCACTTCAGGAGAAATACTGTTGCTATCAGCTTTGAAAGCACCAATATCTCACAGAGTGACTTTAAGCACTAGCCAGTAAAAGTTAACTTGTCTCATTAATGAGCAGAGATCATCTTCTGTAACAGTTTTAGCCTCTTTTGAGATGAGATTCAAGAGAAATTAGTTTCCATGATTTGATTGTTACCAGTGCACTTTTGGAGGGTATTCTTCCTTTCTGCTGGTGACCAGATGAGCAACAGCAAATCAAACCTAATTTCCAGAATACTAATGTCCCTTTAAATTTTGTTTTCACTCACTTCCCTCCTCCCATAAGGGAGGCTGTGGGAGTTTTCTCTTTTTATCAGCAAAGGCAGATACATATTCTCCCCACACTGAGATCAAAGTGATACACCCTTCCCTTAACAAGCCTAAAAATTGTTCTAAGGAATTCACAAAGCCCTTGCACTGAATAGATTTTACAACCATAACTTTAGCCTGTTATGTCTTAGAAAGGAGCATACATAACTTCCTAACCTTAGCTGTTTTTCAGCATTCTGGGTGGAGGAGCTAGCAGTCATATCCTTGTTAGCTTGGCTAGGATAATTTAGACCCTCCAACGGTGGAGACTGTCATGTGGATGAGATGGGCATTCTGTCTGCATGTCACCTGACCATGCTCTCAGTACTTGAGTAATATACTCTTCATTATGGGTAAGGAAAGCAGAATCAGATTTTAATTAAGCTTAGCTACGTGGTAATCCTTGCCATATTCAATAAGCTCTACTGAGTAGAATGCTTAGAGAAACAGTAGTCTAGACAACGGGCAGGGACAGACAGCACTCCAGTCAGGTAAATACTAGACCACATTTGCCCATCCCTTACAATTATGCTTCTGCTTCCTCTGCAGGTAGCTTTTATTAGTGACAATCTGTCTTTCAGGGCTCCTAGTCTAAACTCAGCAGTCTGTGCTGGTATTTATTAAATTACAGAACAGTAAACCTGCTGATTTGTTTTATATGACTTAGTGCAACCAGAGTAACACTTCCAAGGAGGTATGTTGTCATGAAATAGGCCATGTCCATAGCCGGGCTAGCATAGACACAGCCTGCACTAACGGACTGGGTTTTTCCATTGGTATAAGATCACTACCTCCCTGAGTGATGGTAGCTAGGTTGATGAAGGCATTCTTCCATCACCCTAGCTGCGTTAACACTAGAAGTTAGATTGGCATAGCTAAGGCACTCCGGGATGTGGATTTTTCATAACTCTAAGTGACATAGGTATGTCAACTTAATTTTTAAATGTAGAGCAGCCTTAGACATAGATGCAGCCATGTAGATATTACAAAAACTAAAATGCTAATTTTGCTGTGCTTTAGAGAGCTCAGCATCCTTGAAAATAAATCTTTCCAATATGGAAGTGCTCAAATAGGGAGGAATGAAGAGAAGAAGGGATAATGTGACAAATTTTAGCTGTGATTGGCTGCTGCCTCTATGAGAGGCAATGAGAGGTGAAACTCAAACTGCCTGCCTCAAAAAAAAAAAGAGAATATTTTATTAAAATTGATGCTTTATGAGTTTTTATCACCTTTTCAAAAATGGTTTAGGTAGGATGACAGCAGTTCAGTAAGATGATAAAATTTTAGCCTCACATTTTACTGTCATAGTAAGTAAATATAGCACTATTCGCAATTTTACATTGTTTATGAATTGTATGAAATACGTCAGACATGAGAGGAGTCTCTCTCCATGTATCTCTCTCCATGTTTCTCTCTCTATAAAATGTTAAACATTTTATTATAACTTGTGGTATATTATTGCAAATGGATTGTAGTTATAAAATTAATACATTTTGATTTTCAGTTCATGGGAACCAAGAACACTTGTAATCCTTTACATGTTGAATAGAATTACTTGAAAGATTTTGAAAAATTCTTTGTTGATGATCAAAGTGCAGAAAAAGTTTTGCCACATCAGGTTCAACTGATTAGCTGAGCATTAGCTGGAGTTTTACATATGTTAGTAGGAAAATAAACTCCTCTGTGAAGAGGAATCTTACTACATGGATTAATTGCATAGGAGACCAATAACTAACTTATTGGTAATTTATTATCTATATAGAAAGAAATTAGCCTGCAATTTGCTTTCAGAGCTAATATTTCTTCACTAGTTATAAGAGAACTTATGGATTCTCTTTATAGTTTGGGCACTGATTAATATTATGACACGGGCAAATCACTGACCCTTTGTATGACTTAGGTTATGCATCTGTGAAATAAGTATACAAATATTTCTTTATCCTATGTTTAATGTCCATAGAATACTTTGAGATTCTTAAATGGAAAATGCTGAAAAATTGTAAACAGTGGTTATGGCAAGAATCACCAACTAGTGCTATTGTACATAGTCTTACAAGTTCTTAGCATGTGAGCAAGATTTTACTTTTTGAAGAAATGCGATATTAGTTCTATTATACAATCTTCCTTTGAGAGTAGCTGTGGCAGATACTGGAGAGTTTGCTCTCTGCTTTATTCTCTACTTTAGAAGCAATTCCTGAGACTGAGTAGCTTTCTGGGAGTTGGGCAATGGGTGGACTGAGATTTCTGGAAGAATGGATTACTTTATATGCTATTAGTGACTGCCTCTGTTCCAGAGATGGTGGATTTATTTAAATAAAGCAGGTTAGTCCTAGAGCATACTCAGACTCCATGTCACTGATTTCTGCTCCACGAGACCTACAGATTTCTGCTGCCACTTAACAAGCATGACACTGATACCAGAAGAAGGAGCAACAATATCAAATTTAATAATCAAAATCTGAAGAAAATAATTGTTACAAAATTTAGAGAACTATATAGAAGTCTTAGATGTTTTGGTACACATTAGATTTGTTAGACTTTTATATTAAATGGTAAGATATGGAATGTTTGAAGTTGCTGCTAGTACGTTGTCTGAAGAATTGAAAATTGATATACAAACCATTTTTGTGACCTTTTGCTAATTCTCTCCTTACAAAGCCAGCTTGGTTCAAAACTATGGAGGATTTTGTCTGGTCTTCCCCTACTTGAAGTAGTTAGCCAGTACTAAAGCAGGGAATACAACAGAGTCCGGTGGCACTTTTAAAGACTAACAGATTTATTTATCGCATGAGCTTTCGTAGGATTTTCTCCCACAAAAGCTCATGCGATAAATAAATCTGTTAGTCTTTAAAAGTGCCATAGGACTCTGTTGTTTTTCTACAATAGACTAACACGGCTACCCCTTTGGAATTAAAGCAGGGAATGTAAGTGTAAGGAGGAGAAAACCATGATTGGATGGGATATTACCAGGAGCTCATCTAACACACAGGAATCCAACTGGAGAAAAATGTATCCAAAATAGTTTCTTCATTTACTCAGATGTATAACTTCTTGTGGAGAAATTCTTAACAGTATTAACAGTGCATGGTTTGTGGCTTTCAGACTCCTCAGATCTCTTTAAAGCAGAGTACAGAAAACAGATTAACCAAGGGCAACACATACATCATAGGAAATAAAATCCTGTACATATTTGAAGTGCATTTCAGGTATTTGCTTGTACAGAGTAGAAAAGCTAGTGCTAGATTTAAAAATAAAAAACAAAGAATTCAAGATTTCCTCAATGAAGCTTTGTTCTTGTAGTGATCTAGCCAAGTCTCTAATTCTTCCCAGATATACAGAGAGGACTTGAGTAAAATACCACAATTTACATACACTCAGAGCCGGTAGGAAAATTGCATATAGCACACACAAGCACGCACTGTTTATTTGCGGTAATTCAGATCTCTCGAAGCCAAACCCACAAACAAAATGATGCTTTCATTTCAGATTGGTGCTTGTTTGGCTCATGACTGGCGTGCTGACTCGGCTTGGCCCATCCGTCTGTGGTTGCAGTGTGCCATTCTGTGTGTTCATTGTTGTATGTACTTGCAATGGATGGGATAGAGTCACAGATAGTGTGGTACTGGACCAGGGTTTGACTTGGACTCAGAATCTTAATACAAATCATCTGTGTCAGTTCTAAATGGATCCCAAGTCAGAGAAAGGAAATATCAATTTCATATATGGCTAGCCTTTACAGAGAGTGCAAAAATCCTCCCTTTATAGAAATTCAGACATTTGTTGTATATATTCACAAATAATTTTTAAAAAGTCCTTCACATTTTAAACTAGGTCAGAGGCTTGAGGATCAGATTCAACCACTGCAGTGGCACTCAGTAGAATGTGCTGGGACTTCTGCCTGGTTTGTCCATAATAGGACTAGTTTACATGTCCTGTGTATCTACATGGCAAAAGTAATCAGATGCAAATATTTAAAACCTTTACTCTAGGTACGAACATCCTTACACTGTAAAGTCAGCCATTTTGTTTTTCCAAGGAGGAAATAAATGGGTCGATTATCTTGCCAAGTTACGCAGCATAGACCAGTGTTCTGTATTAAATATATCAGTGCTTCTCTCATTTTTAAAATAGTTGCTAAGACTGACAAGGTCAGACTTACCTCAACACTGGCTAGCAGCTGTAAACGCTGTAGTTCTTCCTCAGGCAAGCTTCCATTAATTTCAAGGATGTAGGGTTACCAAATTAGCTAGACATATTCCTGGAGATTCCATCACATGACATAATTTTGAAAGCAAGTTGATGTTCACAAGGGATCTGTGTGGTTAGGGTGTGCTCTCTAATCCAGATCTCAATAGGATGTTATGGTTGCCTGAGAGCAGAACAACTGTCAGATTAGGGGCAGGAGTTTCGTTTCCCCATGTGGTAGAAAGAAACTAACAAGGACTTCTAATTTGGTGATGGATGGTCACTGGTCACCCTGTCAGTTAGCCAATTAGTCTATAAAACAGGTAGGAAACTAGAAGATCTGTCTATAAAACAGAAGGGAAACTAGAGGATCTATAGGCAGAACAGCCTACCCAGGACTTTGTGCCTATTAAAGAATGTATTGCTTAGTTTGCATTAATGATTAGTTATTTACAAGGAAGCAATTTCCAGAAAAGGTTGGATTTCTGGAAACATAAATGCACTTTTTGGTCAGTGTGGACTGAACACAAAAAAAAAGAAAAGTTGTTATTGGATTGATGTTGTTACACTGCAGACAAATGCAGCAACATCTTGTGTCATGAGGCAATTTTGTGTTGCAGAGATGTTTGCCCTTGGTATATACAGGAAACACAGGCCTGGGATTCTGATATCTAACCCATGCCACAATAATGGGGATAAATATCTGTGATTAAAGTCTCAATACAAGAGGTGTGGTATGAAATGTCACACACTGCAACATCACAGAAGCAATCATACACATTTAATTTTGAATTATTCTGTTCCCTTCCCTTTCCTAAGCCACCATTGGAGAAATAATACAAATAGCTTAGCAAATTATGTCTAGAGCAAAGTGAGCCTCTAGACTGCATTACCTGGCGTATTGAAGATGCATCCAAAAAGTGTTCCCCAGCGTGTATCCTGTGAGCAATGTCAGTGTTCCAAATCAGTAAGCCTTTGTCCAAAGTATTTTCTATTTCTGATGAGTACTAAGGATAGCACACTCCTTCCACTGAGGTAGTGATTTATTTCTTCATTAGGTGGAATATAGTTCTAATGATCACATCATTGTTCTGGAATAAACTGATGAGACTGTAAAAACCCTGGACTGTAAAGTACTGTTATGTGTACGGTCAGCACTGTCATTAATGTCCAGAATATTCAGGATGATGCATGGACATTTTTATTTCTCCAGGGGCTGGCATTCCATAAGGAACCCAGTTTGAGTGCTAGTTGAGGTATTCATGCAGGATGTCCAGAGCATTGGAGTCAAACAGTGAAACCAGATCTACAGTCAAAGGATCCACAGAGTGACTGGGGCTTTTTGCCCATGGTTGAAGTGGTGGTTCCCACTAGGGGTGGAACAATCCAAGCTGGGAGCAGGCAGGATGCATGCGGCGGCAGCCTGGCACCTGTCTCTGAGCCAGGATGCAGGCACCTGGGGTATGTCTACACTAGAGGCTCTATTAAGTCGACTTAGAGAGTCCACGTTGGAAACTTCTGTCGACTGCCTGCGTCCACACTGGCAGGTGCTAGGTCAATGGTGGAAGGGGGCCTGGAGGCCAGTTAGGTCGATTTAAGGGCTTTCCCCATCTCCACTGGCTTAAGTCAACTTAATAAGGTCGATTTAAGCCTTAGGTCGACCTTAAGAGGTGATGTTAAGTTGACTTAAGTCGACTTAATCAAAGCCCAATGTGGACGCGGGAGTCTGTAGGTCGACTTAACCTTCCTTAAGTCGACCTAAGGCTCCAGCGTAGACATACCCCTGGAGCCTAGTTCCAGATGTGAGCAGACATCAGGTGAGACATGGGCAGCTGGAGCCTGTTCCTGGCTGGGACCCAGAGGGGAGAAGTCCCCGCACAGCTGCCCCAGCTCCCAGCTGAACTGGAGAAGGGAGAAGTCCCCAACCAGCTGCCCATATCTCCCAGCTGTGACCCAGGAGTGGGGGCGGGGCAGCTCACAGGGGTTTAATTAAGCATTTATTTAATCATTAAATGGTAAGACTGCTGCTCTATTTTTAAACGTTTAGCAGCTCTCATTCCTAGTTCCTCTCATGATCAGTAGTCCCAGATGTGAATGCAAGCTGCCTAGTGATGTCAGAGAGCTCTGTGAAGATAACGCTGAGCCTCCTGAAGAAAGAAGAATAAAAAAGACACTTGGGATACACTGCTTACTGGCTTTCAAAGAATGGATCTGAAAACATTTCTCATTTGGCATGGCAGAGCAGTTTGAGGCAGGTTGAATAGAGAAGGTTTCACAACAAATCTGGGGAATTGCAAATGAGTGATAAATTAAATGGCTTCGCAAGGAACCCTAGATTTACCCTGAGGATGCCCACACAGTTAGTCTAGCAATCAGCAAAGGACTCTGCTAATTGGATACATCTGTTCCGGTTTTGGGCTATCAATTTCCAGACTCACCAACTGGTTCGCACCCAAGGCAGGCATTCATGTACATTGTGATACAATCTATCGTATTTATTGCTTAATTTTAAACTTTAGGGGAAAATGTTGGTACTGGGTGTGGCAGCTGTGATTAACCATTCCCCCTTTGGGAAGATTATGCTGTTTTTCTTCTATTTTCTTCCCTAGTTAACTTTCCATTAGCATGTCCTTGAGTCAGTTCTGTGCTTCGAGAAAAGGATTAATTGTTTGCATCAGATTCCAAAGCCTGTTGCAGGCAATGGAAAGATCCCCATTGATTTCAGTCTGCTTTGTATCCAGCCTTATGTTATGTCTGTGATAAGATCTAGCCTCCAGATTGATATGATTTAATAAACCCCCAATTTTTAAATCTGTGAATGGCAAAAACCCAAAGCCTTCAGCATATATATCAGTTTTTCAGCTGCTACATATATGTTGAAGTCAAAGCAATCAGTACAGCAAGTTGTGACTAAATTATTGTACAGATTATAAAAAATCTGCAAAGATGGTAGATTTCAATCATTTGGATGAGGCATAGATTTTTTTTGTAGCAGGGACAAAGCTCCAATCTTCTCATGTTCAGCTGTCCCACAGAACAGGATGTAGCCAGGAGAAAATCTGGCCCATAGTATTTAATTCAGTCAGTGGGATGTAGGAGGAAAGTCTACCAAAACACAGAAATAAGTTTAAAAAAAACAAAACAAAATACCTTTAGTTAATCTTCCCCAAAGAACTAGTTTGCTCACATGATTTATACAGAAATCATGAATTTACTGACTACTGAACTCTTCGTGCGTCTGTACTCACGCCCCCACACTTACTAGACATCATGTTGAACTTTGGCGGTTCTTGACCCTCATTTACTTACCGTATTTTACAGAAAGAATTATTTTGATTTTACGTACTTCCTATGATGCTCATCATCATAATATCTTACAGTATGGAAGGGAAAAATAAATGCAGTGAAGGGTACGTTCAAGATCAGTTCAGATGGTTAATTATTAGTAATAATAATTGTCAATAATTTGAACTGATCTTGTGTCTTACCCTTCACTGTATTTATTTTTCCATTCTGAAAATTTTCCATTTCAAGCATCTGACAAAGTGGGATTCACCCATGAAAGCTCATGCAATAAATAAAATTTAGTCTCTAAAAGTGCCACAGGACTCCTTGTTTGTTTTTCTGAACTAGATTAACACAGCTACCCTTTTGGAACTTATCATAATATCTGAGTATTTCCTATCTACTCATTAATTTATTCACTAGATTACTAAATATTCTGATCCCCATTTTACAATTAGGAAAGTGAAGCAAGGATCAACTAGATGACTTCTTCAGTGGCACACAGAGCATCTTAGTAGACTAGCAACAGAACTCTGATTGCCTTACTCCTAGCTTAGTGCTTTAGTCACAAGTCCATCCAACTGCTTTCCTTACTTTTCTGGACTGCAGATAAGTGCCTCGGTTCAACTTTCAGGTATTTATTTTGACATGATACCAATCCTGTTTTCACCTATACATTCCTATTGGCTTCAGACATCTGATCAAGGCAGTGTTTGTTAATGGGAGTTTTTGAGTGTACATTAAATGCAGGCTTAGCTTCTTCATTTACTGACAGTCAGTGACAGATGTAGAAAATTGTAGCTGAAAAAGGTGTATCTTTTATATCCTTAAAGACAAATTGATGGGCCCAATGAAGCACTCGGTGCAATCTGGTGGCCTGTGTTATGTAAAAGGTCAGACTAGATGAGCATTAAGGTCTCTTCTTGTAGTAAAATCTGAGTAAAACAAACACTTGATATTTGACATTATTATTCTTTGCTGCTACCACATAGAATAGGGCTTCCTGCTGAATCTTTGCTTTTATGATTCATGGTTTTCTTTTCCCATCCTTCAGCTCCTTCTCCTCTTCCTCAGTCAACTAAATGAGCCTTTTGGCAGAAAGATTTTTTTTCCAACAAGTAGGCCCAGAAGCTCCGCAAGGACCCAATTTTTAAGGAGATTGAACTTTACAAGCAATTTTTCTCCATTCATGGTTGGGACTCACACTATTCAGAAGAAACTTAATTTGAAAAAATGTGAACTGAAGCAGCTGTAACAGAATTGTATTACAAAATTGTTTTTCTTCTTCTTCAAGTAATGTTCTAATGGGAACTCCACTTCAGGTGCTCATGGCATCTTCGATCAGAGATTTAGGTAGCGCTGCCTATTTGGCCTGCACATATGCCGTATTCTACTTCCTATTCTGCACCATGGCTCTACAGAGGCACCCTCAGTTCCTTCTGAACCACCTCGGCCTGAGACACACAGAGCTTCAACAGAGTCCAAATTGAGCTTACCTCAACTGCATAGTTTAGTTTTAAAAGTCATTTTTTTATTTAGCTTAGTTTATAATTGTGGCAGTTAATTATACTTAGTAGTAGTTTAAAAAATTGTTGTAAGGATCTTTATCCTGCAGGAAATTTTAGATTGCTGGGAGGGTATGCTGTCTGATTGCTTTTTGTGCGAAGAGGCTTTCTCAGTGAACGACGGGCACCCCTGGTGTCCTAGGAAATCACATATTTCCCAAAAGTTTAATTTTTGCCTGGCCTTAAAATTGAGATTCAGAAGGAATCAAGAGATTAAGATGTGCTTCCCTTTGATGGAGAGCTCCTTCTGTCTGGCTTCTGATCTAAGCCAGGGAGCCCCCCTGTCCTGTACACTGGTATTCAAGCAAGTCAGCTGACTCAAATATTTTGGCTCAGTACTTCTCTACACTTTCTAAGAGGAAGACTCTAGAATCCACTCAAAAAAATTCTGGGAAATGAAGCTCAAGTTCCCCAGATAAGGAATCTACCTCAAAGAAACACCCATCACATTGCCAGTTGAGACATCTGCTTCAACCCCTGCCAATCCCTAACTTGGTACTCACAAGGCTACAAATTATTCAGGTACTGGGAGCATCAATAAGCCCAAAGAATCTAAGTGTTCCAGCTCAGGGGGATCTTCATTACCACAGGTAATCAAACAAGAAGGAGAAGACTCTGTCTTCTAAGCTATTACTGGTAGAATCAACCAAGGCTGTAGTACCTAACATTTAAATTTCTCGGAAGACCAGCTCAGCAACTAATGGACACTCCTCGGCGCTCATAAAGCCTACAGTACTGCCTGCTCCATTTGCCACAATCACATCTTCTCAGGCTGCCACCTCAATACTAATCACTATATTGGTACCATGGAAGCTAAGATTTTCATGGGGCCTTGAAATAACAGAGATGCTTGACTCAGCTTTGTTTAATACTGACCCATTCTTGGTACCAAGAACCTCTAGGTCTCCAGACATTCAGCTGGTACTGACGGAGCCACTAATTTTTTTCTCTGAGTGGTCCGCCTCTACAAAGTGATGTTGAAGATAATGATGATGGTTAATGGTGTTTTCTCATTGGTCTCTCAGGCTATGTCTACACTAGAAAAGTTAAGTCAACTTTGTTAAGTCAATTTAATAAGGTCGATTTTAAGTCGATTTAACAAAGTCGACTTAACTTTTCTAGTGTAGACATAGCCCCTTGTCAACCTTATTAAGTTGACTTAATAAGGTCGACTTAGGCCCTAATCTCTGTCCACACTGGCTTTAAATCGACTTAAGAAGTCAACATAAGGCTTCAGTCGACCTAAAACCAGGTGTTATTAAGTCAGCTTAAGCTTTCCTTAAGTCAACGTAAGGAAATGCTTAACTTGACTTAATAAAAGCCCAGTGTGGACGTGGCTTTGTTTAAGTCGACTTAAGCCTCCTTAAGTCGACCTAAATTGCCAGTGTAGATGCACCCTCAGTTCAGGGCTCCTCTCCTCACTATCCGAGGAGTATTCTTCTGGAGATGCCTAGGGAAACAGCACATATATTTCTGAAATACACTCTCAAGCTCCATCCCAGTGGTATGAGGATTTTTGGGTTGCCCTCGCCTATACCACATGGGCTCCCTCATTGGCCATACTGGTATCCATGGGTGGCATATCACCAACAATTCTCTAGGACCCTAGCATCATTCATCACCATGATAAGGGTAAATAATCCCCCACATCCCTGGCTGACAACTTGAAACAGTTCCAGGACCTCATTAAAAGGAGAGTGGACTCCTTATAAATTCCATTTTAGAAGGTTAATGAGTTACAATATAAAATGCTTGATATTTTGCATATAACATTATCTGCCCATCTACCTATTAATGAGGCTCTTTTGGATCCTGCAAAAGTAATCTGGCATATCCCAGTGGCAGTATAAAAGATCTGATAAGAAATAGTGTGTTTCATCTAAAGATTTTGAGTTTCTGATCCCTCTCCTAACTTCCAAGATGTCAAGGCTGTAAATGAATGTGGAAAATAACACTACACTAAATCAATATCATATGATAAAGATACGAAGAGTCCCAGTTTATTCACTCACAAATCATTTTTGTCAGTGACTCTGCAACTTATGATCTCCAACTATTAGGCATTAATGAAGAAGTATGATCACATCAGCTATTCAGAATTGAATTCATTTATTGAGCATCTACCACCAGAGCAGAAGGCCAATTTCAGGCAATCATTACAGAGGGTCAGGTCCTTACCAAAACATCTCTGTGCTTCTCTCTGGATGCCACTGAAACAGCTGCTTTCTCTGTTTCTACAACTGTAGTCCTGACATGAGCTCTCAGGACTTCTGAGGGAGGTCCGAAATACAGTTGACAACCTTCCCTGTGATGAGTTAAAATTGTTTATAGAGAATACAGATGAGTCTCTGCATACGCTAAAAGATTCCAGGGCTACGTTTTGCTCTCTGGGAATTCGCATGCCTGCACATGAAAGGAAATGTTGTATGTCTGAAACAGCACAGAGATTTTGTTCTGCTTATGAACTCCAACAAAAGAGGCCATAAAAAGAGACTGCCTGGTTCAAAGGCATCAACCTTACAATCCTCATTATCAAAATCCTGATTTTAATGGAGTGGTTGAGTTTCTGAGTTACCTTCCCCCTTTCTCCTTACCAGCTACAATGGTTCACAGCCAGTCCGCCAATCAAAGAAGACATTTCTCACTTCTGACAAGCTTAGGAGCATATCATTAGATACCTATGGGTTTTGGAGATCGTATCAGCAGGATACGCCATCCACTTTACTTCCCTCCCTCCATCCAACCTTCCTTTGCTTTCCCTCTTCAGAGATTTCTTTCATGAGTGCCGTTTAATGCAGGAAATAAACTCACTCCTGAACTTAAGCACTATAGAACCAATTCCTGTACAATACAGAGGGGAGGAATTTTATTCCAGGTACTTCCTGGTTCCAAAAAAGAACAGTGAGTGGAGCCTCTTTCTAGATCTAAGGCTCCTTAACAGGTCTGTGAAGATACAGAGATTCAAAATGGTAAAACTTACAGCAATAATACCATCATTGGAGCCCAAGGATTTATTCTCAGCATTCAGCCTACGGATGCACATAGGAATCTACTTCTCCCACAGAAAGTTTCCTACATTTTGCTCTAAGTCAGAACCACTTTCAATACAGAGAATACCAACTGCTTCTTTTCAGATTCCTTGCTGCTCCCAGAGTATTTTCAAAGGTTCTGTCAATGGTATCCAAAAGCTACATCCCAGGACACAGGTTTACAACCGTATTGAATTTAGTAACTACAGTCCAAACCAATCCTTGGATGTTTTCAAAAACTGCCTGCAGTTGTTCAGGCATATGGCAGCTGGGAGTTTTGTGATAAACCATATGAAGTGGGACATAAACTGTAGAACTGTTTATTCACCAAGCAAACCTAGATTGAACAAACTACTCTTAGTTCCTGCTGTTGTGAAGAAGTCCCTCAACGATGGAAAAACGCTCACAGCATTTGCACAGGAATCACCTTCACTCAACCATTCCCAATGATGATGATAATAGAGGCATCCCTGTTGGGATAGAGAACACATGTTGATACACTGCTCTCCCAAGAGCACTCTACACATCACCTTGCTGGGTGGTCGGTGACTTCATTTTATGCCATTGATCTGGGGCAAATATGTGAAAATCATAACAGAAAATATGTCATGCATGTTTTATATCAGTCATCATGGAGGAGCAAGATCTTGTTCCCTGTGCATCAAACCAGATAGACTCTGGAATTGGGGTATGCAAAATCATAACAACATCTATCTCAGCAGCTAAACTTCAGGGGGTTCAAAACATCACGTCTTATATCCTCAGCAGATGTTTCTCTCAGGATCACAAATGGAAGGTAGATTCCATTATACTCCATTGCATATTTCATTGTTGAGGTGTCCCATAGATAGACCTGTTCACCACAGCCAGAAACAGAAAGTACGCCCAGTTCTGCTTGACAGGTAGTCTGGGCCATCTCTCCTTGAGGGAGATGCCTTTCTCCTTCATTGGACATTGGATCTGTTGTATGCATTTCTTCCAACTCTTCAAACAGCCAAGGTGTGGGCAAGAAAAAGAGAGACAAAGCCAGATTTATTCTGGTGGTTCTGACATGAGCAAGACAGACATGGTTCTTTACCTCATTCAGTTGGCTGCATGTCAACCAATTACCCTTCAGGCCATCATTCATCTTCTCTCTCAGGATGCTGGTCAAATATTTCACCCCATCCTCAGGGTTCTTTGCCTCAAAGCATGGCTGATGGATGGTTTATTAAGTTAGAAACACCCTGTTCTGAGGAGATAAGAAGATTGTTGTTATATAGAAGGAAGAAGTCTAGCCATGATACTTAACTACAAAAGTAAACAAGATTCAGTCACTGGTGTGACCTAAGACATCTTTCATCTGCATCCTTGTCACTAGCAAATATACTAGATTGCATGTGCACCTGAAGTCAAACACCCATGGGGGACACATCTTAAAAAATTAGTTACTGCATAGGGTAAGTAACCTCTCCTTTTTGGTTGTTTAGAATTTAGTGAAAGCATAGCGAGGGATGCTAGATTAGGTGCTAAAATCCAATTGTGATGAGTGCAGAATAAAAGACTAGATAGATAGGGACTGAGAGCACTGGATCTTGATGTCTTTTAACCATAGCTAAGTGATGACCAGAGACAGCAGTGCCACCTTCCACCACACTGCCCAATCTAAGTCAACCCTGACCTATAGGAACTATCTCAAAGGATGAGAAGATAGCTTGTTCTTCTTCACCCTTCATTCCTGCCCAGGCCAAGGCAAGGCTGCCAGCTAGAGCCAGTGTAGGGACCAATGGTTGTTTAGTGGTTGTTTAGTAAAGTAGGTGTTTAGTAAAGTAGATGTTCGTTTACAAGAAGCTGCCCCGAGACAACAAAAGTCATCTCACATAGTATCAATCTTTATGTTTGGTATTTCAAAGCAAAATCACATAAAAGTTGTAAACTGTCACTGAATTTTTTCCCTAAAATATTTATTTAAAAGAGGCCATGTGATTTTTAACAGAAATACACACACAAATGCTGTACTGTTAGAGATTAGCCATCTGGACTTCATAATCCAGCATGTAAACAAATGGCCCAGGCTCTGTGACAGCTCTCAGGTTATTACTGATCATAACAACATTAACTTTTCTAGAGGTATCTCTTTGCTTCATCACATTTCAAAGGCTCTGTTCATTTTGTTTTCATGTGTTTAAATATTTATTTTGACCTTTTGCCTCCTGGTATAACCTCCCAGCTTGCTAGACCATCCAAACCATAATACAACAATGTGATCTTAATGGCCTCGCTGATTATATAAACACGTTGAATAAACAGCTCAGACAGAATGAAAGACTGAGTCCTTAGTAATATCACGATGACTTTTATTCATTTTAAATTGTCCATACAGGTGGAGGCCGCTTTGACATGTACCAGCTGGTTTTCAAGATCTCTCACCTTAAATCACTGCCTGTCTCTAAATTTTGTTTAATGGCTATCATTCACACAAAAATGTGTTATCTCTTTTATTTGTAGGTGCTGGTGCTGGAATTTCACCTGGTTTTCTCGGCTTATTGCTGCCAGCCATTGGTGTCCTTGCCTACTTGGAATTCTGAATGTCTCTGGATTTATCTCGTCCTCAATCCAGTGCAAAGGACTCCCTTCAAACCTGAGAGGACTGACTCCTGTGGCACCATCCTAAGCCAAATAAATTACTCTTTAAAAAAATACCCTATTGATTTACTTTGAACTTTAAGAGGACTGAGGCATCCAGGAACTCCTCCATCAAGTAAATTAACTTTTGAAAGGATAAGAAATTATTTTTAACTTGTTCCAATATGCCTTATAAAACACTTATGCTGATTTGTGACAGTTGCATGATTTGGTACAATGGGGCAAGTTACAGTGTTAAAATCCAATAACATAGGCTGTACAGTGAAAGTAAAATCACCATACATAGGTGCTTTAACTTTAATAACAAATTGTGAAATATAATAGAGATTGAAATGTTGATTGTGTGTGGTAAATGTAAGAGTAACTACGTCTGTCAGTACTATCCTATATGTTTTGTGTACTGCATATTTTGAATAGCCCTATCATCATTTATGAGATTTCAGGTTTTTAGGTATACAGTCAAAGCAAAAACATTTAATTAATTTTTAGAAGCAACTGAATATATTTGGAGAACATTTGAAACTAAATTCAATGGCAAGGATATTTTACTTTATATATTTTGGGGAGTTAATTCTCAATATTAATAAAATTAAATGATGAGGATTTTCCAGCCCTTTGCTTCCTATAACTCAACATTAAAAGAAAATAATGCTCCTCAAATAAATTGGGATTTTGTTAATTAGTAATAGATTATTTCAATTGTGTCGTACAAATGTCAGTGGCACGATATGCAGTTTTATACTCTTTCTTTTACTCTGTTCAGGAATTAGTGTTTAAATCATTGCTGATTTTACTGTGAAATTCTGGCTTTCATACAAGTAGCATAATTGCCTGCCCTCTTGCGCCCCGCCCTCCCCCACCCCCCCAAAATACTGGAATAGCATGTTAAAAATGGAGTCCAGTATAGGATTAGCCACTGGATCATCAAATGATAGAATGTTTAAATTGTGTTTTAAAACTTGAACAATTTTCAAGAATAAGCAAAACATAACAGAAAAATGGCAAAAACAAAGTAGCACAGTAAGAAAAAATTATTCTGATTTTTACATTTTTATGCTGCAGATGCAAGTTTTTAACCTTTCTTTAGTGAAGGCCTGCAGTTGGAAGAAGTTTGGGTTTTTTTTAATAACTTCATGTTATTCTACTATTCCTAATTCTCTAAATAAGAGTTTAAAATGTCTTAGTCTATTTTTCCCTATCTGATATAATACTCAAAGATATGAAGATGTTAAATGAAGAGAGATTCCAATAGTCTGATTCTGAATGTTAACTGTGGCTTTTGCAAAAAACAGAACTCTGATAGGAGACAGAGAATGTTTTTGTTCTGACTGTGTCGACAGTGTTTCAGTGGTTTTTTTAAGTTGTTAAAGAAATGCATATTACTTTCTCCCTGGTGTGCTGGGAACTAGTCTGAGTGTGAATGTTGAAATGATATTGAATCAGCTGGCTCAAGTAATAGTGCAATGTCTGATGCTTCAAGAATTATAAGCTTTGAATCATATTTTATTAGCACAACCTTGCTAGCTATTTAGAAATAGAGTTTATCTTTTTAGAACTTATACTGTAGAATCCATAATAATACTATTTACATGAAGCAAGAATAGGCCTATTAATACTTTACTCCCCTTTCTTTAATTTGTATAATTTTTGTACTATATATTTACCTGTAAAAGTTTAGAGTTTTCATTAAGAAATATCAATAATACTGTTTCAGTTTAATTTTAAATCTTTGTTCTGAGATAAAACTTTTTTAAATAGTAAAAGTGCTAACCTCCCTATTGAGGAATGTCAAAAGTTAAAAGAGCACTACTGAGTTTCATAAATTGTATAGTTATTTGAAAGAAAAATTAGCTGTCTTCATGCGTAAGAGAAACTAATATCTGTAAGCCTTCTGTACAAAAGATTGTTTTGTTTTATTTTGTTTTGGTTTTTATGCAATATGACTCATTTTTATATAATCTGCAACCACACTAAATCTTTTGCCAAATGGATGATTGCCTTTTGTTTTTTTAATACATGGAATAAGGAGCAAAACTGTTCAGTTTTTGAATGAAAACAATGTGGAAGATAAATCACTTTAAAAAAAAAATCTGTAACACAGATGAGCTAGATTACACCACCTCACATACCGATCAGGTAATTCCATATTTCTCTTCTCTCACACAACTGTGCAACTTTAACTGGGACCTTCAGTTTCAAACTATTGTCAACAAAACTAATTAATGTATCATCTGCTTTAAAATGCAAGGTTCATGATTAAAGTTTAGATAGACACATTTGTTGTTTCTTTATACTTCAGAAAACTTGATATTAATATTACTTGATACTGATGAATTTTGAAATTTTTTTGTTACTTGTTATCTTTTTTTTAATTTAGTGAAGCAGGACCATGGTTTGTCCTTTTTATGAATGAAAAAAATTATAATTAAATAAATGTATTAATGTTACTCAAGATGTAACAACTGTCTTTTGAATTTAACAGGAGATTAAAAAACCCAGGGGATTTTTATTGGTTCGTTGAGGGGAAAATATGGTATGAAGAAACACAATTTTCACCTTAATAACACTTCAGCTTTAGTAACAGAGAGATTCTCTTTTGAAAGACTCTTTGAGTATCACTGAAGACCAGGGTTAACCAAGAAGAACAGCTGTGTTCTGTAACATTTCCTATTCCAGTAGATTTATTACCAAGGGATCGATTCTATAAATTTGATCAAAATGGGCCAAGTTTGGCATCATTTACACCTTCAATAATCCCATTGATTTAAAGAATCTGAATCAAATGTAAGAGCTGCATCTGATGAGATGCTAAATGCCTCTTAAGAGGCAAATTCAGCATCTCGCAAAATTGGAACTAATATCACACTGTATGTAGCAATAGAAGTAGCATCTCTGCCAATGAAACTTGTCGTCATTTTGCAAAATATTGCTCCTTTTTCTGTTCTTGAAACTCCTGAGAATTCTGCATTTCCAGCAAAGTAGCAGTCTGTCAGAGAAGAGTGTTCTTAATGTTATTGGTGTGCGACACGTAGTTGTTGGCTGCACATGTGTGTCCCTGGGTGGATGTTGTCCCAGTTCTATGCAGGTAACTGAGATCGCTCTCACGATCAAAAGAATCAACACGGCCATGGATCCACTGAGCAATGAAGGCACCTGGCCAGGTTTATAGCAACGTAGCACAATGATATCTTACAAGTAGTCTTAAAATATGAGTGCTCTCTGTGCAATGGAACAACTCAGTTCACAGTGGGACTCTGTTATTCCCTAGGCCAGACAAAGGTGTCCCCTTTGAGATTCTTTTTTATACACTATTGTGAGTAGTTTTATTCTGCCCTTGATGCAGGTAGTTACTATCTTCTTGGTTTAATAGTTGCCACCCTCTGGCATAGTACACCCTTACTCAGACCTTTGCAAAACAACTCTATTCATCAATTCTGGTGAACATTATAGCCATTAAAGTGTCATTTGAGGGGGCCAGGTGTTCTATTATCTTTCTGATGTTACCATCTATCTCTGCTATGCATTTTCAAGTTCTTGTGCTTGGTACTGTTTTGAAGATAAGCCTGTATTTGCAGTATCAGTTTGTTTTCTTCCCAGCTTCTGGGAGGTTGTAAGTTCTCAGCTTGACCTCTGCTAACTTACTTTTGTAACAGACTTGGCCATTCTTTTAGCTTAGGCCTTATGTCTTAGCCAGTTCCACTTGGCCTCAAGCCTCATCCCTGATCTGGTTTGCTAGGCCTCTTGCTTCAGGCATTCCCTTTCTGTCACTTACTACGCTTAACACTTGTACAGTGAAATAGAAAATAATCTACAATCACTTGATCCAGTGTGCAACATGAACAGATCACTAATACAGCAATTATTTCTTTGTGAAATAAAGAGCAAAGGAGTAGCCATATTGTCAGCCTGGTATATATCAGGACAGGAAGATCAGAGCTGCAGTCCAAGATACAGGAAATAGGAGGCTTCCATTGCACATATTCAGTTAATTCTGTAATTTTTGTCCTGATTTTTCTTGGTTATCCAGACTTCTTCACTTGTGGGTAGATGAAGAAAAACCTTCATACCCTTACAAATTATAAGTGTCTGTGGCTCAGGATCTGATGTTTCTGGTTTGATTGTGTCCTATTGGAATTATTAAAATAATAGCACCAGGTGTTACACAAATGTTCAGTTAATTTCAATGCAGATTTGGAAAGGTCTAAGAGGGTTTTTTTAAATTCTGCTTTGGAATTTCTGTTTCAATTTACTGTTAGAAATCCGATTTAAGGAGATATGTTTATAACTGTATAAGGCAAGAATAAAAAATACTGCAATTTTTAGCATTTGTATATCCTCCATTGGTGAACTTACATTTCACCTTTCATATAGGCCTTTCAGTGGAACTACTCTACCTATGCTAGACTATCAAAATCACAACAAAACCTTCCATTTTATTCAAACAGCAGTAATAATCAACACCAACTGCTTGCTCACTCTCCTCGGAGTATTTCTCCAATGATGCTTGAGTCTTCTTTTGTTTCTCTGCTGCTAATTCCCACTGCTGGGCCCCAAGAATACCTGGAAAAGGGGGAATCTCAAAAAAGACAATAACTTATGCATACAAGACGTGAGAATGTAAAAAATACGCCCCCCCATATTTCAATTAGAAAAGGTAACATTTCTTTCTTTTCATTGTATGTTTTTTGTTTATTTCCCTGCATCCAGTCTAATCAAGCATAGCCTGAAAGAGGTCTTGAAAATTCCTTTTAAAACTTCTCCCCCACTTCAAGTAGCCATGTCTCTGGTCCCTCTTTTTGGATAGTATAGGGTGATTGATAAACCCTGGAGATTATGCCAATCCAGATACCAACCTAAGACACGATCCTATTTAGCAACTCCTATTGTGTGACTGTACTGACATTCACTGAACTGGGGAAAAAATAGACACCAGTTTTCTCTGCTCCTTTGTCTGAATGCTGCTACCACATCTCATCTCACCCCTCACAGCAGGCCTGTATAATATCAATGCTTATTAATTCTACCCTGGCTTTCCAGTAACTCTGTAATAGTTGAATCCTGGGCATATGGAAAGAGCGGGGCTGAGATGCTTAATCAGAGCCTCCCAAAATGTGTGTTCAGTGGGGAAGGGAGTCAACACAACAGGTTTCTCTGCTGTCTGGATCAGTGCAGGAAGCCAGCAGTTCTCAAGTTATAAATCTGTATTCTTTAGTAAGAACTCCAGTATGACACCATGTAACAAATGAGGTCTTCCATGGATTGTCCTGTAGTTTAAAGAAGTGGCAGAACCTAGCCGTATACTCCATGAAGCTAGCCTGTAATCTTTGTTAACACACGTTAAAATCCTACTGCTGTTATTTGAAATGATAACTCAGTTCCTAGAGAAAATATTCTGCTTCTCATTGGGAGAAGAAATTGTTTCCTGTAAAGAGCTGGCATTTCAGCTGACATATTGAATGCAATACATTGGTGAAAGAAAATGAGTAGACAGCCGTTGACTGAGCTCAGGAAACAAGGTACCAGGAGCTCTGTTGCCTTACTCAGTAACTTCAGGATGCAATGAAACATTCCCACATTGATTGGCCTTCTAAAGGAAGGACTTGAAAAGTCTATAGTGCATAGGTCTTCTATACATGTCATTCAGATTTTCATTCCCAAAACTGTTGGGATGATACTATGGCTAATGCTGACAAAGATAAAGTGTACTGAAGCCAAGTTTATGTCTAATTTGACTTGAAATTTAAAGACCTTTCAACTAATTTTACTGTTTGGAGCCGATTCAAACTATTGGGAGGGGTGATGGGAGGGTGATAAAATGAATACATTGTATAAGCATGTGTTTCATGTCTGTAACTGGACTCACCCCAGTGAGAGCATCTGAATGAATCTGACAGAAACCATAATAGTCAGAAAAGGAAAGCTCCAGATTTTCTTTGTGGTGGTTTTTGAATACCCACTTTAAGCTTTGCAACACTGGCTACTGGAGCCAAGAGTAACATAAAAATTGGCTGCACCTTGCTCTGCTCAGCCAGAGTTTCCATCAGTCAAATTAGGACCCAATGCTTTCTGCCATACTGCAGACTGTGGTGATAATTAAAAAAGGAACACAACAGAAGGGAGAAAAAAGCACTTTTTATAGCCAGTTATAGAATAAGCACCTTTAATTGTTTAATTCATTATACTTAATAAAGCAAATCTATAATGGTACAGAGATCGTTTTTCTTTCGATACTTACATACATGGACATATAATAATCTTCCCTTTCAGATTTAATGATGCCACATGGTATCTTTCCTACTTCAATTAGCATTTTGTGCAGTATCATTATCTTTGATGGGATATTTTTCATTCTTCATTGACATGGAAGTAGAAAGATTATTCTACACCTGTATTTGGCATTGCTGCAACTGGTGCTGGAATATTGTGTCCAGTTCTGGCATCCACAACTGAAGAAGGATGTTGATAAACTGGAAAGGACTCAGAGAGCTCATAGAATGATTAAAGGCTTAGCAAACATGCCTTATAATACATCTTATAAGAAATTCAACACGCTCAACCTATTTAACTTAACAAAGAGAAAGTTAAGGGGTGACTTGATTTCAGTCTATTAATATTTATAAATAATTTATAAATTAATAAAGATATTGCTCGGGACTGCAGAGATAAAATCAGAAAGGCCAAAGGACAATTGGAGTTGCAGCTAGCAAGAGATGTGAAGGATAACAGAAAGGGGTTCTATAAGTATATCAGCAACAAGAAAAGGATCAGAGGTGGTGTAGGTCCCTTACTGAATGGGGCCGGCATCCTAGTGGAGGATGATGCGGAAAAGGCTGAAGTACTCAATGTTTTTTTTACTTCAGTCTTCACAGGGAGGGCCAGCACCCAGGCTACTACACGGGGTAATGCGGAATGGAGAGAAGAGTCGCCCTCGGTGATGGAAAGTCAGGTTAGGGAACACTTAATGAAATTGGATGTGCACAAGTCCATGGGGCCAGATGAACTGCATCTGAGGGAGTTGGGGGAAGTGATTGCAGAGCCGCTGGCCATTATCTTTGAGAACTCATGGCGAACGGGGGTGGTCCCGGAGGATTGGAAAAAGGCAAATATAGTACCTATCTTTAAGAAAGGGAAAAAGGAGGATCCGAGGAACTACAGACCGGTCAGCCTCACCTCAATCCCTGGGAAAATCATGGAGCAGTCCTCAAGGAATCCATCCTGAAACACTTGGAGGAAAATAGAGTGATCAAGAACAGTCAACATGGATTCACCAAGGGCAAATCGTGCCTGACCAACCTGATTTCCTTCTATGATGAGATGACTGGATTTGTGGATGCGGGAAGAGCCGTTGATGTGGTATACCTTGACTTTAACAAGGCTTTTGATACGGTTTCCCACAGCATTCTCATCAGCAAGTTAAGGAAGTATGGGTTGGACGAGTGGACCGTAAGGTAGATCGAAAACTGGTTAGATCAATGGGCTCAGCGGGTAGGAATCAATGGCTCAATGTCTGGTTGGCAACCAGTAATGAGTGGAGTGCCCCAGGGGTCAGTCCTGGGGCCGGTTGTATTCAACATCTTCATTAATGATCTTGATGATGGAATAGACTGCGTGCTTAGTAAGTTTGCGGATGACACCAAGTTGGGGGGAATGGTAGATACTCCAGAGGGCAGGGACAGGATCCAGGGAGACTTGGACAAATTGGAACACTGGGCCGAAAAAAACCTCATGAGGTTCAACAAAGACAAGTGCAAAGTCCTGCACTTAGGACGGAAAAATCCCATGCACTGCTACAGGCTGGGGACCGATTGGCTAAGTAGCAGCGCTGTAGAAAAGGACCTGGGGGTTATGGTGGATGGGAAGATGAATATGAGCCAACAGTGTGCCCTTGTTGCCAAAAAGGCCAATGGCATATTAGGCTGCATCAGTAGGAGTACTGCCAGCAGATTGAGAGATGTGATAATTCCCCTCTATTCCACACTGGTCAGGCCGCATCTGGAATGCTGTGTCCAGTTTTGGGCTCCCCACTACACAAAGGATGTGGACAAATTAGAAAGAGTCCAGCGGAGGGCAACAAAAATGATTAGGGAGCTGGGGCACATGACTTATGAGGAGAGACTGAAGGAACTAGGCTTATTTAGTCTACAGAAGAGAAGACTGAGGGGAGATTTGATAGCAACCTTCAACTAATTGAAGGGTTGCTCCAAAGAAGAGGGAGCTAGGCTGTTCTCGAGGGTAACAGAGGACAGAACAAGGAGCAATGGTTTCAAATTACAGCTGGGGAGGTCAAGGTTGGATATTAGGAAAAACTTTCTCACTAGGAGGGTGGTGAAGTATTGGAATGGGCTATCTAGGGAGGTGGTAGAATCTCCATCTTTGGAGATTTTTAAGGCTCAGTTAGACAAAACCCTGGCTGGGGTGATTTAGGGGGAGTGGTCCTGCTTTTTAGCAGGGGGTTGGACTAGATGACCTCGTGAGGTCCCTTCCAACCCTATTATTCTATGATTCTATGAATAGCTATATGGGGAACAAATATTTAATAATGGGCTCTTCAGTCTAGCAGAGGAAGGTATAACACAATCCAATGGCTGCAAGTGAAGCTAGAGAAATTCAGACTTGAAAGAAGATATATATTTGTAACAGAAAGCAGTTAAGTATGGAACAATTTACCAAGGGACACGATAGATTCTCCATGACTGACAATTTTTAAATCACAGTTGTGTGTTTTTTCTAAAAATTCTGCTCTAGGAATTAGTTTGGGAAAATTCTATGGCCTGTGTTATTCAGAAGGTCAAACTAGATGATCACAATAGTCCTTCCTGGCCTGGGAATCAGTGAATCTTTGGAAAAAAAGATGGTATCACTGAAGGTGAATTTGGCCAATGTGTATATTTCTTGACTTGTTTCATAATATCAGTGCTTATTAATTCTACTGTTAGGAATGGGATAAACTGACAACTTCTGCCCAGCATTCTACTACTGTTCTCAGCCCTCAGGCTAAAGTAAACTAAAAGAACTTATTTCCTATGTCCATAATACGTAATTTTTTTTCCCCTGAAAGAAAAATGAAACTGGTGAAATCAGACAAAGGAGGTGGTAAACATTCCAGCAAAGAACTTTGTTTCTGGTCAATCTCAATTGCAAAGCAGTTGAGTCCTCAGGACCCAGGGTAAGGAAGAGCTGCAATGTAAAGTAGCTCGAAAGATTCTGCAAGCAATTAAACCTCACAAAAAGTGCTGATCAAATAAAACAGTGAAAACAGTGGCACTTTTACTTAATTCAAGCACCCAACAGTCTTCCTTCAAAAATGTTTGATCCAGGTGAGTTCTACATCATGGATTAGGTAAGTGAAGAGCTCATTTCTGCTTAGAAAACAAAACAAAAAGAAATTGCAAAAGATTTTTTCTATCTTACATCTAAAACTGTGAAAAATAGATTAAAGTGATACAGCATCAGGATCATGGATGTTCTAAGAAGACCTGCAACAATATGGTCTTATAATTAAATGTGTGCTCAAGTGCTGTTCTGAACTGTGGACAAATACCTGGTTTCTATTTAAAGGTAAATTGTACATGGCAGGACAGCAAAAAAACAACAAACACCTAAACATGGTTTCTCCAAGGGAACAGAGGCATTTCTTAACAGTAGAATTTTCAGAAAACTCAGTGTTGGCCAACTCTGTCCCCACTGAAGAGTTTTACTACAACTTTAATTATAGCGATAAGTAAAGGTTTTAAAAATTCCACCTTTAATATTTTATTTCTTAGTGTGGTGCAATATATACAAGATCTGATCATTTCAGGAAATGAAGTTATATGAGTTGCTGATAAAAATAGCAAAACAATTTCCCCCTCCAGAAATCTGGAGGGCTTGATTGAAGAGAGTGGACTTGTAAACACTTGCAGGAAAATTCATCTGAGAGTGAGAGAGATTATTCCTCTTACTTTTACTATGACACCACTGATGCATGAACTGACATATTAGTGAATAGACAGTACTACTAACCCAATTGTCCTCTCAAGTAATTCATCTGTGTACAATGAATCATACCAAATAAATCTAACTATTCTACCATATGGACAATAAACAGATTATTGTCACGTAACTCTATTGTTCAGAAAGTGTTAGATTAAACACTAGTGAAAGGAAGAGATAGAAGCAGTACAATGAAGCAAAGACTTCTTTGAGAGATGCTCGTTTTAGGGGATAATTAATTGGCACCAGTACAGGACAAAAGAAACAACGCAACATTACTCAATGTGTTAAGAAGGGAATTGATGTCACTGAACAAAAAAACAGAAAAGGAGGTAGATTATTTATAAAGATACTATTAAAATCAAAAAAGATATTAACATCTTAGAAATTAACTAAAACTGTGTGAATAATTGCACATCAACTCCAATGATATTGCCTTATATCAGCGGCAATGGTTCCCAAAGAGGACTAATTTTAGCAATATAAAACTAAAAGGAAACAAAATTCCATTCATGATATTAAAAAAAATGCTAATGGACAAATCATGCAAAAGTCTCATGTGAAAGAAAGCATAGTTGTCAAAGTTTATATAAAACTATGCAACCCTGAGAGGCTCACTTAACAGCTGCAATACATCATCATCTGAATAAAATTTCCCAGTTACGTTTATTTCAGGAGACTGTTGCTCTTTCTTCCAGATCTCCTGTTCAAGAAACACTCTTCCTGAGCCGTTTCACAAAGCCACCATTCTTTCTGTATTAAAATCTCTCCTCTATACCTATTCCTCCTGCAGTGCTAACAAGAAAGCAGTCATTTTCTTACCTATTTCTTTATTTATCTTAAGAGTGAATTTCTCATTAATATATAAGCACAGGAGTGATGTAGCAACACTGAAATTGAAACTCAAAAATTGGTAAGAGAAAATACAAATGAGTGGTATTCTGGATGGAGATTGGGCATGGGAAATGTATTGTATGTAACTTTAAAAATGTATAAATCACGTAAGACAAGCTCTGCTTGATCACTTTGTTTGAACATTGTTAACCTTTCCATACTATTCCTTATGTCTTTGGTTTTGTAAACTGTGCACTCTTTAGGCCAGGTTCATGGAATGTGCCAAGCTTAATTAGGGCACTATTGCAATCTAAGGCTATGTCTACTCTTGCACTTTTAAGTCGACTTTAACTAAGTTGGCACACTGTTGGCTCATATTCATCTTCCCGTCCACCATAACCCCCAGGTCCTTTAGACATAAGGAATACAACCATTTTGTCCTAATGGCTCATCAGGTAACTCCCTGGGACCATTGTCCTGGCACATTGCTAAACATTAAGGACACAATGGTTTTAACATAAGTTAAAGTATGGATATAACATCAAATTCTAACTTCTAATCGAAATAGAATTCCTAGACATAAACTATATAATCATTCCCAGCAAATTACTACCTTTCTATTGATACCAAACATGACATAGTTCCTATGGATTATAGCATTTGTGAGATATCCATTGAAAATAATATCATAAATGCTTCCCAAATCCAGACAGCATCACACCCTGCCCACATGCCCTGCCCTTTGGGGGGCATGCCAGGCTCCCCCTGTGCCCCCTCCAGCAGGGAGGGCATTGGTGTAGTCCTGGGGTAGCCCTAAGTCGACTTAGGGCTACCCCAGGGCTACACTGGCTTAATTCGACTTCAAAAAGTCGAATTAAGCCTTAGGTCGAGTAGAAAGGTGGTTTAATAAATTCGACTTAATTTTCATTAAGTCGACTTTATTTTGCTTAAGTCGACTTAAGTAAGCTGCTTAAGTCGACTTAAGCAAAGTGTAGTGTAGATGCAGGGCCAATTAAGTCAACTTAAGCCAAGCTTAAGTTGACTTAATTTACTAGTGTAGACGCAGCCTAAGATACTACTGCCAGAAAAATACTGAAGGACATTGAAGTGATTGCGAAATGGGGAACAACTGACTCTAATGGTTTCCTCTTAAGTTTATAAAGCCTTACAAATCTAAATGGCTCTAATATCAAACAAAGTGTATATAGATTAATTAACCAATTATTAGTAATTTTATGTAATGCTAACATGATAAGTCTGGAGCTGTTCTGTGATAATTTATGAATACTATATGTTGATCTGCCTATTTGTGTGTGTTCTGTAGGACTAGATTAGTCTAACTCAACAGGTGTCTGTCTGGAGAAACAGACAGGGAGGAAAGAATGCCTCAAGATACCTACCTCTCAGCAGTTGGCAAGGGACAGTGCCAGAAGTACCAGCTTTGATTTAACCTCTGCCTCAAGCATATCTGTAGAACTGATTTAGATCAGGCAAGGTCAACCCCTGGGAAGACAGAAGAACGGAACAGGCTAGCAAGAGAGGCAATAGCTGTTCAGGAGACACAGATTGGGACACAGGGACTCACTTGGCATCTCTAAAAAAGTTAGGCTTGCCAAGGTTACCGTCCCAGGCAGGGAACTATAGCCCAAGCACCAGGGCTGTCCCATGGGGGGAGCGGGGCCCAGGGCCAATTGGCCTAGGCAGGGCCCCACGGCCCCCCCTTCTGCTAGAGGGGAGGTGGGCCACTCCACCCCCTCCTCCCCAGAGAGCCAGCACGGGGAGCAGGGAAGAGTGTGGCTGTTGGGGGGGGGGGTGCGGTGCAGGCCCGCACTGCCCAGCTGGGAGTGGGACAGCACAGGGCCTGCGTAACCGCGAAGCCCCGGGCGATCACCCCGTGGGCCCCCCCCCCCCCCCCCCCAGGGATAGCCCTGCCAAGGACAAGTGTAAAAGAGGGAAAATTAGAAAATTTCACCCTTGTAGAAGTAAATGCTTAAGGTGTGAGAGGTTAGCTTAAAGACACCAAAAAAGGCATAGAGGAGGTCCAGTCTGGAACCTTAATACCTAGTTTGCCATAAAGATGGAAGACATACAGTAGAATGCGATAGCTACAACCAATTGCTCTGTTGAATGCAGATCTAAGAAAATACAGTTGAAAAGCTTCAACAGGTGCTTCTTAAAAACATTAATCTTAATCAAGCTGGAAATGTAAAAGTGCACATGGATATCAGCTATTGTACAGCTGCTATATGCTACAGGAATGGGACTGATCCTTAAATAATTTTATCACCAGACTTAGGAAGACCCTTTTGACTGGGTCAGGTGGATTCATTTGTGTGATGCAATTCTTAAAATGAGATTGAGAGCTGAATATTTGTCATTAACCAATGCAAGCAATTTAAACATATTAGTAAATATTAACTGAAATAAATAAAAACAGGTTAGTTGAGTATGGACACCCTTCAATGGTATCCATATCTTTCATTTGAATATGTCTTTGGAGCACCTCAAAACATAATTTATACAAACAAAAATAGTTACAGGAGACGGGTAACTGAATTTGTAGGAAAAGGAGATTCTTATACATGCACAAAACTGGGTTCTTAGTAAAGTGGGTCAGGAATTTTTCAACGTAATGAGTTTTGCCAGGAAATGTTGATTTGTTGAAACCTTGTCAGGTCCAGGAAGGAAGAAGAGATGGACTAGCCTTCTCAACTCACTTACTTGGGATATGGACAAGCCAGATTTAAGTCCCTGCTCTTCCCCCCGCAGAGCCAGGGTCTTGAATTTTGTTCTCCCACTGCCCCAATGGGTGACTCAGCCACTAAGCTATTTGTTAGCCTAAGCACAATCACTCTTACTCCTTCCACCCTACATCCATACTTCTTGATTAGACTGTACCTTTTTTGCTCCTTCATGAGCTTCCTATTGAAAGAGTTATACAATGAAGTCAAATAATAGTTACATTGTTGATGAAGACAATTTCCAGAGGAGTAGCCGTGTTAGTCTATTTCAGCAAAACAAACAAGGAGTTCTGTGGCACTTTTAAAGACTAACATATTTATTTATCACATGAGCTTTCATAGGTAAAATCCCACTTCATCAGATGCATGAAATGGAAACTGCAGTATGTAGGTGAATATATACATGCAGAGAAGAGTAAATCACAAGGTCAATTCAGACTTTCAGCAAACCAAACAAATTGTTTTGATTCAGTGTGGAACAATAGATGAGGAGGTGAGAATGTGAATCACCTTTGGTAATGTCCCTATTCAAACCTAGTCTGATGGTATCAAATTTGCATCTGAATTCTAGTTCTGCAGTTTCTCATTGGAGCCTGCATCTGATGAAGTGGGATTTTATCCACGAAAGCTCATCTGAAAATTAATTTGTTAGTCTTTAAAGTGCCACAGGACTCCTTGTCTGTGGTGGTGCTAGAGTTACTCCAGCTTTTCACTGATGTAGCTGCAACCAGAATTTAGTTCTTGCAAGTGTGCCCAGCTTAAACAAACACACATCAGTCTTCATGTCAAAGTACAGTTTTTATCTCTGGTTTTTAACTTTCCTCCCCATCATTATAAGATTTCTCTGTTAATTACTTTTTACTGTATACACTCAAGGATCATTTTAAAACAATCCACATAAATAGCAAAACAATTTTCATTTTAAAACGTTTGTGATATTAAAAAAAATCTCAGTTGTGACTATTTATGTTGCTGTCTGTTAAACATAGAGAAGAATTTTCTGAAATGAAATCACTCTTTGGTAGTAACTGAAGGCTGCTGCTATTCCATAGATTAATTATGAACAACTAGTCATAATGATTCACCTGGCATAGATTACAGTGGTTGCAAATCACAGCATTTAGAACAATTGCAATCTGCCCTTACTAAAAGATAATATAATAGTAAAGCAGCAATCAGGAGTGATGTACAATTAGTTGCTCTCTGCCAATTAATGAGATTTTTCTCCCATTAATACCTAGAACATTCCATGAGCTAATACTTTCACTGGAGAATTACAGTTGTAGTTTTTTAATGATTTGTAGCTGTCAGTGTTACACTTCCAGGTAGAGTCATTCTTTGGCTAAACAGATATGCAATACTTACTAAACCACTACCTATACACTAGATTAGCTCACAAACAATAAACGGTTGTACTGATTTGGCTGAAGAGGGAGGAAGTTAAATACACCCCATTTTATATCCTTTTCACCATCTTATTCATTTAAAATAGTACCCAAAAAGGAAAATGCAGAAGCTGATCCTGCCTAGAGGCATTTATAATAGATTTTTATGATCTGTTATTCACTATAATCAAGTATTCTTAAGATAGGAGCATGGCATCTGCAGGCTGCTAACAGTACACAGTCACAAGAATTACTTTCTTCAATTAAAATATGCTAATTCTTTAAATTTTACAATATTTTTGCATCTTAGAGTAGATATTTTATCTTCCTCTCCCCCCTCCCCCTTTACATTAATGAAATATACTTTGCATTAAAAAGCCATTTTTAGGGCAGCTCTGAAAGCCACAGGAAAATTATCTAATTCCCATCTAGAGAAAAATAGCAAGAAAAATAAATGATATATTCCTGATGAATGCACATGAGCATCCCATTCTTGGCATCTGTGAATCCAGCCCACAGTCAGTGTAAATTTTTCTGTGGTGCCAGTTGGGGAGCTCAAGCTCCCCTGCATCACTGCATGCAGGTATGATGGGCAGAGTTTGACCCTAGCACCTTTCAGTTCCTTCTTGCTTCCCTTAAAAGTTATTGGAGTTCCAGTTCAATTCCAGAACAGTTTTCTCTCTCAGCTTGGGGTATAACATTGTATATAATGTAGTTAGTAAGTTTTAGTTGTGGGGGTTTTTTTAATGGAGTTTTTTCAGATTTGACAAATTCCCCATTTCAGGATTTCTGCTGATGACACTGAGGTCTGCATCTATCACTGCACTTCAAGCCACGTACTTCTTGCTTAAAGCCTATTCTAGTAAGAGACTGGCACAATAGCTGCCTGAAGTGCCTACGTGAAGCAGTACCATATCTACAGGCAATTCACACCTAAAGGGAAGAAGGACAGGGAGGCTAGGCTGAAATTGCTGCTGACAGAGGCAGTCCTCAGCTCACCCTTGGAGCCATCCTAGACTGAGTAGGCACCAAGTACTAAAATTTCAGATATCAGAATTCTGGCAGCTAGCTCTCCCACCTGTTCCAAGGAAAACTTTGAAAGAGGTCCCAACCAGGTACAGATCTCCACCCTCCAACTTTGGTTTAAAAAAAATGAGGAGTCGAGTAGCGTGCACCTGAATTTAAGCACTCCTCTGCCACATCATGGACAATTGCCCAATCTATCCTTACACTATTACTTTCGCTGTTCCACTATCATCACATGAAAGCTGAAGAAAAGGTGGATGAGTTGCCACAGCTGGTTTTGGCATGGCAAAGAGCATCATCAAGCCCAGTGCCAGAAGCAGCACCATCAACTTCCTTGGTACTGCAACAAGGTACCACCTCAGCACTGACTACCCCAGGCATTTGCAGTAGCAAGAAATCTGCTCCGCCTCTCAGTTTTGGTGTCTCCATCAGTACTGGAATCTGATTCCTTGACATTGTTGCTCCATCTGGTACCAACAGTTCAATCTGCAGTATCACCACTGACCAGATGGGCCGTTAGTATGGTGCAAGTGTAACCCATATGCCTGAAAAGGCTATCTCTGAGAGACCTGCTGAGGGTGGGTTAGTGTTGTTGGGCAGATTAGTGACCCACAATTGGAAACTTCCAGAAGCAGGGAGTGGTAGCAATTTGAGCATGCTCCACAGTGTACCCTGCTTGTGTGATGTGATGTTGTCAGTCAGATGACT
Organism: Pelusios castaneus; assembly: GCA_007922175.1. NCBI lineage: Eukaryota > Metazoa > Chordata > Testudines > Pelomedusidae > Pelusios > Pelusios castaneus. Next base: position 9,982,708 of record ML685797.1, read on the forward strand.
GGAGAGCAGCAGCCTGAGCAGACAGCAGGCAGGAGCTGCCTTGAGGGGAGACCATGTGCTCAGTGTTCTGGAGAGGAGCTGAGCCAGGACTGAACAAGATGTTTTCTCCATGTAAAGGACTCATTTGCAACAGACCTTGCAGACATGCATATGGGACTGAGGGCTGGTTGCAGAGGAGAAGAGAAAGCCTGCATGTAATGCTACAGAGGATCCCAGCAAAGAAAGAAGAGGACAGCTATTTCTTGCCACTCAAGCTTCCACACTGGAACAGAGACTGTAGCTGAGAGTTGGGTGAACTCCACACAGACTTTGGGACTCTTGGGTATCTTTCATGCAAGGGATTGTTCTTGGTTAATTGTAGTTTGTTTTCTTAGGATAAGGTTCATTTAGTTAGTAGTTAATAAAGTTCATTGTTATGTTTGTTTTTAGTAGTATTTTAATGTGTGAGTGTAGCTCTGAGCAAACTTCGCCGTGAGTCCTGTACAGACTGGGTCCTGGGTCTCCAGCTGCTTTCCCCATAGGGGTTGGGATTGATTTCTGTGGGGCACTGGAGAAGGGCACCTAAATGAATTTAGCCCACCCGAAGGTTACACAAGGGGAAGCCTGTACTGAAGCTGATGATCCGCCAATTTCTTAGTTCTCAGCACTGATCCCTGAAACTGACTGGATTGGTCCCTTAATGGTCAGAAGAAGGTTGGCCTTCATCATTAGATTTCTTACATCTCACAAGCCCAAAGTAGGACTCAGTGGTCTCCTCACAGATACTCTCCCCCAGCCTACCACCACAACCTCACAATGGCTATGTCTGCACTTGAAAAGTTAGGTCAATTTTATGAAGTCGACTTAAGGTCAACTTTAAGTCGACTTAATAAGGTCAACTTTAAGTTGACTTAAAGCGGACCTTATTAAGTCAACTTAACAAAAGTCTACTTAACTTTCCAAGTGTAGACGTGGCCCCTTTTTGGCCTTATTAGGTCAACTTAATGTTTTAAGTCAACTTTAAAAAGTCCAACTAGGCACTGCTCTGCGTCTCCACTGGCTTAAATCAACTTAATAAAGTTGACTTAAGCGCTAGTTCAAATTAAAATGAGGTGTTATTAATTCAAACTAACTTTTCCTTAATTCAACTTAAGGAGCATCTTAAGTCAAATTAAGGAAAGCCCAGTGTAGATGCGGAGTAAATTAAGTCGACTTAAGCCTCCTTAAATTGACTTAATTTCTAAGTGTAGGCGCACCCAATGGGAGCTGCCATGGCATTTGGGACACCCACCACTAGTGCTGGGGTGCTCTGTGGCCACCTGCTGGTCTGGCTGGTGCCTGATGCAGTGCTCAGGCCACTTAGGGTGGGACTGTGATGGGAAAATTAGCAGAAGGGGCATGGCTTTCGGAGCAAGGGGTGGGGTCAGGGGATAGCCTCCCCAAAGCGGCACACCTCCCAAACATGTTCACGAGCAACTCATGGTGACTGCCTCCCTAAATTAAGCAGTCAAACTCCGCCTATGCTCTAGAGCAGTGTTCCCAACCTCTTCAGTAAGGCTGCGTCTACACTGGTAAATTAAGTCAACTTAAGCGTGGCTTAAGTCGACTTAATGTGCCCTGCGTCTACACTACACTTTGCTTAAATCGACTTAACCAGCTTGCTTAAGTCGACTTAAGGAAAATAAAGTTGACTTAATGAAAATTAACTTGACTTTATTAAACCACCTTCCTACTCGACCTAAGGCTTAATTCGACTTTTTAAAGTCAAATTAAGCCAGTGTAGCCCTGGGGTAGCCCTAAGTCACCTTAGGGCTACCACAGGACTACACCAATGCCCTCCCTGCCAGAGAGGGCACAGGGGGAGCCTGGCATGCCCACCAAAGGGCAGGGCATGTGGGCACGGTGTGACACTGTCTGGATTTAGGGAAGCATTTATGATATTATTTTCTATGGATATCTCATAAATGCTATAATCCATAGGAACTATGTCATGTTTGGTATCAATAGAAAGGTAGTAATTTGCTGAGAATGATTATATAGTTTATGTCTAGGAATTCTATTTCAATTAGAAGTTAAGAATTTGATGTTATATCCATACTTTAACTTGTGTCATTCTGGACAAATGCCTTAGACGGGAGGTGTGATTAACAGTAAGGATTTCAGCTAATAAGGCTCAGTAGAATGTAGCAGGACTGAAGCCCTGGGGAACTAGTTACTTAGGTACCTTTGGAACGAGACATCGTTTTTACTGTGGATAATTATTTTTGATTATTTCTTTTTCCTAGAGTCCTCAAAGTAGGTCAGGAATCTGTGGGGCTTGACATTAAATGAACACATAGACAGGAGACAGACAGCTTGCAAGCCACATATAAAAGCCAGAGAGTCGGGGAAAGGATGTATTTCTAGTCCCATTGCATAGACAGAAACATGAGGTACAAAGAGATCAACTTGCCCACAGTCACACAGGAAGTCTGGGAGAGCCAGAAAGTAAACCAGGTCTTCTGAGCCACAGGCAGTGAATTAACCATAAGACTCACCTTCCCGTGTTAAATTGTTATTTGTAATTATTTTATAATTATTCATTGTAATGATTTTTCAGGATGCATAGAGCATAGAATGGGCGTCTGTTGATTTAATTTACACTTTCGTGTGTGTTTGTATTTTTACATTATATACACACACACCGTTTGGGCTGTCAGAAAGAACTATGATGTCTCACTTCAGGCCTCACAGTCACTCTCCTTCCAATTGTCTCTCTCACTCTCTCGCTCGCCTGCTCTCTCTCTCTCTCTCTCTCTCTCACACACACACACACACACACACACACACACACGGTAAATATATATTTTACATTGGATGCAGCTGGAACTTCTCCAAATCTCTGTGGTGCCAAACTTGCTTTGAATATGGGTCTTTACTTGCAATAAGAGCTGTATCAGTATGATCTGTAAATATAAGTCAATGGGATATTTTAGTTAATCTGGGTTTTGCTCAACTGTTCATTGTTGTTTGAGATTTTTTTTCATGTCAGAAACAAATAAAAGACAAAATGTGGTGAAAGAAAAGTTCAGGCGGCAGAGGGAGACCACCACATTATATTTAGAGTAATATGAAATGGTGATGGCCTAGGGAACCAGAAATACGCATCGAATGGCATGCTTAGACTGAGTCAACAGGTCAACGTGAGAGAAGAGATGTATTTTTATCTCCATTCCAGCGATGGAGAAATGAGGCACTGAGGCTATGTCTACACTTGTAAAGTTGTCGACTCTGTTAAGTCGACTTAACAGAGTGGCTACACTTTAAGTCGACTTAAGTCGACCTTATAAAGTCAACTTAACAGTAGATATAGCCATCCACACTGTCTTTAAGTCGACTTAATAAGTTTGACTTAGCGCTATTCCCCATCCATACTGGCTTTAAGTCAACTTAAGGAAGCACTTAAGTCAACTTAATAAAAGCCCAGTGTGGATGTGGCTTTGTGTAGATCGACTTAAGCGTCCTTAAGTCAACCTAAATTGCCAGTGTAGACGCACCCAAAGCAATTACACTTGTCTCTGAAAATTCTTACCTGGATATGAATGAATTCCATATTCTGCTTTTGTTGTCTAAAAAGAAGAAATATTTAAGATTAGTGCAGTCTCCCACCTGAGTCATCCCAACCCCTCATTGATAGGGAATAATAACCAGGCCTTGAACCATACCTCAGAGACTAATCAAATAGAAATGGTTAGGACTAGGGGAGGGCATACTCCAGAGCTGAGGGGCTTTTGTGGAAAACCCCCAGCCAGCTGTCCTCTCTCCCTCATACACTTGGGTCTCCAGCTCGGGCAGTTGCACAGATCATATCTATAGCAGTAGTGTATGGGTCAAATACTTGTCTTTCAGACAAGTAGTTCTTATCAGTCATCAGTCTACTATACCTATCAATTCTATTTCTGAGCATTTGGTGCTACGTATGGCTATGTCTACACTTGTAAATTTAGGTCGACTTTAGCTAAATTGACTTAAAGTCGACTTTAAGTCGACTTTGTTAAGTCAACTTAGCGTGTCCACAACTAAATTTAAAGTCAACTTAGGGGGGAACTTACAAAGTCAACCTAGGTCAACTTCTAAGGGCTAGGGGGACCTTACACAGGTCCACAGTGGCAGGACGGACACCCCTTGCCAAGTGCCAGGGGGCTCAGCCTTTGCCCCATTGTACCTAGATACAATGGGGCAAAGGGGGACAGGGACCCTGGCAGGGCATAGGGGCAGGGTGGAAAGAGTACTGCCCTGCCCTGTAGGGGGGCATGCCAGGCTTTCCCTGTGCCACCCCCCCAGCAGGGAAGGTAGTGGGGGAGTCCTGGAGAGCCCTAAGTCAACTTAGAGTCGACTTAGGGCTACTCCACATCTACACTGGCTTAAGTCGACTTTAGAAAGTTGATTTAAGCCTAAAGTCGACTTTAAACGAGGTTTAATAAAGTCGACTTAATTTTCCTTAAGTCGACTTAAGCAGCTTGCTTAAGTGTATTGTAGACGCAGAGTAAATTAAGTCGACTTAAGCAAGCTTAAGTCGACTTAATTTACAAGTGTAGACACACCCTATGATCCTTCTGGCCCCTATCAACATACTAGTCGAGCACCTTACAATCTTTAATATATTTATGCTCACAACACCCTTCTGAGGTAGGAAAACTCCTGTTGTCCTCATTTTACAGATGGGAACCAGAGACAGAGCACAAGGCCACACAGGAAATCTCAGCAAGGTAGGAAATTTCATTCTTTTAAGACTAGAGAAATGATGAGCAAAAGTCAGAAAAACAATGCAATGCCATAGAATAAATGTAGATGGATTAAATTTGTGTTTGCTAAAAGGCATAGCTGGTTTGCTATTTTTCTCTGACCAGAATTTACTTGCTTTTTAGCTACGCCAGCCATGGATAAATGGATTCAACAGTTTAGCAAAGTATCTGCCTTCACAGCAAATCCACAAGAGAGCTGATAGGTCTTGCTTGTAAAACTTGCTTGGCACATGTGAGTAGCACTAATTATTTTATCCTGGCTCAGATGGGAACATGATATGCTTAAGGCTTACAGAATAGGCAATTGAGTTAGTTACAGTGTAATACATAATCATATATGGGACTGAAGAAAATCCATTTACCCTGCTTCCTCATTCATATCCATCTTGATCTTTCCATCCAGTGCTCTTTATCAATTTGACCCAAGTTTGCATTATGCACAGAAACATGAAGAAAATTAACATTAGTCTTCGTGACAACTGCTGATTGATAAGCCCTTTTGAACTCAGGCCATGCATTTAGGAGCTCAGCATTAGAATACTATTTTTGATATGCTTAGTTGGCCTAGATATTTAGTGAAATTGGGAGACATTCTCAAAGCCACACATGCAATTAGGGACCTAGTTTCCTTTGAATTTCTCTTGACAGTTGGGTGCCTAGCTAGCTTTTGTGTCTTCAAAAAAGAAAATCAGCATCTCAGTCATTCTGAAACCAAAGATTCATAGAGCGTGTCTACACTGCAGTAGGGAGTGTGCCTCTGTGGCTGGCAGCTAGCACATTAAACTGCAGTACCTGCAGTGGCCTAGCCTAGACATCCAAGATCAGACCTCAAGGATCAGGTCTTGTATTCAGGAAGCTAGCTCATGTCATGACATCCACACTGTTATTTTTAGTGGATTAGCTCCAGCGGAGCTTGCACATGTCTGTCTACCCAGACTGGGCGGCATACTGCCAGCTGCAGCGTTGCTGTACTCTAGACTCCAAGGCCAGAAGGGCCAATTATGATCATATAGTCTGACCTGTATAATATAACACCACGCCTTAAAATGTCCCCAAGTAATTCCTTTTGAATTAGAGGATCTCTTTTTAAAAAGTCATTCCCAGTCAGTCACTATAAGTCCCCTCTTCGTTTACAGTGAAGAATACTTTTTCCTGATCTATTTGCAAAACATTTACATTTCTCTTTGGCTGGCATTAACTTACTTTGGCTTCTCCCTTTTTTCCCTGCAACCTTAACTATGTGAATTCTTGCTTTGCTGCAATCCAACCCATTGCAATCAAAACACATCTATACAATAAGTAGTGAGTTTTTTAAAAAATATAAACAGCCAATAAATTGTTATGGGTTTTTCCCACAGAGTCCAAGCAGCTTTGATTGTTAATTCTTATTTTATTTTGCCTCATTTGTTGCTGAAAGCCTTTAGCCAGGTTAACTGTGATGAGCCCCACCCAGCTGATAGAGTGACATATCGGACTTACACTCATGCATAAATGACTTGTAGAACAAAGCAAAGCCTCAGGGTTCAACATGAACCTTTCAATCAGCTCCATGCAGACTACCCTCTGTACCTGCACAGTGCTTCTTGGCTTCATGGGGGGCAGGCAGCCTGCCCGAACAGATGTCACTGCAGAATCCAGGCATCAGACCTCTCAGCTGTTCTGTGTGGGTAGATCCTTGGGCCTAGGCAGAGCCCCACTGATGTCATTAGGACTCTGTGCAGGGGTGAACCTCCAATGAACAATTGTGGCCTCATTCCTGCCTTCAGTTATACTGATGGAGCCCCTTTGATTACCCCAGCCTGTTATTGTGCTATTATATACTTAAAATGTTCCCTATCGATCCCTTTCCATGATTTTTAAACATTCTCTTTTCTTGTTATTTTTAATAACTTATATGCTTGAAAGTATTACATATCTGACTGCTTTCTATGAAAAGTAAAGTGTCATCTCTTTTCTCTCCATTGGTTTCCTTTTACCCCTGGTGGACACCATTTTGTTTTTGCTGCATCTCTCATTTCTCTATCACTGGTAATATAATGAACTAATGGAACATTTGATGGGGGGCGGGGGGTGGGAAGAATTGCTCAGATGTTTATCCTGATGATTTTTTTTAACTGTGTTCCTTTTATAGACCTTTAAAAGAGGAGTGGTTGGTGGTAATTTTCCCAAAACGACTTGATTTCCGATAGTGTCAATAAAACCAAGAGCAACAAATTCTGACTTCGTGAAGGGTTTCCTCCTGCAAAACTTGTGCATGTGCTAGCTGTCTATGGGTGCGGAACGCCACCGGAGGCATTTGCAGATTCAAGTGTAAGTGGGTACTCCCTGAAACTGAACTTCAGATTACATTGTTTTTAGCACTAAACCAGGGGTGTCCAACCTTTCGAGGGGGGCCACATTGTAATTCTTCTCTCACTTGGAGAGCCGGTGAGCAAATTTTGAATAGATAAGGCATAACAGAAATTGATCTTACTATTCATATAATGTAAACAGCCAAAAAATAAACACTGGTTTACAAATTCAGTTTAGTTCTGTAAAACCAGAAACTTACATTTCATACCTAAATCCAATTCCCAAATAATACCCAGCCTCCCTACAGTCACTGTTATATAAGTGTCACTTTCACAACTGTACACAACACATTTTCACTTGTTAATTAAACCGTATTTTGTGAAAACTTGTAAAGGGCTCGCTTATTCTTTTTCAGGAAGCGTCAGTGTGTGCAGGTGGCAGGAGAGTGTGGCAGGACAAGGGAGGGCGTGGGGAGACTGTGTGGTGGCAGGGGAAACATGGGGAGCAGGGCAGGGCAGGGCAGAGCTGACAAGGGAGGGTGGGGTGGGGTGCCAGGGGAAGATGGCAGGTCAAGTGTGGTCAGGGGTAGCTATGTGGGGTGGCAAGGGGGAGTGTGGGGAGCAGGGCAGGGCAGGGCATGGAAGGTAAGGAGGGCAGGGTGAGATGGTAAGGGAGCATTGCAGGGCAGGGGAGGACAAGGGTAGCCATGTGGGGTAGCAGGGAAAATATGGGAAGCAGGGCAGGCGCTGCAATGGAGGACTGGAGATGGTAGGTCAAGGGAGGACAAGGGATGGCCGTGTCGGGTGGCAAGGGGGAGCGTGGGGAACGTAGCATAGGGGGGGAGAGATGGCAGGGTTGGACAGAGGGGAATGGCAAGGGAGCGTGGTAGTGGTAGGGAAAGGGAAGGAAGCAGTGTGGCCTGGGGGTGGGACCCCCACTACTTCCCTTCTCACTCCCTGACCCCTTCCTCCTGCCCCATGCCACTCCGGCTCCCCAACTCCTTTGCGAGCCCTTGCAGTGCAGGGTTCCCTTCCATGTGGGCTACCCGACCCCTCCTTGTGTGCTATATAGGCTCTCTGACCCTTCCCTCGTGGGGTCCCCTTCCCCAGCTCCCCAACCCTTTACCTGACTTGTGTGGTTTGGGTCTCTGACCACTTCCCCTTCCACAGCTCCATCAGCTCCCCAACCCCTTCCCTGGCCCCTGCTGTGCCATGTGGGCTCCTCTTCCTTCATGCTCTGCTTCTCACCGCCTTTCCTCCCTTTACTCCACACGGGCTCCTCTCCCCTCCCTTCCCTCACCTGGGATTCTTTCCCCTTCCCTTCCCTTCCCTTTCTCCAGGCCGGGTCTTGTCCCCAACCCCTCCTCTTCCCTGTCCCCACACACAGCGGCTCCTCTCCCCAATCCTCCCCCTGCCCCCGTTCGCTTTCCCCACGTGGCTCCTTTCCTCTCCCAAGTCCCCAATCCCCCCCTTTCCCTGCGCGCACTGGCAGCTCCTCTCCCCAATCCTCCGTCCCCGTGTGCAGCGATTCCTTCCCTCTCCTCAACCCCTCCTTCCCTTCCCTGTCCCAGGGGTGCAGGCAGCCCCTTCCTCTCCCCAATTCCCGCCGTTCCAGGCTCCTTCCCTGTCCCTGCACGCATGTCTCCTCACCTGGCCGTACACTGCAGGGGCTCCCTGATCCCTTCCCTGCCCACCCCCTGAAAGGGCTTGAGTCAAGCCCCTGAAGGCAGCTGTCTCACAAGGCCACTCCTGCCATGCAGCTCGGAGTGGGGTGGGAGATTTAAAAGGGCCGCAGTTGCTCCAGCTCCCAGGCTCCTGTGGCAGCACTCCACAGGCTGGATGAAAGCCCTTGGTGGGCTGGAGTCTGGCCTGCAGGCCACAGGTTGGACAAGCCTGCACTAAACCTTCCAAAGAATGAGGCAAAGGCTTAAAGCCATGTGCTAGGTTGTCAGCATATATTGAAACACTCCTGGAATGTCGGAATGTATCCTAGCCTAAGACAGCGTGAATCCCAGTTTTATGTCTTCAGACTCCCATCCTGCAATTGATAGTATGCATGCAGGCAGGGCCCCACTGAAGTCACTGGGGTTCTAGACAAGCACAGTCATCCACCCACATGCACTCAGTTACAAAATTGGAGCCTGAATGTGTTGCCTGTACACACAACTAGTTTGGTTAGATGACTGTCAAAAAGCTATTTTGGCAATAAAGTCAAACAATTAGTATTCTATTATTCTGTATATTAGAATTGCTCTATTCCTTCTTACTAATGCTGCTTTCAGGGCCTGGGTAATTAATGAAAATGAGGACAGAAGTGTGGCTTTTTTCAGAAACACTTAGGGTATGATCAGGAATGTGTGCCCACAGACAGATTGATTAGAAAACTATGGCAAGAATTTTTCTCTGTTTAGCTGCTGCTGTAGCTTTATGGATGAGCCAGTTTCTTAAACTGCTGGTGATACCTGCATGAGTTTAGATGAACAACGAATGCTATGGGCAATATATAGGAATATGCCAGAAGTGGAGATCTCTATCCATTGACCCCCACCCCAGAACGAGACTTCTGCCACCTTTTCCCCTGAAATCCAGTTCCCTATTAAATGGATGTGGCCCAGGAGAAAGAAGAAAGAAATAGGAGCAGTGTGAGGCCTGGTCTACACTGTTGGCAAAATTCGATGGCAGTCGATGGGAGTTACCCAAGCTACACAGACCTTATTAAGTCAACTTAAATTTTCTAGTGTAGACAGCCATTGACTTCACAACTCCCCCTTATCGCTGTCTTCACTGCGCCACGCCGATAGGAAATGTGTTCCTGTCGATGCAGCTCTATTCCACTTGAGGCAGTGGTTTTATTAAGTCAATTTCTGGATTGCTGCAGTCAATGTAGACATATCCTGAGGGGCTTTTTAATGGCATCCTGATCTTTCTTTGTCATTTGACATGAACTAATACAGTAGTCCCTTAGTGAGATATTTATGTCAGACCAATTGTTGACAAAAAGCTTTATCATTATTCATTATTTTCTAAGTTGATTTGTTAAGTCGACCTAAAGCCGGCGTGGCTGCCTTAAGTCGACTTAATTGCAAAAGTCGACCTAGGGCTGGGGACAAGGGAGCCCTGACTTCCTTGTCCCCGAAGGGAGCCCCAGCTCCCTTCTGGCTCCCTAGTAAGAAGGGAGCCGCGGCTCCCTGCTGAAAAGGGAGCCACAGCTTCCTGCAGAGAAGGGAGCTCTCTCCCTTCTCCCTGGCACCTGCTCTCTTCTCCCCAGACCCGCGCAGGTCCCGGCAAGAAGGGAACCACGGGTCCTTTCTGCCAGGGACCACGACTCCCTTCTCAGCAGGGAGCCGTGACTCTCCTCTGTGTCTACACTTAAAAAGTTAAGTCGACTTGTTAAGTTGACTTAACAGAGTCGACTTAACTTTTCAAGTGTAGACATACCCAGATTGTCTCAAATCAAAATACTGGAATTTTCCTCAGTAATCTCTAGTGGGAGGAGTCAAAGTCCTAGAACAGGTTTGGGGTGATGTCTTGATGCTAAGGTTCTGAAGACTAGTTCCTGAGTTTGTGTACGGCTGTGAGGGGTACTTTCTGAGAACTGACCCAAAGTCTCCTATATCAGGCACAGTTATGTAAGTGGGAGGGGAGAGGCTACTTATAAATGAATTACAGTTGGGAATCTCTGTGAATTGTATTTAGGCTCTGTGCATTACCCACAGGTAAAAACTTGTGGAAGTGTTTCACCTATGCCTACTGTCACCAGTGTATTTATTGGTTAAAACAATGAAATAGGATAGGAGGGAAACTTGAGGAATGGGACACATAGTTTAGCAGTAGCAGCAATTTAATCTCTATCTCCTCTTTCTCTGGAGTCTGACCCACCTGGAGACAAAAATAGAGTCAACAGTATTTACTGTTTTATATAACCTACACCTGAGTGGCATATTCAATTTCAGGATTGGCACTGATATCATTTTTACTTGGGGCAACTGTTCTGTTTATTAAACATTTATGTAATATTTTAATCACCAATGGGGCCCAATCCTATAAACACTCAAGTATATGAATAACCATATCATTTCTGTAGCCCTGTTGACTTTAGTGTCAGGATTAATTCTTTCCCAGTTATCTGGCTGGTGGGTCTTGCCCACATGCTCAGTGTCTAACTCATCATCATATGTGGGATCAGGAAGGAATTCCCTCCACTCCACTGCTCTGAGTCAGATTGGCATAGGCCCTTGGGGTTTTCACCTTCCCCTGCAGCATGGATCACTTGTAAGTTTAAACTAATGTACATGGTGAATTCTCTGTAACTTGAAGTCTAACTCATGACTTGAGGGCTTCAGTAACTCAGCCAGAGGCTAGAGGTCTATGAATGAAGGTCTGTGGCCTGTAATGTGTAGGAGGTCAGATTCAATGACGACTTTAATGTGATTAATGACACAGTTATGTTGACAGGATTGGGTCCATGGTCATTAAAGTAATACATATTTCACAGCTAAGTTGGATATTTTAACATAGTTATGAGCCATATCCATCCAGAAGGGATTTTAAGGCATTTACAGCACTTTATTTTTGAGCTGGTCACATGAAAAATGTGATGTTCTTATTTTTCTAAGCCATATTTCATTTTTGATGCTGCGGCTTTATGATGATCAATGCAGTCTTTAAAATATGACACTTGTTACTGTGATTTATGGCTTTAGGTGAACAATATGATATATGTGGTGTTAATTGCACTGGATAGACTCCAGATGCATTAAAATGCTCATCTGCCCTCTCATGTTAAGAAGCTTTGATTTCAGAACTGTCAGCAAAGATTATTTATTAGAGCATTATGTCTGTGATACTGTACAGTAGGTAGGAGCCTGTCGGCACTATCATTCTAACACTCCTTATTCACTCCCTCCCTACCTAGTTTTGGCACAAAAGAAAAATTGTTGTGCACTGAAAACTTATGGCAGAAATTCTCAATCAGGGATGGTGATGGAAGTAAACTATGAATAAAAATGAGAGTTTGGGATAGGGTGTTTGATGAGAATTTGATTATAGCTTTTGGAAGTATGTTTCAAAATTACTGAGAGTTTTGTCAAATATGTATTTATACTGGAAAGTTTTATTTTGTCTACTGGTATGAAAGGGAACCAGGAACTCCTGATATCTAATAATAGCTCTATCATAGACTCCTTCTTTGGCTTTGTGCCATTCACTTAACCTCTGTGACTTGGTTTCCTAATCTGTAATATGGGGATAAAGCTTCTTGTTTTCCTTTTTTAAGGGGTGGAGTTAATTGGTTAATATTTTCAAATTCCTTTGGAGAAGGAAAGCACTGTATAAATGCTAAGTATTTTATCACCACATAAAAATATTTGTTTTAACTTCTAAAATAAGATATTTTTAGATCTTTTACCTTTTTAAAATATATTTTAAATTTGCACAATTAAAATTACAAATGCAAATGCAAAACCTAAGGCTCCAACAGAATGTAAATTCAGCTGGATTGTGAGTTTTATGGGATGTGTTTGATTTTTAAGTATAAATATATTCAGGTATATATTTAATCCGAAAAAGGAATAGAATATATATATTGAAAAAAAATTTTATCAAAAAAGGGACTAATTTATCACAAATATTTCTTGGAAAGTTCATCCTGTTTTTGGCCACCTCTAATATTTATATTTCCTAAATATTTGTAATTTCATCATGCAATCTTTACATAATACAGGGTAATACAAGGTTTTTGTGTTTAATTTCCTAGTTTGTTTTTAAATTTAAAATAACAATTCAATATTCTCACTTACATTCTTAAGTTGTCAGTTAAGCAACATTACAAGATTTTTTCAATTGCTCTGTTTGTTGTTTTTAATTCCACTTTATATCCTCACATAGGTCCCAGCCCTGCAAACTATCCTGGCATTCAAGCACGGAGGTAGAGGTGAAGGAATGTTAGAAAGGAGTGCCAGGAGCTAAAAAGAGCATTCCTTTGCTCAGAATAGAGACTAGGGAATGAATAGGACTTGAGAAGAGTTTTCTCTGCTGGAGCAGCATGGAAAAACCATGCCATGTTAGAGAGAGCCTTGAAGGAATAGGCTGTCTATATGGAGGGGTAAGTCTGGGAGATGCCAGAAGTTCTGGGTCTTCCACTTGCCCCTGGGAAGAGGCCCAGGAGGCTGGTAACAAGTTAACAAAGAAGAGGGGATGGGGAGAGACTGAAGCACAGATAGTTTGGGGTTGGATCAGATGAATTCTTCACTTAGGGCCTCAGCACTAGAGCTCCTTTAGAGTTTTAAGGCTCTGCCAAGGGGGTGTTCCCTAAGGGGTCAGGACAGAGACTTCACAAAGAGAGAATGTGTGACCTAAGGTGAAGGACTGGATTGATACTCATCTTCAGCAGCAAGTTAGTGGCTAGGAGAGGGGGAGAAACTAGATGAGGAAAGAAAACTATTGTTTGTTTTGGATTTTTGTTATCCTGTAATGGGTAGAATTTTTGCTTAGCCATAGGGCTAACCTACCTTATCAGCAAGAAGGAAAAGTGAGGCATGGAGACATTACCAGATCCCAGGACTTGGTGCCCATTACACTCTCAAACCGATAAGGGGAGTTTGCACCAAATTTCAAAAAAAAAATTCAATTTTAGATATAGACTAAGCATGGAATATTTCAGCAGAGGCAGCTTTTGGGGTAGGCGAAGCAGGTACACGCCTACAGCCCCAAGCAGCAAGGGGCTCCGTTGTCTGCTTTGCTACCTTAAAAGCCATGTCTGCCTCTATCGGTAGCAGGAGGAGGAGCTGGCCCAGGAAGCCGGGGCCATGTCCGGGGGAGCTGGGGTCGGATGGTGGGGCCGGGTTAGCGAGGGCGGGTGAGGCCACAGAGGTGGAGCCCTGAGGACCTATAGGGAACCTTATGGGCCTATAGGGGTCTCTGCAATGGGCCTGTCCGTGGGGCCCCAATAGTCAAAGGCTGCCTCTGTATTTCAGCCCAAAATATGCATGTTTCAGAAAGATACATATGTGTGAAAACAGGTTATAAGGAAAATGGCTTAGAAACTTAAGTCTGGTAAACATGGTTAAGAACGGTGGATTTTAACCTCTTTGTTTGTGGACCCCTAAAACAATTCAAATGAAGTTGCGAATCTCTTTGGAAATCTTAGACAGAAGTTGAAAGTCATTGTCCTGTGGTAACGACCACCTTTTGTGAACCACATAGACATAGTCTGCAGAGTCAGGGTTTTGTGGACCTCAGGTTGAAAACCATTGGTTTAGAAGAAGGAACAGTCTGGAACATCTGACTGTGCTGCATTTTACCTCCTCTCCACCTGAAATAGGCATTGTGCTCTGTATTTTAAAATGCCAGTCAGCTATATTTACACAGTACAGTCATAGTATTAGTCCATTTATGACAGAAGTTCTGTGATTTGTTGTCAGTGCTATGGGAGACGACAAATCAGCATAGCACCAGCAACACATGGAGTGGTATATACATAATATACAACTGGGACTGGGACACTCAGGTCAGCAGATACTGATGCTGACTATCATCATGTGACGGTGCTTATCTTTAACCATGTTTCCTAACAGCTAACAGAGATTAATAGATTTTAAAGCCAAAATGAACCGTTATGTATACTCACCTCCTGCCTACACAAGCCGTAGAATTCCACCAAGTAATTCCTGCATCGAGATATAGTTTTTCCAATTTTTATTTGTTTCAAGTGACAAAAAAATTCCACCATGTCCCTAAATAATTTGTTCCAATGGTTATTTATTTTCACTATTAAACTCTTGTGACTTATTTCTAGTCTGAATTTACATGCTGTTATGCTTATGCCTAAAGTAAAAGAAGTAGAAGCCTAGGTACTTATTCAGTGTTCCTATCTCCAAGCATTCAAAAAGCTTCAGTCAGTCCTCAAGAAAAATCATTAGATTTTCTTTTTTAATAATGAATTTGGGGCTCCTTTTATTCACCTTCTGGTTTCTGAGCCTTTGGGAAAGGACTTGGATCATGTTTTAAAGCATTTTCTGCAAAGCTAGAAATTATTATTATTTTTTTAAGTAAAGCTGAGGTTGTCACCTAACAACATAAATCCAGGAGCTGGGGTCATAAGAAAAACATCAAATATCACATTCTTCTGATAAAATCACCAGCTCTGGCAATGCTACTTCTGATCAAATTATGTCTTAGACTTCTCTTGGATAAATTAGAATGTGCTGCCTTAATCGCTCACTGCAAGGCAAGTTTTCCAGACCTCAGATCATTCTTTTGGCTTTTGCTGAAGTTTCACCCATTTGTCAATGTCCTTTTTAAAAGGGAATACCTGAACTGGACACAGTATTCCAGCAATGATAAAACCATTGTGCCTCTACTCAATATGCCCATATGCCATTTGCTGTCTTGATCACTTCAGCAAACTGGGAACACAGTTATCCAACATGAACCCCAAGTTCTTTCCAAAATACAGTCTCTTGTCTTATAAGTGTTATCTACATTTCTGATTCCTTTCATTTAGTGTTATTAAAATGCATGTAGTTCAGCTTACATGAGACCAGTTTGGAATCCTGTATTATATTAGCTAGTAATCATACTAAACCTATTTCTGTAATTAACCTCTGCCCCCTTTTTTTAAACAACAGTGCTACCATATTGGTTCCAGTGAGGAGAGTTTGATTCTATGTATATAAGAGCATTCACTGAAAAAACTGAGAACCAAAATAAATAAACATAAAAATTTCCAGAGGGGTAGCTGTGTTAGTCTATTTCAGCAAAACAAATAAGGAGTTCTATGGCACTCTTAAAGACTAACAAATTTATTTCTCTTATGAGTTTTTTGGGGCACAATTCCACTTCAGATGAATGAAATAGAAAATATATCATGTAGACTGTAAATACACAGATACAGAGAAGGGTGGGTCATATAGTTAATTCAAACAGATCTACAGGGATAGAATGTTAGCCTATCTTTTTAAAATAAATAAGTTGTTTGGTTTCAAACTTTGGAATAGGGAGGGAGGAACTGAGAAGGGTGGATAGAGGGAAATTACTTTTTGTAATGACTGTGATGGCCACCTCCCAGAATCTGGTCTGGTCTGTGACCCCCTGATCTCCACTCCTGAACCCTGACTTACCCTGCTTTGCCATGTGACTACTCATGCCTGAGTCAGTCCACACCAGCCTCCTGCATGTAATCAGTTCCAGGTAGTGGGTGTGCACCCTCTGGCCATTCAAGGGACGTTCCCCAAGTGAGCACCTCCATCCCCCAGATACCACACTAGGAACTTCCATACTACAGGGATTGGGACACTTCCCCAATCACCATAGACTCATAGACCCTTGTCTGTCCATTTGACATAGAAATGGTTATGTCCAGCCTATCTGATTCACACCCTTATTGATTGGAATATGATTCTAAGTAAGTATGTAGCAAATCATTGCACAATCATTTAATAAAAGAGTCAGGAATTACCACAAGTAAATAAAAGATATAAAACGCATACTAATCTACTAACACTATTCCAAGATTACTCTTTAGTCTATTCTTCTCATTCTTACCCACAAGACTGGCTGTTGCTGGTGTTCAGCCAGCCTAGGCCTTCCTGGCCATGTGGACAAGCCCAGTCTCTTGAAGTTGCTCAAAAGATGGTCTTTCTCTGGCAAAAGCCAAATGCTTCTCCCGTGTTCAAAGTGTCTGTATTTGTTTTCCAATTCCCCCTGAGCCCCCCTTTCTCCTGGACCGCCGCGATTTTCTTTCTTTTATCTGAGCCAGGGAGCTCAATTTGCATTGTCTTTGTCATGTAACTCTCCAGCCTCTGTGCTAGAAATTGTCCTGAGGGTCTGAGTCATGTAACATGCCTGACATCTATACACATACATGATGCTGCAGGAAACATGATGCCATAACAATACAGTGGAGCTTTCAAAAGGGAACCTTGCATGGCATAACTGGCATCAAATAATACAATTGCAGTGCAAAAGTGAACAGAAAAATTACCCAGATCATAACCCATTGTGCATCACATGACAATGACCCAGCCATTCAAGATCTCAATTCAAACCCAGTCTAAAAGTACCTAGTTTGCATATGAATTACAATTGCCCATGCAATAAATCCAGTTAACAGATCTGTGTTTCTGGAATATTTTTCTTCATACTATTAACTGTAGTCTATCTATGGGGGTATTTTTCAAGACAAAGCTTAACTCTTTCAATGTCCTTTGTAGGGTTTTTTTTTTGGGGGGGGGGGGCCCAATCCTACATTATTTAGGCCCCGATCCTACATACACATGCTTAAGTTCACTAACATAGGGAGTCAGTTAAAAATCTTGAATAAGTGTTCATAGGATTGTGGCCTTATTTGTTCTCAGTATTGGTAACTGACTATGGTACTTTTTGTACAATAATGTCATTCTTTATTATAGTTATGTTCAAGATATTTCCCGTAAGATATTCAGTGGGTTGGAACATAGACCTCCATAAATTAATGCTTATTGTTTTCACAGACAATATGTTCAGACTGCTTCATGTGCTTCAGTTTCTCTGATTACCTTTATACTCTGTATTGACAGTACAGCCCACACAGCATGGCATATATGAGTGACTAGTAAAATTGACACAAGTAATGTACATCACCACTTTTCAGTGCAACCTGGCCACCAAAAAATAAAGTTGTACCAGGAGCATAGACAATTACTACAATCTTTCACCTATGTTCAGTTTCATGAAGTCTAAGAAACAGAAACTGTTTATATCATTCTCATTCTGAATTTCTCCCTGGTGGATCCCCTTCATTCCACTTTGTTAAAGAGGCAGATATTTGGCAGCTTTTGTTTTTCCTCACAGAGCAGATGTGACTGCCATAGGAAAGACTAACGGACAAAGAAAGGTGCAGAGCTACTGTGCAAAATGTGAACTACAGCAAACAGGAATTTTCTTACTTTAGTTTCATTTGTTTTAAACCTTTTCCCATATTAAATACTAGCAATTGCAGCATATTAACCTAACCTGATGGGCTCTGTCATATAGTCTGTGTGTAAAGTGTGAGATTATTCAATTAGCTTCTTATTCACTTGGTATTCATTTGGTGGTGGGTGGGGGGGTCTCTTCAGCAGTGGGGGGTGGTGTTCAATAGCAGGTGTTTGTTCAGTAGCATGGACACTGTGACGTGCAAAGATGCACACTCTGTCACTGTATCGTGACATGAAAAGCTTAATACCCCCTGCACTAGGCCACATTGGAACTGAGCATTTCCTCTCTTTACAGGAAAGTTCCATATATTTCCTGGCTGTATTTCCAGTGTTGTTCGTATTTGATTTTTCAACATTACAAGTCCAGAGAGTACACTGATGGAGGGTGGAATTTAGCACCTGGTAGATTACTTAAATAACTCTGATCAGTGTCAAACAGAGAAGGATAAATGTCAAGGTGTTTTCAGCAACTCTGTACTGATGGGTTTAGAAGAACTCTGATAATGCTATCTCCGGAAAGCTGGGCTCTGGAAAGTGAAGGAGCCTAATATACACTTTTGGCAGGGAAGGGGAAAGAGAGATCTTGGGCCCCAGGCAATAACCTTGCTAACTGCAAGGGACTGTAGTCCCAAGAAGAAACTTCATCCCACTTGACCATAGGCAATGAGTTATATGGGTTATATTCATGAATGTGGGCCCGGCTCTGCAACCATCTCTGTGCTGTGGAGGCTCTGGCCACAGAGCCGTCAGTGCCACTTGGCTACGCAGTGGCAAAGTGCAGCGGACCCCACTGCCCAGGACAGCCCATCCATTCTGCCCATCTCCCTTCCCCGGACAAACTCGCAATGCCTGGCCAGAAGCCGCTTCACCACCGGCCCTGCTCCCAAGCAGTATGGCAGCTGCTATCCTCTCCTGTCCTGCCACTTTCCCCTGCCCCTTTCCTCCCAGTGCTCTAGCCAGGAGCCACTCCTGCCCCAGGGAGCACGGCAGACACCTTGCCTCCTGACCCCATCCCTCTCCCTTGTAGCCTGATTACTCAGCAGATCTCATTGTGGTTCACCACCTGCATCAAACCTACTACAAGAAAGCCACATTGCCATGGCCTGGATTGGTGACAGTGCACTTGACCAGAGCTCAAGTTCCATCTGCAGCCTTCCTCATGCAGGTGCCAGTCCAGGAGATCTGCAGAGCCACAACCTGGTCATCGTTCCACACCTTCACGTCCCACTACGCCATCATGCAGCAGGGGAGGGACGATGCAAGCTTCAGGAGGGCAGTGCTACAAGCAGCTCATCCTTAACTCCTTCCCACCTCCAAGGTAAGGCTTGTGTGACTCACCTAACTGTAACTCACCTAACACACTCTCCATCAGACAGGCACCTGCTGGCAGTGATATTATTGGGGAATTAGGGAATTGGCTCAAGTGGCTCCCGTCCATGACTTGTGTTCTGTCATTCCTGGCAACTTGGCCCTCCAGCTGAGCCCCATAGGTTACTCGGCCCTTCGACTGAGAACCTTTGTCCATGTACCTCTCTTCTGGGGGAAAGTCCCACTTGCTGTGTCTGGCCACTCTAAGTTCTCACTGGCCAGTGGCTCTGTCACTCCTGGCACTCTGGGGGATCAGGGAGGAACCTCGGCCCTCCCACTGCTGTGAGCCCCAGCCTAAGAAATCTATGTGCCACACTCTCAGAATCAACACCATTTCCCACAGGTCAGTTTCCCTGGGCCACTTTCCTCACAGCCCCCTGTCTTATGCAGATCTCCACCTCAGGACCACACCGCAACTGTCCACTCCCAGCATTCCTCTCTGGAGCCTCCGGCCCCATCACTCCAGGCACCCTTGCCTCTGGATCACTGCTCTGGATTCTGCTGCCACCTGTGCCTCCAGGACCTCCAGCTGCTAACAGCTCCCAGTGGCACCCAATGAACTGTCCTTAGAGCTGGCTCCCTCAGCCAGCCATGGAGAGAACCTTCCTTCCCTGAGCTCCAGAACTAATTGACTGACTGTCTCTGCAGTTCCCTTTTATTATTGGGATCCTGGCCCCTGATTGGTCCAGCTGCCATCCCACCTGATCGGCTACTGCTCTCCAGCCCTTTTTAGCCCCTTCAGAACCAGTGCAGGGCAACCGCCCTGTCACAAAATGCCATGAGCAAGCACTCAAAGAAGAAAAGAATGGTTATTTACCAGTAACTGTGATTCTTTGAGATGTGTTGCTCATGTCCATTCTGCAGCCAGCCTTCATGCATACTTTTGGAGTTAGCGGAAAGAATGACTGAGGGGGTGTAGGGCCAGTGGCACCTCATATATTGTGGCATGTGCACAGGACTCCACGGATGCCAAGACCAGACTTATGAACATGCTAAGGGCAAGAAGTTTTCCAGTGACTGTGCAACTGTGCACAGAAGTGTGTGTACACCTAACTGGGAATGGACATGAGCAACACATCTTGAAGAACCACAGTTACTGGTAAGTACCATTATTTTAAGAACAAAGGAGAACAAAATTCTGAAAAATTATTCCATGTCAGAGACTTGGGGAAGGTGGGTTTGGGAGAAGTCAGGGAAACAGAAGATTATTCTAAACATTTTACTGCCTGGGCTATTCTTTAACATATACCTCTCTCAATGATTTCTTATGAAATCTATCAGAACAGAGCCCAGCATCAGAAAAAGCTGCAGCTTGTGAGGATTCCCAGTAGACTAGTAAACTGCACCAAAATACAATGGGCTACTGGAAAAAAGCAATAGATGTGGTATTAGCTTGAGTATTCTAATGTCAGCTAGAACATACTTAGTGCAGGTATAGACGTTCTGTGCCATCTTGGTAGGTTCTTTTCTTTTATAAATCACTTCTATTCACTTTTGAAATTAAGTAGGAAGAGATCATAGCAAAGCCCATTTGCAGCAGTAGGCATGTTTTCCATATATATATTGGAGAGTGAAGTGGAAAATATCAATATTATGGCTATCTGGAGTTCTTCAGTAGGAAATAAAAGACTGGAAGAGAGGAGGCTAGATTTTCAGCTGGTCCAGGCCAGATGAAGTTATAGCCCAAGGAATTTGGTTAAGGGAGTGACTTAAAGACTATGTAGTAGCCAGATTCTGTCCATGGATGCATGCATGGGATTGTGTGATGACCCCCAGGGTTAAAATAAGGGGAAGCACAACAGCCTCTCTTTTCCTGGCTCTGGTTTGGGTGCACTGCTCTTTCAGCATTCTCCCTCCTCCTGCCTCCTCACCTATCCGTGCAAAAGGATATAATAGGGGCTCATCCCCAGGCAGCAAGATCTTGAACTGAAAGCAGCAGGAGCTGATGTCTGGATAGGAAGTTTCTGGAGTGTCCAAACTTTGGACCTGAAAGAGAATCATTAGCACTTGCTAGGAGTAGAAGAAGCTGAAATTCCCTGTTTGGGTATCTGTATCTACTTCTTCTCTTCTGGAGTGGAGAAGGAGTCCGCACTGACCTCATTATCACATGGTGAAGGGACATATGAGATGAAATGAGGGAATGTCAGGTGACAAAGGGGGAAGAAAGGAAAAATGCAGGAAGAAATAGTGAAGAGGGAGATTTGGATGAATGTAGAGTAAAATAAAAATGAATTATAGGAAAATCTAAACAAAGAACCACCAAAACCACTGAGAAAAAAGATAGGAAGATAGAAAAGGAATGAGAAAAATGTGAATGGGAAAGGAAAGGAAGGGCCCTGGTATGTCCCAAGATAAAACAGCTGTGACATTACTCTTCATGCAAAATGTAGTTTTCATTACTTTTAAAGATTTATAAAATGTTTTCTTTCCTTCTGAGGTCTGTAGGGTTAGACTCATGATTCTGAGGGAGCTGGCTTTATCAGCAACATTTCTAAAACAGCTTTTCCTCACAATCTGTGAAGGAGCTGAATTTCCGTTTCAGTCCTGCACACATAGTCAAGGGAGTGTCTGCATTGACCTACTAATCAGGAAGATTGGTTCAATCAAGCAAACAACTAGCAGTTTATACTCTCCTGTCGACCCCACTCCCGCCAGCCATCCTCCATGGAAAATGTCCTGAAAGCAATCATCCTGTCATAGAGCGTGCTGTGGGGAATATTCCTGCCCTGGAAGTATTCTGCTAACACAAGCAAACAAGCATTCTTCAAAGAAGTGGTGAGAAAGAATTCTATTTTAGAGGGTGCTTTTCTATACATTTTAATATAATTGATGTTTCAAATGAGTAGGTGAAAACTTTATTATTATAGTTATAAATGGTTGAAGGAAGAGAGTTGACATGGGGTGACCACTTTGAGTGTCACTGGTAGTCAGAGGAATAATCATTTTACTGAGAAATAACTCATGAGAAGCACTATGTTTTCATTGAGTGAGAGCCTCCACTGACTCTAATACATAACTATGTAGGAAGGAATGGGTCTACTTTCTCTGAGGTCTAGTGCACTTTGTGGGTTTTACTGGACTCCGTGAGGTTACATATGTGAACATTAAGATTATTTCAACCTTAGCCATGTAACTGGCATACACTTTGTAATCATTATTAACCTCAAGGGAATAGTTAGTCTGACTAATATAAATTAATACTTGATGTATGAAATTATTATTGGCGGTTTCCAAAATGAATGTGTCTGCATATATTTTTCAAATATTCTGCCAGCTGTAAGAAAGCAGATTCAGTCAGCTTCCACTGGAAGCCATTATAAGCAGCCTACCATTCCAAGTGTGAAAAACACTACATTAGACAGAAAATAAGCAAGAGATGTCGTTCAGCTCTGTAGAACATACTTGTATAATGGTTACAATTTATCAACTGGTATTTTATTACTCATAATGAGTCTTCAGATTTAATTTATCTTAAAATTACAATCTGGGCAAACCCATCCCTTATTTAATAATGGGTATGATATTGTACATTTTTTAATGGAATTTAAAATAATTACACCACAGTAAAAAGTGTCCTTTTTCTTTTTCAAAAGAGAACACCAATGAAATCCAAAGCAAGAGTATGACTGCAATAAAAATGATGCATCATTTATTTTCTTTGGTTTAAAATAAAAATAACACAGTTTGGTTGTGCAGTCTGCAAAAGAATCCATGTCAAACAGTTTTCCTGTACCTTTGCAAGGGATCTGAAAATTAAATCATCTCAATTGTTAAAAATTCCAATTTTCCTATCAGCAGCACAGCTGGCAAATGCAAAAAAAAAGTTGCAAGTTAACTCAAGCACTGTAATAAAGTGTCTGCAATACCACACCTGTAGTGCTACTGAGTTGCACAGAGTAAGGTGCTTCCCATAAGCAGAGATCAGAAAACAAAAGAGGATCTCCAAAGCATGCTTTTTGGTTTGCTTCCAAGGCAGTGCCAGCTGTGAGGGTAGGAATGAGCATCAGTGAGAGTGCGCAGGCAGTTTGTTGACCATTGGTGGAGAAACAAAGCAGATGTCCAGATAATCACATACATAAAACCGCATATCAATTATATGCCAGAGAAATCCTTTGATCTCTGAAGTCCATTTTCCTTAGTGCCAATTGATTTGAAGTCTTCTGTGGCAATTAATCTTAATGTGGTTGTACGTGTGCCATCCAGTAAAACATGACTTGCTTCATTTCTGTCCTGTGATGATCATAGTGCTATGAAATAAGGCTCCAACTAGTTTTTCCAGCCAAATATTATATTCCACTATCTGTACAACTCCTTGGATAACATAGATAACTATATAACTGCATCTGATTCCATTTCTAGATATTTAGCTTCAGCTTTGCAACTTGGTGGTGGAAATAGCATGTCATAGGCACTGATATAAAGCTCTGTACATACATTTATTTCTTCTTACTCTTGTCTGGTTACATAGTTTCTTGTGCCTGTGAGGCGTCACCTCAGCTGTATCTAGTACTGAGTTCCACGGCAGCACTCTGAGAAAGAAGATGCATAACCTGGTTTAGTAGGAGTTGAACACTGGTTGTGATATTTGTTAGCTTCTGTGAGATTCATGCAATAGGATGCTTGAGCACAGAGGTCTCTCAGCAATGATACCAAATAATTTTTATGAAAGAAGAGGCAGGAAGGGATGGATTAAACCAGTGGTTCCCAACCTTTTTGGCTCGTGGGCCACAGAGATCATTTTTACAACCCTAAGGACTACCAGTCTCTGCCAACAGCTGCCCCTCTCCCCAAGTCCCACTGCAACCAGATAGGAGTTCAGTGAGGAGACTCTCTCTTTGCTGATCTCCCATGTTCCTGACTGCAGCAGGGAAACTGAACTCATCCTAGAGCTCTGTATGCTCTACCTGGATCCCCAGGCAGTGGCTCCCTTCTGCAGCCAGGGGGATGGAAGATCAATGGTCCCCTTCCTCTGGCTCCAGCAGAGATCCCAGCACCTATGGACTTAGGTAGAGTACTTTGCCATGCTCCTTACTACAAACAGTGTGAGGGGAGCACTGATCTCCCATCCCCTTGGCTTCATCAAGGAGCCTTCAACAGTCTTTTAGCCCTGCGGAGAAACACTCCATCTCAGTCCTTAAGCAGCAGCTCCCTTTTGCAGCCAGCAGGAGAGGAGTCATGGGCCACTTTGAAAGGCTCCGCAGGCCATTTTTGGCTCCCAGGCCACAGGTTGGGAACCACTGGATTAAACATATGTGAAGCTGTGATTTGCCAAAACTTTGATGCACTTAAAAATATCAATCTCTTGGCCTTCTTGATCTTCTTCCTTTCCAGTTCATTCAGTCAGCCCCTTTCTGGTACCTTCCTATCTCAATGAACTCTTGTTTTCCTGTAATGGGCTTACAGCTTCCCACTGACTCTTCTCAGGCTCCTCAAACCACCAAGCCCAAACCCAATGTTCTTCCAGGATTGAACACAAGGCATGTGAGCATGGTATCTATCACACAAATGTGACTGGTGATTGTTTAATTATTGCTATAGAGGCTCCATCAGAGATCAGAGCTCCATTTTGTTAGGTGCTGTACAAATATGCCATAACAGGCTTTTCCTGACATTAAGAGTTTATAATGTAAAGAAACAAGATAGAAGAGTGGGATAAAGGGAGTAATTCTCTGAGTTGTGTAGTCTTCTATCTCCCCTGCTTCGCTGGAGCATCGGGGTAGGGTTTAGAAATCCATGTGGTGGTGGGATTAGAGGAATGGTGGGAGATGCTACAGTTTAGGACTACACCCCTGATACCAGCTCACAATTTATAGATGGGAATTAAGACACAGAAATTAAATCACTTGCCCAAGTCAGGTGCTGCCTTTATTAATCTATGTTCTTACCTACATGCTCCCATGACCATGGTATATGAAAATATCACATGTTAATGAATCCTCACAGCACACCGGGGAAGCAGAGAATTATTAGCTCCATTTTACTGAACAGGGTTTTAATGACTTGCCAGGGTCAGTTTGGAAAACTTTAAGTGGGCCAGGATTTGAACCCAGGCCACCTTCCATGCCCTACCAGAGATCAGGCTATATATGTTCAGTGCGCATGGTTATTTGCCACTTGCACACCATGCTCATAGGAAGTCTGTTATTCACTGCCAGACAGCCACAGTCACTCCTAGCTACATTTTGAATCCAGTTACACTAAGGTAACAGATAAGTTGTGTTCTCTGACTTTTGTAGATTTCTTGTACATCTGTGTCCCATACTGGCTTTTCTGCATTGCAAAACACGATTGTACTTGTCAATATATATTATTTTGAGAGGGACAAATTTTTGCAGATAACGGCATGAGAAAATATTATAGGCAGGATTTTGTTTGTTCATATTAATGTGGTATTGTTCCTAGCAGCTAAAATTGGTCTTTGAAAGGACACATAATTTACTTAAAAAAAAAAAAAAAAAACAAGCAAACAAACAGTTCCTAACAGGCAGTAGGAATGAGTAAGACTCTTCTCAGTGTAGCAGGCCTGGTGCAGTAATCCTTTATGGAGCAAGTAATATCTAGAGAGCACCAGGAGGTTCCAGAGTACTTGCGTATGGTTAGCGATGAATAATCCATTAACTAATTGTCACCCAAGGCCATAGGATTATGGGGTGCTATCTGCTCTTGATCAGCTACATACTCCTCTCTGCTGAACACTTCTATGCTTTGTTGAGGAAGGGACAACCCTTCAGCTTCCATTTGGGGATTGTTGCTGGCAGAGACTCTCTGTGGCAGCCTTTCAAAGAGGCTGTTTGAAAGGAACAGTCAGCCAGCCATTCAATGATCAGCCCCCGGAAGATATTAAAAGCTAAGGATTATTTCTAGGGCCTGAGGTCAATGAAGAACATACTTATGGGTTGCCTGGAAGGTGGCAAAGAAGAAAAGAAGAGAGTGTGTTTTCTTGAAGGCTTGGGTTTGTAGAGCCCAAATCTCCTAGCAATTAGCAGCAGGTGGCCTAAAGCCAAGATCTACAAATCAACCTGGTGTGTGACAGAGCATATAAGCCACATGACCCAGATCCTGCAGGTTTCAGTCTGTCCTGATTCATAGTTCATTTTTTGGCCACTGCCACATTATCTAAAACAGGTTAATTAATCAGATTTGGTGTAACCAAATACTGCTTGTTTTCAGTGACACAGGAACACTATTTTAACCCCATCTCAGCTTTATTCCCATTCCTTGGAACGTCTTTGCTTCTGGTTCAAATTGATGTTAATGTGATCTTCTGATAATATGTGACAACATCATGATAATAATTATACATGGCAGAAGAAAGACTGTGCCCATCAAATTTGCCTGCCTGCTACATTTGGCAAAAAGCAACTGGCTCCTCATTGGTCCTGATTCAAAGCCCACTGGAGTCAGCAGATTAGACCTGTTTTAATCAATATTAATGAATTGTTTCAAATGAACATACTGTTACTTGGAACTGGATTCTTGAATTATCTTTGTGTGACTTACTCTGCATCTTTAACAAGGTTCTCTTTTGCTCCTACCCAAGGGAAGCTCCATGAGAGTGCAAGGATATATACTTAGCAGTCACCCTCTGTTTTCACTTTTATTAACGGCCCCGTTTTTTGTTTTACAGCATTCCTTATCTAACTAGGATAACCAGTTAGTCTAGTGATGGATAACCACATAAAAGTGGAAGTTTAGTTCTTCAGAGTGAATGAGTAATATTTCTTGTTTTAAATAAATGTTACATTGAAACATATCCTTGATTTACTGAGTCCATTCTAAAATTAATGACCAGCTATGTTCTGACAGTATAAAGGATGACTAATCCATTCTATTGCAAGACATTGTGAAGAATCAGAAGGCTCAAGACACTGCACTGAATATCTGGGAATGTTCGGTTCACCTTCAGCATTTAACTCCATTTTAGATGAGGAAAATCTGTCCTTATACCAGTCTGTAAAGAAGTGGTGTGGCCTCCCTCTAAGGCTGAACCTGAGTGGCCAACCCACACCACCTAGTGGGCAGGCCTGGATATGGCACCACCCACTCACAGGAAGTGCAGGGTGGGACAGGAAGGGGAAGGTATAAAAGCAAGGCTTTATAACTCAGGGGAGAGTTTTTGGAGGCGAAAGATGTCTCTCTCCTGGGGCTGGGATGCGAACCTGACCACTGCGGAGCTGCCAGAGCTGCCTACTCACTGGAGGAGCTGCCCGCACCTGCAACCTGGAGGTGCTTCCTGATGCCAGAGCCACTGAGGGCCTGCTGGATCTGCCCCTCGAGATTTATCCTGAGAAAGTGGATGATGACCTGGGTAGCAAGTACACGGGCACAGGGGGTGGAGAAAATAGCCCAGGGATAGCTGACCTCAGTCCAGCTGTGCTTGAGCCTGAGCACTACTCAGTGAGTTTGGGCTGGAGCCCCACTGACCCCGACCCCTCACATTGCCATTCCAACCCTGGGCTGACAGCCTCACCAGATCTGTGAAGCCTTTACTGGGTTATAGACTATGTATTTGGCTGCCCTGCCTGAGAGCTTGGGGTTCCAGACTGCACGTTGGCCTGCCCTGCATGAGTGACAGGTGCTGTAGACTGTCAAGGGACTGCCTGGATACAGGCTAGCCCCTAGCAATTTGCTGCCCCACCCCACTAAGGGGGTGTCTGCACTTACAAATTAAGTCGACTTAAGGAAATGCTTAAGTCGACTTAAGGAAAGCCCAGTGTGGATGCTGGGTAGTTTAAGTCGACTTAAGGAAAAGTTGTCAACCTAATAACACCTCGTTTTAGGTCGACTTAGCGCTTAAGCCAGTGTAGACACAGAGTTGCACTAAGTCAACCTCCATGGCCTCCAGACCTTCCGCCCAGAGTTCCTGGCACAGGAAGAGCCTGCCCTGGCCAACCACAGGGCAGGACACAGCCCTGCCCACCCTGCTCCTCAAAGCTGCCCAGGCCTGCCTCTGCAACCATGGCAGAGCAAAGCAGCCGGTGCCACAAACGGGCCCCATCCTGGAGCCACCAGGAAATCCTGGTCCTGCTAGCCATTTGGAGGGATGAGACAGTTCCACCCCCGGAACCTGCCACCAGCCCGGAGCTCATCCCTGCCCCGACAGCAGACACTGCCACCAAGGAGGAGGAGCAGGATCCCCCCCTTCGAAGATGACCCTGGCGAGGGGACAGTGCGCCAGACACCTGCTGCACCTGTCGGTGAGTGCTCCCTCCCTCTCTCCCTGCGGGCAGGGCTGTGCATGCCTGTGGGACAGGGACTGCAGGGGGACATGGCCCAGGGATAGACAGGGCTGGGGGGGTACAAAGGGTCTCCCACAGAGGCAGAGGGGCTGGGGGCTGTGTGGCGGGGTGGGGGGAGGAACCGGAGCTGAGCAGTGCAGTGGTGTGTCTGGAGATGGGGTGGGGACCGTAGGCAAGAGCATCAAGGCCAGACAGCATGCACCCGACACTGGTGGCACGTGGCATCAGGAGAGACCCCTGAGGCAGGGCTGCCTGCAGCTCACCACCGTGCGGGGACCGCACCCGACCTGGGCAGCAGAGCACACTGGTGTGTACCAAGGGGACAGGGAGTGGGAAGCAGGGGGATGGTCAGGGGACAGCAGCTGCTGTCAGGCTGCACACGGCACAGGTAATGGGAGGAACCCTGTTCTTTGCTTCTCCCCAGCAGACCCTGCACCCTTGCCATGCGGCACTCCCGGGACCCCACCAGCCCCGACAGGGAGGAGGAGGAGGAGGGCACCGCGCTCGCGGGATGAGTTCTTTGAGGACCTGATCCACATCAGCGAGCGGACTGAGGCACACCTGACGGCCCAGCAGGAGCAGGAGGATGCCCATTGGAGGGTTGAGCAGGGGCAGCAGAGGATTGAGCAGAGGCTCGACCTTATGGAGTGGCAGACACAGTCCCTGGAGCACCTGTTCCCTCAGGGCCCCACACTGTGCCCCAGAAGCAGCCCCCTTTGCCAGCGGGCCAGGACATGGGGCGGATGTCTGCAGGCCCAGGACCTGCCTTCCGGAGGCCACTAGCACCGGCCACTCCCCCCAACTCTCTTCACTCCCCCCCAACCCCACTCTCTCCCACCAACCCCCTTTACTCCCCTCAAACCCCCTTCATTCCCCTGCCCTCTTCACTCCCCCCCAAACCCCCTCTCTCCCCCCGACCTCCTTCACTCCCCTCAAACCCCCAACCCCCACAGCTCCCAATCCCCCAGTTCACCCCCCCAAATGAAAACCCTGTACACCATTATACATTCTGTCATGGTTTTTATTGGTGTGGGGACAGAGGGAGAAGGGTGCTTGGGGGGTGGCAGGCATGGGTGGGTGGTGGAGGTGATGGGGCCTGGTAACAGGCCCACCCCTCAGTGCTCCACGCTGAGAAAGTGGGCCCTCAGCACATCCCGGATCAGCTGTGCTTGCTGCTGGACCCGCTGAGACTGGGGCAGGGTGTCATCGGGCTGCTCATACTGCGCGGCGAGCCACTCGGCCTCAGCCTCCTAGACGCGGGGGGCCCTTTCCCCCCATAGCTCACAGAGCTTGTGCAGGCAACAGCATGCGCTGACAACCTCCGGGAGGTTGCTCTTACTGAGCTGCAGGTGGGTCAGGAGGGCCCTCCAGTGAGTCTTCAGATGTCCAAAGGCTTGTTTGACGATGCTGCAGCACTGGTTGAGCCTCCGGTTGAAGAGGTCCCTGCTGTCATCCATGCAGCCTGTGTATGGCTTTGTAAGCCAGGAGATCAAGGGGTAAGTGGCATCCCCGAGGATCAGGACGGGCACCTGCATGTCCCTGATGGTGATGGTGTGGTCAGGGAAGAAGGTGCCCGCCTGCATGTGCCTGTACAGGGCAGAATTGCGCAGGATCCGTGCGTCGTGTGCCTTCCCCGGCCAGCCCACGTACATGTTCTGGAAAATCCCACGGTGGTCCACAAGGGCCTGCAGGACCATGGAGTAGTACCCCTTCTGGTTGACATAGTCCCTGGCGCGGTGTTCCGGGGCCCCCAATGGGTATGTGGGTGGCGTCCACAATGCCCCCACAGTTGGGGAAGCCGAGTCCATCGAGGAGGTTGTGCAGGTTGCCCGGGCTGATGAGGCGGGTTAGCAGGACCCAGTTGATTGCCCTGCATACCTGCATGAGGGTGGTCCCCACGGTGGCTTTCCTGATGCTGAACTGCTGAGCTACAGGGTGGTAGGAGTCTGGGGTTGCCATCTTGCATAAGGTGATGGCCACTCGCTTGTCTACGGGCAGGGTGGGTTAAAGTTGGGTGTCCATGTGCTGCAGAACCAGGGTTAGCTTGCGGACCAGCTCGAGGAAGGTCCACTTGCTCATCCTGAGGTTCTGCAGCCACTGGTCATTGTCCCAGGTGGTCAGGACAATCTGCTCCCACCAGTCGCTGCTGGATGCACGTGCCCAGAGGTAACACAGCACGGAGTGCACTTCGATGACCATGGCAGCTTGCTGAGGCAGCAAGATGGGAGGCAGGCTGTCGTCTGCCTCCATGCTGGCGGGTTGCCAGCGAAGCCTGCTCCACAGCACAAGAAGCCTTACCAATCGCTGGCAGGTGTCGTGCAGCTGCCTGACAAATTGCTGGAGAAGAGTCTGGTCCATGGCCTGCTCAGGCTCCATGTTGCCAGGCACAATGGGGTAGGTACTGAGCTCACTTCCTCTTTTAAAGGAGTGTCCAGGGGAGGGGGGCACTTCTCAGGTGCCTCATGCCACACCTCCCACAATGCACCACTCCTAGATCGACCTAGCCCCTGCCAGTCAACTTAAGCGTCTAGTGTAGATGTGCTAAGTTGACTTAACAAGGTCGACTTAATTTAACATCTGTAGACATAGCCTAAGAGCCGGGGTGTGTAGATCTCTGGGGAACTGTGTAGCAAAGTGGTGTGGCCTCACTCCAAGACCAACACTGAAAGTTGACCATAATCTGTTACATGGTTCAAAATCAGTGCACCTATTATACCAGAAAACAGTTCACACAATTTTTTACTAAACAGAATGGTCCTTTCTCTCTTCATTCCTAGTATTTAGAAGCCAAGGGTAATGAAATGTCTTTTTGGGTTGCTGCCAAAGTTCTCTCTCTCTCTCTTCCCCCCCCCCCCCCGCCCCTCCCCTAGGTCCCATCTATTACAAGGGAATCATTTAATAAAATATACATTTAAGAAGTCTAATCAAGGATCCCATACTTCCCTCTACTCCATGCCATGATCAGAAGCCAAAATTGGTCTATTTTCCTTTAGAATTTCCTCTAATGTCATAGGGAGATAGTGGCAGCTGAGAACATGGCCTCCTCCCACCCATTATATCAGCCCAACCATGTTACTCTTGTTCTACTAGGGCTTCACAGTTTAGGAGGAGCTAGGGAGATGGGGAGGGGACAGTGACTGTTGCATAATACTGGACAGATATCCAGAGGGATACTGGCATTGCAGTAGCAACACTCATTCTGCAGCTCACCACCAATCCGGTTAGTTAAGCCAGGTTGCTAATAGTATTTACAGAATATCACAGAGCCTGATTCTCTCCATGATGAGTCTTTCACCCATAAATGCAAATTTGCTTGTAGATCCTTGAGTTCCAAGCTGTAAAAAGGCAATATCCTTGGCTTCTTTCTTCCCCACATTCCTCGGGTGAATCTGCAAACTCTTTTTCCTTGAAGGAAGAAAGGAATGAAAATGCTACCAGTATTTGAAAAGCACTTTTTCAGCTCTCTGGGTTTTCTGAGAGAGAAGACTACCGACCCAAGAGTTGAATTTTTTTGCTAGCCTTTAATTATGCTAACTGCCAATAAATTGTATTATTAGTCCAAAGAAAATAGTGGCTGTTGTGTATTTTTTGAGCTGTGATTGATTAAACATACTTGTCTAACATTAGGTCATATTCTTTGTTAGCCTGTAACTTTTTAGTTGGCAGCTACACCATTTAATTAGCAATTCTGCTGATAACCTCCATTTTACATAGCAACCAATCTGATTTTCCATACCAGTTGGCAGGGGAGACCAAGAAAATGATACTTCCATGGTGCCACAAGTCTGAATTCAGAAGAAAGAGAGAAAGACACTCCGCAAAATGCTTTGATTCTTTTAAGTTTTTATTTTGTTGAATTTTTCATCACACCTATTTCATTTCCTTTCACAAGTTCACACTCTTCCTTTTTGATGGAGCAACTCTTTTTAGATGTCAAATTCCAAAGGGGTAGCCGTGTTAGTCTATTGTAGAAAGACAACAGAGTCTTGTGGCACTTTTAAAGACTAACAGATTTAAGTGCCACAAGACTCTGTTGTCTTTTTAGATGGTTCAGAATATTAGAGGTGGTGTTGATAGTGCTACCTTTTATTAAGGTTGCTATTGATACTTAACTTGCCCTTATTGGATGATGTTTTCAGTTGCTTTTAACTTTGTTAAACTTTAACCCTTTGGGCTGAAATTTTCCATGCTGAGTGTCTGCTGATGAATGAATTGTTTTAGAAAATTTCAGTCACACCAGTTTAGCTGTTTCCAAGAGTGAGGCTAGCGATAAGATGGATCACTTTGCCCATGTAAAAAAAATACTTTGTCTCTTTGAGCAGCTTTAGCACCCTCATGCTTTGGAGCAGATGCTTGAAATTTGGCAGAGACTGGCCTTTGTCTCAGAAATTTGCTTTTTCTGTCCTTGTGAAAATCCACCCATATGTGATCATATAATAAACCTTTGAAAAACTGAGTACACATGCTCGCTAGAGATATCTGAAGATTTCATCAGGTAAAATCACCAAAGCAGCCATCTTCTTTGAATGTGCTCAAGCCTCTTACAGCTCCTAGTGCTGACAGAATGCACGTGTCCTGCTCCACAGAGCACACAAGCAGTTCCAGCTTCTCACAGCTCCTATGTGTGACGAAACTGTGCATGCACCATCCCCACAGAGTGACTGAGCCTGCTCCAGCCCAGGGCTCATAAGGATTTTCCCTGTAATCTGTGCTCCAGGCCAGGATGGGGATGGGCAGTGTAAAAGAGTGCAGAGAGCTTGTCCCTGTGTGCTCTCAAAGACACACAATCTCTTACTGACACTCAGGAAGTGTGGAGGAGGAAGCAGTCTGATTCACCGCTGAAGGGACAGGCCAGGAAGGAGGGAAATGAATCTGGTGAGACTGGACAGGGAGAGAAACTGGTGCGAGGGGAGGGATGGCTGGGACTAGGAGAAGGGAGGCTGAAACTGGATGGGTAAAGAGACAGGGCAGTTGAGGGAGGGACTGGATTGTAAGCCTGTGTGAGGGAAATGGGGGACTGGGACTGGGTTGGGGAGACATTGGGTGAGGCGTGAGATGGAGAGGAAGGAAATAGGCCAGACATGAAGACTAGAACTAAAAATCAGTTTCGAGGGGTGGGGGTGCAATGAGAGTGGGGAATGGGAATCAGATCTAACAAGGAGCTGGAGTATACATGGAGAACTGGGACTCTCTGGTAAAAGAGATTGGAAGAGGGATTCAGGGAAGGAGGAGACTGGGGTATGATGATGGGAGGAAGTGTGCAGTCTGGGGAAGACTGAGATTGGATGAGGAACCAAAGGAGGCAGATAAGGCCTGAGATCTGGAATGGGTGAGAAGGGGAGAGACTGGAGGAGAAACTAACAGTGGGAGGCAAGAATGGTTGGGTAAGGAGACTGGGAGTAGGTGTGGGAAAGAAGAGAATGGGTCTTGGACAGTGACCCCAGAGAGGAAGAAAAGGAGTGGTATTGGGTAAGACGACTGGAATACGAAATGGAATGTTCAGTCTGAGGAGTGTAGACTGGAACTGAGTAGGCAAGGAGACTGGGATTGGGATGAAAAGATAGGATTGGGCTCGGATAGAAGGGTCAAGTATGTGGGGAAATGAGTCTGTACACAGTCCCCTCCAGAGCCTGTAATGGAACTCAAATTCCTGAGATTCACCAGTCCTCTTTTGTCAGCAAATATCTATGAAACGTTCTAGCAAATCATTCATCTAATACTTATCTAGTGGTGCTTCACATAGACGATGCCAACCTACTTTCAGTGACTCCATTACCTCAGGTAGCAGAAGTCTGTGTGTAGATTGAAAACTTCCAATCGTTAACAATGTGGAGCAACATGGGTGTCAAGATATCACTTGATGTTTCCAGTTTTTTTCAATTTGCTTTTCTAAATATGTAGGAAATTACACACAAGATGCTATATTAAAAGAACATTATTAAGGTTGCAAAGTGAATCCTCAAAAGTATGGAAATGCTAGATTTAATGTTGAGTGCGCACCAGCCACCATGGCCATATGCATCATGATACGGTCTTTAATTACATATTCACAGTGGACTCCCACTTATTCACTGACTAGGATAAATTAGCTCTCTCCGGGTACGAAACATGGCTGTGCAGTAAGGAAAGTTGTTTGTAGGACTCATGCCCAGGGGCAGTCTTAGTGATTCTGGGGCCCGGGGCAAAAGTCAAGGATGGGGCCCTCCCACACCACATCAGGGGCCCCCATCCTTGACTTTTGCTCCTCCCCAGGGCCCCGCCAGCCCCCCATATCCCCAAAGGGGTCCCAGTCTCCTGCTGGACCCCACTAGGCTACCCAGCCGACTCCCTGCCCACCCCTCACGGGGCTTCCTGTCCCCCCGAACCCTGGACAGTTCCCCACCATGCTGCCACCCCTGGCCATGGCTCCCCGGCCGAGGCTCCCTGTCCCCTTGGCCACAGTTCCC
>ML685797.1:10017869-10064353 GCA_007922175.1 Pelusios castaneus
CCAACTACCTACCTGCTGCTCTGGCTCCTGCCCTGGCTGGTGCACATATAGAACGTGATCCAGCAGGTGGGAAATTTAAAATGGCAGTGGTGGGGGGACTGGGGTCCCCTAGTGCAGCAGGGTCTGGGGCAGTTGCCCTCACTGTCCGCCCCCCCCCCCCACTAAGACCACCTATGCTCATGCCTCTCAGGTGTAATATAGTAATCAGTAGAAGAAGGACAGTTCTGTAATTTAAGGCCCTGGCCTAGGGCTCAGGAATACTGGGTTTATTTCTTGGCTCTTCCACACACTTTCTGTGTAGTCTGGGGCAAATTAATTAATCTGTGTCTGCCTTGGTAAACACATCTGTAAAATGGGGATAGTGATACCTGATTTCATTCACCCTTTGTCTGTCATGTCAATTTACTTTGCCTCTATTTGGAAGCTCTTTGGTTATGTCTACACTAGAAAAGTTAAGTTGACTCTTGTAAAGTTGACTTTAATAAGGTCGACTTTAAGTCGACTTAAAATCGACCTTATTAAAGTTGACTTAACAAATGGCAACACTTTAAGTCGACTTAGTCCACTTTGTTAAGTCAACCTAACTGCCCTTAGGTCGACTTAACAAAGCGGACTTATGCGTCCACACTGGGCTTAGGTAGATCTAAGGAAGGGTTAGGTCGACCTAAGGAGGCTTAAGTCAACCTAATGAGTAGTAGTTATTAAGTTGACTTAAGCTTTCATTAAGTCAACTTAAGGATTTTCTTAAGTCGACTTAATGAAAGTCTAGTGTGGACGGGGCTTAATTTAAGTCAACTTAAGCCTCCTTAAGTCGACTTAAATTGCCAGTGTAGACATAGCCTTTAAGAAGTTTCTGTCTCTTACTATGTAATAATTTGTACAACACCTAGTACAATGGGGCCCAATCTAAAGCCTCTGGGTGCAATTATAACACCAATTATAGCAACAAGATGGACCTGGCCCAGGATGCCCAGAGAGCATCTTTCCACTGACTTGAATAGTTTGGATCAGATTCTAAGAGTATTTCACTGCAGCACAATCCTGGAGTGTATGTGTGTGGTAGGCACATAGAATAACATTTTCACCAGGGACCTTTTATTTAGATGTCTAGCTTGAGCTATCTTGAAGGGATCTGATTTTTTGCCGATGTGCTGAGCACTCACAACTCGCACTGAAGTAAATGAGATACATGGGCAGCAGCACCACTGAAAAAACAGACCTAAGGAACCTCAAGTTGGGTCCCCAAAATTAGGCCACTTCTGAACATTTTGACTGTAACGGACAAATATAAATGTGTTTTCAGTTTAGTTAGAATAACAGCATATGAAAGGTAAAGAGACTGAAGAAGACAGTGCAAATATTTCTTATTTTTGTCATTGTGTGCCATAATACTATGTGTTAATCAGTTTTCTTAATTACTATAATAATATACTAAACCCAAATTAATTTAACAATAAATGTATTCAGATTAGCAGAGAATGGATAAGGATTTTTGCCTTCTATTTTTTTTTCCTAACATCTTCCTGGTAACTATTTTTAATAGTCGAAAGATGGGCGACATCCCTGCATATCTCCACCTCAATAAATCTTGCATTTTAAATAGTAGAAGAATTTCCCCGCCCCGCCTCCCCCAATCTAACCCTACAGCAGCACACTCTAAGTGCAATAAACCACATCAGGGTGTGCGTTGCTAGGCTATTGGTGCACTTACAAGATGGTTTAAGGCACACATCCAATACACTACAGGCATGTAAAAAGACCATACTAATGCACACCATTCCGTGGATTATTGCTCTACTAATAAGTTTCAGGGAGTGTCTTTGTACAGGTGAAACCATCTTTTTGCCAATGCAGCTTTTTAGAAAGCTGAGTAATCCATCTAATTTCATGGGAAAAATGCCTTGTTCTACCTCCCAAATTTGAGACTGGGATATCAGAACGAGGGCTAAAAATCTATTTTTGTGCAATAATAATTTCACAACATCTTTTTAAAAAATTCTTAAAAGCAGAAACTCCATCATCAAAAGTGATTACCCTCTTTCATAAGCAGAGAATGGAACAAAAGAAGTGTGAATAAGACAAAATTTGTTACACAAGTGGCCAGTGGATTTTAAGCAGAAGTCCTCACTGATTTAAAATAACGCTTGAAAAATCAGTGATATGATATATTGCAGTTATTTTTGACCAGCAAAATGTTTCATATGCAAATTCTGCTCCATAGCAATATTATTAAACCATTGAACAAAGAGCTGGCATCATATTTCTATTAAGACATCTCTTCTTTTTTTTCTCTGACAGACTTTGTGAGATATACAACACTGTACTATATGGAACTGTATTTCCTTTCGGCTTGTTCAAGAGTTTGGTGGCCTGGTTTTCTGCTGCACAACATTTTTATAAACTTCTGTTTATTTTATTGTTTTTTTTGCTTTACTCTTTTCAAAACCATTTTGCAAGTTGTTCTTTATACTGCAGGTACAAAGTTTGTTTTTGTAAGGAGCGTGGCTGGAAAATTGCCATTAGATTTACTGGGAAGTAGTGAAACAAACACAGCTTTGGGTCACAGAAGCAGGATTGTGTTGAAGGTGCTGATGAGATGTGTGATGATGCCACCATTGCTCTCTGCTAAAATTGGAAGGAGACAAGACATTAAAAAACAAAACAAAGCAAAAAAAGTCATACAGAGAATAACATATCTGTATGCACACACACACACTGATTTGAGATCAGCTTTTTTTTTAAATCCACACATTAAAAAGGCAATCCATGCCAACGAGGTATGTAATTGGTATCTGC
Organism: Pelusios castaneus; assembly: GCA_007922175.1. Taxonomy (NCBI): domain Eukaryota; kingdom Metazoa; phylum Chordata; order Testudines; family Pelomedusidae; genus Pelusios; species Pelusios castaneus. The sequence goes on from ML685797.1 coordinate 10,020,666, forward strand.
TACTGGGAGAGATGAATTTTATGGATGCACTATGACTCCATTTTTAAAGAAACCATTGTAGATTGTTTAGAGGGCATAAGTGCTGTGATGCATCTATTTCAAGCGTGAGAGAGCAGGGCCAGAGGGAAGCACGAGAGTCTTAGAAGGGAGGTATATAAGCCCTAGAATGATCTGGGCTTTGTTCTCTGCAGACTGAGTAAGGTTTGCTTCAGGTTAATTAGAGGCACCTGAGACCAATTAAGGCCCAGCTGATAAAAAGCCCTTGCTCCACCCACAGGGGTGTGGAGAGTAAGGAGCATTAGTAGCAGTGAGCAAGGAGTGTTGGAGAGAAGCAGAGGAAACAGAACTTAGGCACAAGAAAGGGACTAGAGTATGAAGATGGGGAATAGTCCAAGGGAAAGAAGCACAGTTGTTAGCATCAACAGTGCATAGTTGCTACTCATAGGCAGGGCTGTCCCTTGGGGGGAGCAGGGTGCTGGGCCAATTGGCTGGGGCTGGGGGGGGGGGGGAGCCACCTGCCCCCTCCCCCATGCTGTAGGGGAGTGTGGCGGGCCCACTGCCTGCTCTGCCCCACAGGGAGCTGATCCCGAAGGCTGAGGCTGCTGGTGGGGGGAGCTGGCTTCAGCCCCAGGCCAGGAGTCTGCTGGCTGGGGAAGCCAGCTTTGGCCCCTGCCCCAGGCCCAGGGGACCAAGGCTGCTGGCAGGGGGAGTGGGAGCTGGACCCAGCCCGGGAGGCTGAGGCCACAGGATGGGATCTGGCTGCATGCGGCTGTGTGGGGCAGGCCAGCCCAGATGCCGGGCCCCACACACTTGCTCCGCCCTGGGGGTGGGGAGGGCCAGCACAGAGACCGGTCATAGTGCTCCCAGCTCGCCCTGCCACCTTTGGCTCACTGCCAAAGGCAGCAGAAGGAAACGCGGTGGGGGGCTGCGGCGCGCACAGGCCCCACACTGCTCCACTGGGAGCAGGACAGCATGGGGCTCATGTAACCGCTGTGCACAGGGCGATTGCCCTGTTTGTCTCCCCCAGGGATGGCCCTGCTCATAGGAGCCCTGGGCTGGGGCTTGGAGTAGAAGGAGGGCTTGGGCCCTTTCCCCTTCCTGCCCCACTGTGCCTGTGGTGGGGGGGGGCACCAACTGCCCAGAAACAGAGGCAAACAGAGCTTGCCCTGGTTCCCACAACAGAGCAAAGCACAGGACCCATGGAAGCACAGTGAACTGTTTGTTTGTCACACAAGACAAGCTAAGAGGTGCAAAACACATCTGTAATTGAAAACAAAACTAACAGAATGTTAACCCTGAAGTGAGAGTACAAGGGAATCCCTTTACAAGTAAATTAATGCTGTAGTTTTATCTGTATGTCTATTGCTCAAGCATTGTTTTGCTAAGATTTTATTGTAATAACAGAGTCAAAGAATCAATATACACTCTGAAGGGGAGCTCTTTTTAAGGACTTTCTAGTATGTTTGTTCATAAATCACTTGATTTATATTAAAAAGTAGCATACATATATATAGAAAATAAAACACTTCAGAGAAAGAGATGACAGTCAATCACTGAGCCATGCTGTAGGTCACGGACACAGCATAAAACTTCCCATACTGCAGTCATAGCAGCCCTGTAAGTCACTAGATGAAATATTAGGGCCTTTCTTGTCATTGATTTCTAATGTATTTCTCCCCATCGATCTCAGTGGGAGTTCTTCATTAGCATGGATGGCTAAATCATGAGTTATCTATCTTGCTGTTCATCAGAACATTATATATTGCAACACGATATCAAGCCTACAGCCTAAGCCACTCATAAGGAGACAGAACCCATTCTTGTATCTGGCAATCAGGAAAAATGCCCTATTACTTCAGTTGAGTAATGACTATAGAAGGTTCAAACCTGGATTCATGAAGGTTCCTGGCAACACACTGGCAATACTCCCCTTGGATTCAATGATAGCAGGCGCATGCTCCAAATCTTGATTACATGAGGTTTCCTGTAATAACTCTGTGTCTGTTGAACGATGTTTATAACTGCTGCTGAACAATTCCCACACCCTCTGTGCAGGGACGTTTTGTGGGAAAATATGTGCAAATGAGTAGCAGCAGAAGCCATGCCAGTGAAAACATCAGAGTAGATTGTGCTTTTGGGGCATAGCCCTGAGCAGGGAGTCAGAACAGAGCTACACAGCTCCAGGGGGATCACCAAGAAGGATCGTGTCCAGGGAGAAACTGTCCTTCATTGAATTCCCCAATGTGTAGGGTAGAAGGACTGCATTTCTTTCACCTGCAGGATGGTACAGCCTGCTCCCTGTGATGTTCTCAGCTAATTCTCCACTCGGTGTACCTGGCCCAGTGTATCTACACTATGGGGACTACAGCAGCATAGCTATGACAACACAGCAATGCCAGCGTAAGCCTGTAGTGTAGACACAGCCTACAGCAAGAGATGGGGTTTTTCATCATTGTTGGAACACCACCTGCCCAAGCAGCAGTAGCTGGGGTAATGGAAGCATCTTTCTGTTGACCTAGCTGTACTGAGTGTGGAGATTGGGTTGATTTAGCTGTGGGACCGGGGCATGGGTATTTTACATCATGAGCACATAACTATATTGCCCTAACTTTTAAATGTAAACCAGGCCGCAGTCAGGGGATGAGTCTCAAGAGAACAGGCTGTGCCCAAAGCTCCAACTGCTCCCTTTGAAACAATTTACAGATGTAGGGCACAATGAGGAAACAGTCCTGTGTTACCCTGGAGAGAAGGGACTCTGAATAGATCCAGATTTTAAACAGGACAGGTGGCAAAAGCCCTTTGTGCTGCACCTCACCCATGCCCATCGACCATGAAGAACAAATTTAACCCTATGTGTTCCAAGGACTTCTGTGAAATTCTATTCTATTTTAGAAACTAAAAAGCCCAATGAAATAAATGGCCAACCCCCTGTGGACTTTAATGGTAACAGGAACAGGAGCCTAAACCAGGTGCCCTTATTGATTTCCAAGGCTAAATTAAAAGTGCAAGCAGACTTTCAGGTAAAAATAATATTCTCTTCATCTTCTATCTGAATTGTTTAGAATGTGATAAAATTCCTTTTCTCTACTGTAATCAGTCATTAAAAATCCTTGCAAAATATTTACTTTGGATAATCTCTGTATCCAACCCCTCTATCAATAGAACAATATTTATGCAGATCAGGCTGCCAACTTTACCAGACAGTCGCCTATGGCGTCCAAAGGAAAACACCGTTCATCAGAGGATCAGGCTTTTCACTGTTAATTAAATTTGTCCTTGATGGACTGAAAGATATCAGTCAATAAAGGAAAAGTCTTGATAGTTGGAAAGGAATGTATCCTTTGAGACTGACAATATTTGGTTCTGATCATTGGTACCTTAGGTTGCACAAAAGGTATCTTTTGTCTTACCAAATTACATCCCAGTGACAACTTTTGTACCACTAAAGTCACTACAAGGTTTCAGACTGTTAGCACTTCCAGGCAGAAATTTTTTTTTTATTGTGTGTTTGTACAGTACCTAAGATAAAACACATAGCTCTTCTATTGTGCATTTCATCAGCAGAGCTCAAAGAGCTTTGCAAAACAGCCATTGTTATTCCCATTCTACTGATGGAGAAATTGAGACACAGGAGAGAAATGTACCTTGTACACAGTCACCCAGAAGGCAAGATAGGATAAAGACCCAGTTCGGATGAGTCCCAGCATAGAGCTTTATGCACTAGCACACACTTCCTTTCCACACAAGGGAATTCTGATCCTTATTGGACCCTCCAGATACCACTGTAGTACATGTAATTATTATTAATAGTAATTAATAAAATAGCAATGGTAAACCTACCCTAGCTCACACTTTTGTCTTTTTATCTTTCAGATCTTTTCACCATGCAGATAAAGATAAATTAATGCTAATCTCCACTTCGCCCAATAGAACAGGAAGGGGATGGAAAACAGCATTAGTGAAAGTGTAATAATTAATACATAATTGGTATTTGCAGTGCTGTTTGTCCTGTTCTACAGTTATAGCTATACCACAGAGTTATTATTGTTCCCCTCCTAAGCAGCACAAATAAAAATATTTCATTTAGTATCACTGACCTAACCTTTTAATGATAGCTACATGACAGACTCACCACTCTCCTCTACAACTAAGAGGCAGAGGACTTTTTTTGAAAAAATAATCATTAGTAGCAAAAATAATAATACTTGGTACTTTCATCATGGCTTACATCAGAGGAACTCCAAGTACTTTACAAACATTAGTCATTGTAATTAAGCCTCACAACACCCTTGTGAGGAATATGAGTATTATGTTCATTATACAAGTGAGTAAGCTGAGTCACAAGGTTAATTAAGTTGGGAAGGCCATGGAGCATTTCAGTGGCAGAATCAGGGATAACACATAAGTCCCCTGCCAGAATGTTGCTCCAGCCACTGAACACATCACTTTGTCTCTTCTAAGAAAAAAAAAAAAAAAAAAAAGTTAGCCACAACTTGCTAACTTTTCAGTTAATAAAAAAACTAGTGAACTTAGAAGTAGTTATTCATTTATTTCTAAAAAGTTAAGGAACCAAATGATAATGGAGATTCTTACATTACCTTTAACTCCCTCTATTGCGCATATGGTAGATATTGTAATGAGACAGTGGTATTTGCACCGGAGTCTCAGAATATTGAATTGGCAAAGTCAAGTGGTAGAGTTATGTATTGAAATTTGAGGTTTCAAAAGAGTACAAAACCAAAGAATTACATTCTGCTGACAGAGCTGATCTCCTTAATATAGATTGTAGGGGTATGGCAGAATTTTTGGTAAAAATTTGCAGATTGTTGCATATCCCCTGCTAGCCTAACTTTCAATTTGAGTGTACTCATTTGGAGCAAGGCCTATACCAGAAAAGGTGATAGATAATTTTGAATTTAAAATGACATAAAGCCTTAAAAATCATAAGGTTCTAGGAACCAAGCAGACTTAGAAACTTTTTAGAAGTTGTCTTGATCCATTAGACAAAGATATTCATTCCTCTCTGCTCCAGAGTGCTGTTTACTTCAACATTACAGCCTTTGATAGAAGCTCTTAACTCTGCTTCAGTGTCTCTTGGGACAAAGCCTGGCATCAGTGAATTTAAGCTGGCATTTTATGCTGGTGGTATATTAATATGTATGACCTACCAGGGATTTCAATTTTTATTATAGTTTAGATGATTACTAATTTTGGCCAATTTTCTTACTTTAAAATGAACTATAATAAATTTGAAGCCATGTCTCTGCATGAACCTGATAACATACTCCCCCTAAAGAATTTCCTATTTAGGCTGATATAATGTCTCCCAAGCTGGAGTTTATGTATCCCTGCTGAAAAAATAAAAGCAAACTTGAGTAAAATTGCAGATGAATAAATTGTTTCTGATCCCTTGATCTAGTTAGTATAAAACATAACTAGTGACCAGATCCTGCTTACCCTACTTATATGGGAAGCCCCTTAGAAGTCAATGGCAGATTTTGCACTAATCAAGGTATGCAGTATTTAGCCCTAAATTACATTTTATTGTACTTATTTTTGAAAGGTACTTGACACACACAACTCCTGTTGACCTCTGTGTGAGCTTTGGGTGCTCAGCATCTTCATAAACAGGTGATGTTCTTGAAAATACTTACATTAATTATGAAATAATGAAGCAGGTAGTAGCAATATTAAGATCCTGATAACATATATCAAAACAAGATTATCAGGTTGCTCTGCACGTGACTTCTTAGCACAGGCGCATTTAGTCATTAGAAAATTGTTGTTGTTGCTCCAGAGTTAGTCAGTGTTTCCATGTCTTTGGTCTCCTGACTAAATTTGAGGTACCATACTTTTGTATTTTCTCAGTTTAATCCATTTAGATGCCACAGTGAAAGGCATTTTAGAAACATAAATTACAGGCAGATTAAAATGTTTTCATTTGTTCATATGTGTGCTGTTAATATTCCCTTTCATCAGATAGGTTAGGATGGCTTTAAATCTCAGAAGGACAGAAAAACTTGTTTTGGAAACAACTTGTGTTTCTCATCAAATTAAAGTTGCACTGAAACATTTTGGATCCATAGAAGTTCTTTCTCCCCCTCCTCCCTTATTTCAGGCATGCCAGCCCTTTCTTTATCACCTAGGACCAGAGCTATTAAAATAGGATGCGAAAAACTGATGATTCAACACTTTTGTTCTCTCTAGAAGATGGACAACCTCATGAATGACATCTCAGAAGACATTCAGCTTGATTTTTATCCCTTAAAATGTTTAGATAAACATCTGAACATTCAGCAATATATCTGCACAGAAATATAATTAGTATGAAGCCTGTTAGACCTTCATTTCTTGCCCATATATAAATATGGTTTCCTTCACTAACCTAAACACAGAAGGTCACCTGTGTACATGGGTCTCTATTCTCCGCACAGCACCATCCCAGATTCATGCACGGCTTCCATAGGTCTAGGGATTTACATATGAAGAGAGAGGATAGGAATCCCAATCCTTACAGGCCTAATGTCTTCACAAAAAGAATTACTGTCCTCTTACTGGTTATAGATAAGGTAATATTAACAACTACCTTATCTCACTGGAGGTCACAGATCCTGAATTTGCTAGTTGAGGGGTAAATGGGTGCTGCAAGATGGCCTATATTTAGCCGCAGAGGGTCATAGATATCTGCTGAGAAAAATTACAGCTGGGAACAAGTTCTACTTGTATTTACTGATGGTGGTGACAGAGAATTTGGTGAAAATAATAATATTTTAATATGATAGTCAGATTAGGCTTTTACATTATACAGTGAAGATTCCTAAAACTAATTTGAAAATATAAAATTGTAGGTAGATAAAATTATTGAAATGAGTTTTACTCCTGACATTGGAAAGCACAGATATTTTTGGCATCTTCTAAACATTGACTCACAAGTAATTTGTGAAAACTGAAAACTTCAGTAAGCTATGGATTGGGGGAAAAATCAAGAAAGGTAGATAAAACAGATGAGGAGCTGGAATAAAATGTCAAAAGCCAAACACATAATATTCTCTGCTTAGAATACCCTCTCCCCTTGCTTAAAACAGCTATATTTCTATGACATTTTCTCTGAGTTACTATAAAAATTGTCTATGCACACTGTTTTATGATTTTCCCTGCTTTTTCCACATGCAAATGCAAAGACAATTAGATCATTTTTAAACACATTAATTTTATAACTCTCTAATGGAAAAAGCGCTAGCATTTCTGACTACTTCCCTTGCTAGAATATAAAATTTACATTAAATATGGAAATACTGGCTTCTCTTCCTCCCACTGAATAGTGCATTATTGGCGTTAACACAGGCTTGATCTCAAAGGTACTGACCTTGGTGCCATTAAATGTTTGTAATGTGTACCTCACATCTCATATGAGGAATATTGATACAGTGGAGTGTGCTACCTGATCATTTTGCGTTTAATCTTTCTTTTAAAAATATATAGAGATTAAGAAGAGAGACTGAACTAGACAGTTCAATGCCTGGATTTGCAAAGGATGTATGTGACAATCAAAGCAATAACACATTCCGATGTTTTCATCCTAGGACCATATAAACCTTGCAGTATCTATTTTGTCCTTCTTCTTTTGTTTCTACCATTTTCCAAACTTCTACTATATCTGACAGGAGAGAAACAATGGCAAACGAGTGCTTGGATTCATGTGTTCTCATACACTTGTAACTATAGTTTCCCTTTCAAAATGGTTTCTTTTGGTTTTTAATCATGTTCTTTCTCTAAATGTTTTTTTTTTCTGTCAGTGTCTTGTTAAAATACAAAATGTGATCATAATTCTCTTCACACATTCCTTGGGCTGCTTGCCTGGCTTAGACTGGGGCCAACCACATTCTGGTGGCTATGGTATGTAAATTTAATTTCAAAGGCTTTAATCCAAGGATTTAAGTAAAAGGACTGAAAATCCTACCACACACATTCCCACATCACCTCCTCCCCTTTTAATTCTTCATATTCCACTCTGGATCTCCTATTTATGCTTTTGAACATATTTCACTTGTTTTTTCTAATTGATGGATAGCAAACATGGATATTTTAATTATGCTAATATTACAAGAAATGAGTATTTTCTACATGCTCCCAATTTAGCATTGGCTAATGCAATATAGGAAAGATGCAGATATACAACAGGAAGCCACTATTTCAACTCAACCTTTCCGCTAATCTCAGCAATGGTCAGATTGAGAATAAGTCTGTTCAGAAGCAGAATTCTTGCCTCTCTATCATTCACTGGTTTATCTTTAATTTTGCTAAGAGGGTGCAAGGTGACTGCCCTTTCATCTCTTGATTTTTAAGCAAATTAAGTGCCTGTAAAGACAATCTTAGAGACTGAAACCTTGTGTTTATTCACTGAACAGGTGCTGCCTGGATAGGGCAATAAAACCTTTAAACTAGGTTTAAAGGGGGAAGGTGACCAAAGCCCACAGGTAAGTGAAACTGAGGGAGACCTGGGGGAAGGGATGGAACTTGGGCCGTGCTGGGGCTGTAACAGCAGGAATAAAAGAGAGGGTAGTTGGGACTGGAGGGGGGGGGGGGATCAAATAATTGTTTTTTATTTCCTAATGAAGTCATAATACCTCAGGCGAGTGGGGAAGGAGGAAGATGCTACAGGAGGGAGAATCGACAGGGCAAAGTAGGGCAATGGGCCCGGTACCTTAGGTGCCTGTACACAAATGCGAGGAGCCTGGGAAACAAGCAGGAAGAATTAGAAGTACTGGCACAGACAAGGAACTATGATATAAGTGGAATAACAGAAACATGGTGGGATAACTTGCATGACTGGAGCACTGCCATGTACGGATATAAATTGTTCAGGAAGGACAGGCAGGGAAGAAGGGGGGGAGGAGTAGCGCTATATGTAAAAGAGCTGTATGATTGCTCGGAGATCCACTATGCAAGTGGAAACAAGATGGTTGAAAGTCTATGGGTTAAGTTTAGGGGAGAATGCAACAAGGGGGATGTCGTGGTGGGTGTCTGCTACAGACCGCCAGACCAGAAAGAGGAGGTGGATGAGGCATTCTATGGACAACTAACAGAAGTTTCCAGATCATCGCAGGCCCTGGTTCTTATGCGGGACTTCAATTATCCTGACGTCTGCTGGGAAGATAATACAGCAGTGCACAGGCAACCCAGGAAGTTTTTGGAGAATATTGAGGACAACTTCCTAGTACAAATGCTGGAGGAACCAACTAGGGGCCTTGCACCTCTAGATCTATTGCTCACAAACAGAGAAGAATTGATCGGGGAAGTAGAAGTAAATGGCAACCTGGGCAGCAGCGACCATGAGATGGTAGAGTTCAGGATCCTGATCAATGGAAGGAAGGAAAGAAGCAGAACACAAACCCTGGACTTCAGAAAAGCAGATTTTGGCTCCCTTAGGGAGCTGATGGGCAGGATCCCTTGGGAGGCTGATCTGAAGGGGAAAGGTGTCCAAGACAGCTGGCTGTATTTTAAAGAAACCCTGTTAAAGGCACAGAAAGATAACATTCCGATGTGCAGAAAGAACAGCAAATGTGGACAGCGACCAGCGTGGCTTAGCAGGGAACTCTGCGGGGAGCTGAAACATAAAAGGGAAGCTTACAAGAAGTGGAAGCTTGGACAGATGACAAGGGAGGCGTATAAAGATATTGCTTGGGACTGCAGGGATAAAATCAGAAAGGCCAAAGGACAGTTGGAGCTGCAGCTAGCAAGAGATGTGAAGGATAACAGAAAGGGGTTCTATAAGTATATCAGCAGCAAGAAAAGGATCAGATGTGGTGTAGGTCCCTTACTGAATGGGGCAGGCATCCTCGTGGAGCATCCTCAATGCTTTTTTTACTTCAGTCTTCACAGGGAGGGCCAGCTCCCAGGCTACTACACGGGGTAACGTGGAATGGAGAGGAGAGCGGCCCTCAGTGATGGAAAGTCAGATTAGGGAACACTTAAAGAAATTGGATGTGCACAAGTCCATGGGGCCGGATGAACTGCATCCGAGGGTGTTGAGGGAGTTGGCTGAAGTGATTGCAGAGCCACTGGCCATTATCTTTGAGAACTCGTGGTGAACGGGGGAGGTCCCAGAGGATTGGAAAAAGGCAAATATAGTACCTCTCTTCAAGAAAGGAAAAAAGGAGGATCCGGGGAACTACAGACCGGTCAGCCTCACTTCAATCCCTGGGAAAATCATGGAGCAGGTCCTCAAAGAATCCATCCTGAAACACTTGGAGGAAAATAGAGTGATCAGGAACAGTCAACATGGATTCACCAAGGGCAAATCATGCCTGACCAACCTGATTTCCTTCTATGATGAGATGACTGAATTTGTGGATGCGGGAAGAGCCGTTGACATGGTATACCTTGACTTTAGCAAGGCTTTTGATATGGTTTCCCACAGCATTCTCATCGGCAAGTTAAGGAAGTATGGGATGGACGAGTGGACCGTAAGGTGGATCGAAAACTGGCTAGATCAACGGGCTCTGCAGGTAGGAATCAATGGCTCAATGTCTGGTTGGCAACCGGTAACAAGTGGAGTGCCCCAGGGGTCGGTCCTGGGGCCGGTTCTATTCAACATCTTCATTAAGGATCTTGATGATGGAATAGACTGCGTGCTTAGTAAGTTCGCGGATGACACCAAGTTGGGGGGGTGGTAGATACTCTGGAGGGCAGGGACAGGATCCAGGGAGACTTGGACAAATTGGAACACTGGGCCGAAAGAAACCTCATGAGGTTCAACAAAGACAAGTACAAAGTCCTGCACTTAGGACGGAAAAATCCCATGCACTGCTACAGGCTGGGGACTGATCGGCTAAGTAGCAGCGCTGTAGAAAAGGACCTCGGGGTTATGGTGGACAGGAAGATGAAAATGAGCCAACCGTGTGCCCTTGTTGCCAAAAAGGCCAATGGCATATTAGGCTGCATCAGTAGGAGTATTGCCAGCAGATCGAGGAATGTGATAATTCCCCTCTATTCGACACTGGTCAGGCCGCATCTGGAATACTGTGTCCAGTTTTGGGCTCCCCACTACACAAAGGATGTGGACAAATTAGAAAGAGTCCAGCGGAGGGTAACAAAAATGATTAGGGGGCTGAGGCACATGACTTATGAGGAGAGACTGAAGGAACTAGGCTTATTTAGTCTACAGAAGAGAAGACTGAGGGGAGATTTGATAGCAACCTTCAACTACTTGAAGGGATGCTCCAAAGAAGAGGGATCTAGGCTGTTCTCAATGGTAACAGAGGACAGAGCAAGGAGCAATGGTTTCAAATTACAGCTGGGGAGGTCAAGGTTGGATATTAGGAAAAACTTTCTCACTAGGAGGGTGGTGAAGCATTGGAATGGGTTACCTAGGGAGGTGGTAGAATCTCCATCTTTGGAGATTTTTAAGGCCCGGTTAGACAAAACCCTGGCTGGGGTGATTTAGTGGGAGTGGTCCTGCATTTTAGCAGGGGGTTGGACTAGATGACCTCGTGAGGTCCCTTCCATCCCTATTATTCTATGATTCTAATATCCAGCCAATGGTCTTCAACCCTGTTCTGGAGGGAAGATCTCCAGTGATGGAAAGCAAAAATAACAAGAGTCCTGAGGCATCCTAAAGACTAACAAATTTCTTGGGCATAAGCTTTCATGGGCTCCAACCGACTTCATCAGATGCATGCCCACGAAAGCTTATGCCTGAAGAAATTTTAGTCTTTAAGGTGCCACAGGACTCTTGTTGTTTTTGCTGTACACAGACTAACATGGCTACCCCTCTGGAACAGTGATGGAAAGGTAATTCATTTCTCACTCATTTCAGTCTTTGGTGTGTCATCTGAAATCTGCAACAAGGATTCCATTTAATGCTCACCATCATAGCGGTTTTGGAATTTTGACAGCAGTGGACACCTGGAATTCGACTGAGACTGCCAACTCACTTCATGTGCCACATACTCATTCCACCAGATAAATTGTTGAAGGCACTACTTACCCAGTGCTGAGTTCTAACTGGTGAGTTGGAAATGAAAGGTTCCAAATCCCATTACTAATCCTTCAACTATCTACTTCTCCAACTCTGAGAATAATGCATGAAAGGGAGACTATTGCTCCACATTTTAACATTGATTTAAACAAATGATACGCCAGATTATGGGTCACACCAAAGCTGCACTCAGTGCAGGTCAGGAGGATGTGTGTTTAAGGGCAGATTTAAACCACTTCTATGAATCCTGCTATCTTGTATCCTGATCCATTCCAGCACTAGTCTACTCCCTGAGCTCAGCTTAAAACTTAAGTTAATGCTTTGCTTATACCTCAAAGCATGAGAGTTTATATACCTTTAATGTCACTGTGGATGACCTCACTTTCCTTATAATTCACTTTTTTGGACCCTGCTAACCCCTTGCCATCAAAGAATCGTAAGCTATGTCTACACTGGCAATTTAAGTCAATTTAAGGAGGCATAAGTGGACTTAAATTAAGCCACGTCCACACTAGGCTTTGATTAATTCCACTTAAGAAATTGCTTAAGTCGACTTAATGAAAGCTTAAGTCAACTTTGTTACTACCTCTCATTAAGTTGACTTAACCCTAAGGATGGTGTGGACATGTAGTAACCCTTAAGTCAACTTAAGGGTGGTTAGGTCTACTTAACAAAGTGGACTAAGTTGACTTAAAGCTAAGTCAACTTAGTCCACTTTGTTAAGTCGACTTTAATAAGGTCGACTTATTAAAGTTGACTTAACAAAGTTGACAACTTTTCTAGTGTAGACATAGCCATAGATTATATGGTCAGAAGGACCTTTGTGATCATCTAGTCTGACCTACTGCACAACACAGGCCACCCACCCACTCCTGTAATAGACCCCTAACCTATGACTGAGCTACTTAAGTCCTCAAATAATGACATAAAGGTTTCAAGATACAAAGGCTATGTCTACACTAAGAAAGTTAAATCGACTTTATTAAGTTGACTTAAAAGAGACCTTATTAAGTCGATTTAGAGAGTCTACACTAGACTAGGGAATCCCTCGCTGAGGCTGCGGCAGCAAGGGATTCCCCCACCACCCTGCCTGGGGCTCCAGTGGCGAGGGAAGCCCGGGAAATCTCTCGCTGCGGGAGCCCCAGTGGGGTATTCTCTCCCGCAGGAGCCCTGCCTGGGGAGCCCCGGCAGCTCCCTTCTCCTCAGCACCCCGGCTTCCCAGCAAAAAAGGAGCCGCCACTCCTCTTGCCGGGAAGCCGCGGGTCCTGGGGAGAAGGGAGCAGGGGCTCCTCCAGGGACAAGTGAGCCATGTGGGGCTCCCTTATCCCGCGCGGAATAAGTTGACTTAGGGTGTCCACACTGTCTTAAGTCAACTTAAGAAGTTGAGTTAAGCCTTAAGTCGACCTAAAACCAGGTGTTAAGTCGATTTAAGCTTTCCTTAACTCGACTTAAAGAACAGCTTAAGTCGACTTAATAAAAGCCCAGTGTGAACAGGGAGTAAGTTAGGTCGACTTAAGCCTCCTTAGACACACCCAAAGAATCCAACAGCAAGTGACACATGCCCCATGCTGCAGAGAAAGTTGAACCCCCCCCCCCACTCCCCCGGCCTCTGCCAATCTGCACATTTTAACAGGGGGTGCTGAACTGCTCTGCAACTAGGCTTTTTGTTTGTTTCTTTGTTTTGGTTTTGCTCCACTTTGATTGGCCAGCCATTCTTGCTTTCTCCTGATTTGCGAGCTCTTTTCTTTGGCCAGCCTCTTGGAGAGGTGCATTGCAAATGTTTTCCACACTGGTCAGCAAAATGGCTAGGGCTGCTCCTGGGTACCACTCTTAATTAAGTAGAAAATAGATCATGTCTCTGTGCATCAGTGAATAGTATAAATAACAATCATTTTCACAGTGTAAACTTCTTTCCTTCCTTCCTGCTGTTGTCCGGAAGAGCCTCTTGCCTGCACTGATGAATGGAAATATTTGTTCAGCTTTCAGAAAGCAATTGTGAGGCTTCAGGCTATTTTTCTACCTGCCCATTTTGGGGATGCTATCTTAAGCTTTTAATGTGCTGCAGGATAGACTATGGTTCAGAAAATTTGCTTGCTAAGATTAAAATATAAAAGAGAAAAAGATACCTTCTGAGGTGCTTCTCCATAGCAAGTGAATGATATGGACACGTATAGCATTTGTAATATTTGCTCTGAAATCTTATGTAATGCCCTCTTCTACTACTCCTGATAAGTTTTAATAGTAAACATCCTCAAGTCCCACTGACTTTAGAGAAATTAACCCAGCTACATTGTTGTAACTGACATCTGAATCTGGCCAGAAATTGTTCAGATGTGCTATGAGCAGTGTTCCCTCTAAGCTGTGTGGGTGCGCGGCCACGCAGCGGCCGTCGCACCCCCCGCGCAGCTGTGAGGGACCCCCACGCAGCCCAGCAGCCCCCGCTGCTCCCTCCAACCCCCGGGCCAGCGGCTCTGCCGTGGCACACCCAGCCTGCGCCCGGCCTCTGGGCTGGCCCTCCCTGCCCCCAGGGTGGGACAGGCAGGCTCAGGCTAGGGTCAGGAGCGCGGGCCTGCCTGCCTGCCCCACGTGGCCGGGGCAGCGGGGTGGCTGCGGCCGCGGCGGGCTCCCGGGCTCCCACCCGCCGACCGCCTCGACTTCCTGGCCCGGGGCCGGGGCTGGGCTAATCCACGGCCTCGGCCTCCCAGCACGGGGCCGGGATCAGCCTCCGGGGCTGGGGTCTGCTCCACCCCACTGGCGGCTTCCCAGGGCCGCGGTAGGGTCCTCCCCCGCCAGCGGCCTTGGCTTCTTTCTTTCTTTCTTTCTTTCTTTCTTTCTTTCTTTCTTTCTTTCTTTCTTTCTTTCTTTCTTTGCCTGCCTTCTTTTTTCTTTCTTCCTCCCTCTCTTTCTCGTCCTTCTTTCTCTTTTCCTTATTTGTCTTCCTTTTTCTTTCCTTTTTTCTTTCTCTTCTTTCCTTCCTCTTTCTTCTTTCTCTTCCTTCTTTTTTCTTTCTTTCTTTCCTCTTCCTTCCTTCCTCTTCCTGTTTCCTCTTCTTTCCTTCTTTCTCTCTTTCTTTGCTTCCTTCCTTTCTCTTCCTTCTCTTCTTTCCTTCCTCTTTCTTCTTTCTCTTCCTTCTTTCCTCTTCTTTCCTTCTCTCTTTCTTTTTCTCTTCCTTCCTTTTTCTCTCTCTCTCTTCCTTCCTTCTCTCTTTTTCTCTCTTCCTTCCTTCCTTTTTTAAAAAAAACTTAAAAAAAATTAATTTTAAATAAAAACCTTTCTAAAAATTAAATTTCAATTCAAAATTCATTCAAATTCAATTAAACACAAATAATTAATTCTATTTACAATTACTTTAACTTCAATTAATGCCTATAATTTCTGTTGTGTGAGTTTACACAAAAATTTTATTCAGAAAAAGTTTTGCACACGGCTTGAAAATTTTGTACACAAGCCGCCAAACCTTAGAGGGAACATAGGCTATGAGATGAAATAATTATGGATTACAATAAAGGAAAATACAGGATTTAGTTCAAAATATGGGAGCTGAACTCCAGGAATGAAATGGCCCCATTTAAATCAAAAGGAATTTTCCCACCGACTTCAGTGGAAACAGAGTTTCTTAAGGACAAAAAATGGCCATCGCGGCATCAGACCAATGGTCCATCTAGCTCAGTATCCTGTCTTCCAGCTGTGGTTGGTGCCAGTTACCTCAGAGGGAATGAATAGACCAGGGCATTTTACTGAGTGATCCATCCATTGTCATCCAGTTCCAGCAGTTACAGTTTAAGGGACACACAGAGCATGAGGGTGTGACCCTGACTATTTGGCTAATAGCCATTGATGGACCTGTCCTCCATGAACTTATCTAATTCTTTTCTGAAGCCACTAATACTTTTGGCTCTCATAACATCCCCTGTCAATAAATGCCACAGGTTGACTGTGCATTGTGCAAAGAAGTACTTCCTTTTGTTTGTTTAAAACCTCCTATCTATTAATTTCATTGGAGTGACCCCTGGTTCTTGTGTTATGTTATCCTTAGTCACTTTCTCTACACCATTCATGATTTTATAGACCTCTATCATATACCCACTTACTAGCCTCTTTTCTGAGATGAACAGTCCCAGTCTTTTTAATCCCTCCTTATATGGAAGCTGTTGCATTCTCCAATCACTTTTGTTGCCCTGCTCTGAACTTTTTACAATTCTAATACATGTATTTTTTGAGATGAGGCAACCGGAACTGAGCACAGAGTTCAAGGAATGAGTTTATTATGGATTTTTATAGTGACTTGATATTTTCTGTTTTATTATCTCCTTTCTTAATGGTACCTAACACTCTGTTACCTTTTTTGACTGCCACTACACATAGCAGATATTTTCAATGAACTATCCACGATGACTCCAAGATGTCACACTTGAATGGTAATAGCTAATTTAGACCCCATCAGTTGTTACATATTGTTGGGATTATATTTTCTAATGTGCATTACTTTGCATTATCAACACTGAATTTCATCTGCCATTTTGGTGTGCCGTCATCCAGTTTTGTGAGGTTCCTTTGTAACTTTTTGTAGTCAGCTTTGGACTGAACTATTTTAAGTAACTTTGTATCATCTGCAGACTTTAACACTGCACTGTTTACCCCTTTTCCAGGATCTTTTAGGAATATGTTGAACAACATAGGTCCCACTACAGATCCCTGGAGACCCCACTACTTACTCTCTCCATTCTAAAAACTGACCGTTGCTTCCTATCCTTTGTTTCCCATCTTTTAACCAGTTACTGATCCATGAGAGGACCCTCAGTCTTATCCCATCCCTTACTTTGTTTAGGAGTCTTTGGTGAGGAATCTTGTTAATGGCTTCCTGAAAGTCCAAATATACTACATCTACTGGATCACCATTGTCCAAAGTTTTGTTGATCCCCCTCAAAGAATTCTAATAGATTGATGAGGCATGATTTCTTTTTACAAAAGCCATGTTGACTCTTCCCCAAGAAATTGTGTTCATCTATCTGTCTGATATTTCTGTTCTTTATTATAGTTTCAAAATTTTGCCTGGCACTAAAGTTAGACGTACTGGCCTGTTATTGCCAGGAGGACTTCTGGAGCTTTTTTAAAAAATTGGCATTACGTTAGCTGTCCTCCAATGATCCCCATGTTAAATCATTTATTACCGTCTGGTATGGTAGCTGATTTAAGAGATAGGTTACATGCCAGTTAGTAGTTCTGCAATGTCATATCTGAGTTCCTTCAGAACTCTTGGATGAATACCAAGTGGTCCTGATGACTTATTATTGTTTAAAATATCAATTTGTTCCCAAACCTCCTCTACTAACATGTCTACCTGGGACAGTTCCTCAGATTTGTTACTTAAAAATAATGGCTGAGGTGTGTTGGATTCTCCCTCTTAACTTCAGCAGTGGAGATTAATGCCAATAATTCAGTTAGCTTTTTTGCCTTCCTAGACTCTAGAGTGCTCCTTTAGCACTCCAATTGTCCAGTGGCTTCACCAATTGTTAGGCAGCCTTCCTGCTTCTAATGTACTTAAAAAAATGTTGTTAGTTTTTTTTTTAACTAGTTGCTCTCAATTCGTTTTTGGCCTCCTAATTATACTTTTACACTTGGTTTGCCAGAGTTTTGTTCCTTTCTATTTTCCTCAGTAGGATTTGACTTTCAATTTTTAAAAGAGGTCTTATAGTCTCTAACCACCTCTTTTACTCTGCTTGTTAGTCACAGTGGCATTTTTTTTGGTCGTGTTGTTAAAAGTTTCCATGCAGCTTGCAAGTATTTCACTCTTGTGGCCATTCTTTTTAATTTCCATTTAACTAGCCTCCTCATTGTTTCACAGCTCTCCTTTTTTAAGTTAAATGCTGCAGTGATGGGTTTCTTTGGTATTTCCTCCCTACAAGAATGTTAAAATTAATTACATTATGGTCACTATTACTGAGTGGTTCAGCTATATTCATCCCTTGGACCAGAACCTATGTACCACTAAGGACTAAATCAAGAATTGTCTCTCCCCTTGTGGGTTTCATGACTAGCTGCTTCATGAATCAATCATTAGTGGTGTCTAGAACTTTAATCTCTGCATTCCATCCTAGGTGACATATTTTCAGTCAGTTAAAATCCCCTATTCATATTGGGTTTTCTGTTTTTGTGTCACCTCTCTAACTTCCCTGAGCATTTCACACTCAACATCACCATCCTGGTTATGTTGTCGGTTGCACATTCCTTCTACTATACTCTTATTATTCAATCATGGAATTCCTATCTATAGAGATTTAAAATTTTTACTATATTTGAGTCTGTTTTCTTTTACATACAATGCCACACCCCCTCCAGCATATCCTACTCTATCATATCTATATCTCATGTACCTTGGGGTTGTCGCGTCTCATTGTTCTGCCAAATCTTTGTGGTGCCCATTCTATCAATATTTTCATTTAATACCGGGCACTGAAGTTCACCCATTTGACTTAAGACTTCAAGACTTCTTGAATTCGTATATAAGCACTTATAAAATTTTTCAATATTTAGTTGTCTGACTTCATGTGAAGCAATTGAATGGGATTCTTTTTTTATTTGACTGTTTCTCTTCAATTCCTACCTGTACTTTTATCAACTTCTATACTCTCCTCTTTACTAGGATATAGAATAGTGGTTTACAGACTTTTTCAGTTATGTCCCCCACTTACTCAGTTTGTGCCTCTCCAGGAGCTGCTTTTGGGAGCTGGAGCCAGGAATGGAGCCATGGTCTGGCCAGGAAAAGAGCTGCAGTTGGGAGCCAAGGCTGGAAGCAGAGCCACAGACGGGAGTAAGGTTGATTTGAGGGACAGAGATGTGGCTGGGGTCATAGCCAGGAGCAGAACCAGGAGCGGGGGGCTGAAGCTGGGGGCAGAGGGGCTAGATGGTGCTTCCTTCCCTCATGGAAGCTGGCCCAGGCTCTGCTGTACCCCCTCAAATGTTCCTCTATAGCTCCTAAGCTATGTCTACACTTACAACTTAGGTTGACTTACTGACGCTTAAGTCGACCTACACAAAGCCGCATACACACCAGGCGCTTATGAAGTCGTCTTACGTGCTTCCTTAAGTCGACTTAATAACTACCACTCTTTGTCAACTTAATGCCTAAGTCGATTTGTTAAGTCGACTTAAAGCCCGTGTGGACACCCTAGGTCAACCTAATGGGCCTCCAGGCCGGGGGCTGGGCTGGGGAGAAGGGAGCATGGCTTGGGGAAGATGGGGTTGGGGAGAAGGGAGCTGCAGCTCAGGGGAGATGGGGTTTGGGGGAAGGGAGAGCTGCAGCTAGGGAGATGGGTTGCCAGCTCTCTCGCAGCAGAGGAGCCCCAGCTGGGGGAAACTCCTGCCCTGGTGCGGCAGGGATTTCCCCATGGCTGGGGCTCCTCTGTCGTGTGGGAGCAGGCAACCCCACGCAGCTGGAGCCCCAGTGCAACGGGGGTTCCCCCGCAGCTGGAGCCCTGGAGCCCTGCCGCTGGGGCTCCTCTACTGTGAGGGAGCTGACAACCCATGTGCCGAGCCGTGACTCTCCCTTCTCCCCAGCTCCATCTCCCAGCCGCGGGTCTCCCTTCTCCCCAGCCCGATCTTCCCCGGCTGCAGCTCTCCTTCGCTGACCTAGCACCTGCTAGTGTGGACGCAGGCAGTCGACTGGAGTGTTCAGCGTGGATGCTCTAAGTCGATTTAACAGAGTTGACTTAGCTTAACAAGTATAGACATAGCCCTAGAAACATGCTCGTCACAGTTTGGAGGCCACTGATATAGAGTATCCCCTTCAATAAATCCTCCCTTACTTGTTTGTTTTGTCAGAACCATGTGCTCCTTCATACTTCTCAATTCTTCCCTAACCCTTACTTAAAAAATTCCTCTACAACCAGCGATCAGGTTCTGTTTCCATTTTGGTGGAGGCCATGCTTCCTTTATAGGCTCCTCCTTTCCCAAAAATCTGCCCAGTTCCTGAGAAACATAAATGCATCCTCCAAACACTGACATTCTCTTCCACACACTGAGTTCTGCCTGACTAACTCAACCCTGAATGTGGAACTGGAAGCATGTCACAGAATATTTCCAAAGGGGTAGCCATGTTAGTCTGTTTCAGCAAGACAAATGAGAAGTCATGTGGCATCTTAAAGACTAACAAATGGGTTTGAGCATAAGCTTTCGTGAGCTATAATACACTTCCTCAGATGCATCTGCAGAATTGGAATTCATAGGCAGATCTAACAACATCAATTTAGGGTTAAATAGACTACAGTTTTTTTCCCCATTACAACAGGTAATTTTGCTCTCCTTTTCCCCCTCACCTCCTTCCTATATGCTGTTGTCCATTCTTTGAATCTAAATAACTGCATTGATTTGCTGTAACAGTCTGACCTGGTCCTATCCCTTATTCTTCCTGGCGTTTATTTTACTCCCATTCACCTGTACTTCTCCAACTTCAAGTGTCTGATGAAGTAGGATTTTCCTCCACGAAAGCTAATGCGATTAAATACATTTGTTAGTCTTTAAATGTACTCCAGCAGGCTAATTTTGTCCTCTAGGATGTTTATCCTACCTTTCCCTATGTCACTGGTATCTGCATCTACTATAAGCACTGATCCTTCCCTAGGACCCAACCTTGACTTGAGAATGATTTCTACTACCAGGCAGTTTCACAATTCAGACTTAAAATAACCTACAGGTGGAGGACAACAATCCCATGTGCGAGGCACAGATTTGGGATTGTGATGAGCACCCCTTCCTGGCAATGATTTCTGGGCCAGGGCGGGTGGGGACAGGGAGGAGAGCTCTCCAGCAGGACATGTCCCAGGCTTTGTATCCTCTCCTCGGGGTGCGGGCTGGTCACGGGCCCTTCCCAACACTGGCAACTCAAATAACCTGTAGTTCCAGTGTTTTTCTGCCGCTGATGGAGTGGAGACGTGTTTTTCACAGCCGTTTCTAAATAACAAAGAGGGCAAGCTGCTATTGGGGGCAGGCGGGAGGAATGTCCCAGCAGCCAACACCCCGGAGGGAAAAGGAGCAGCTCTCCGGGAGTGCATCAGTTCCAAGTTGGTGTGTGGGCTTAGAGCGTGCTTCATGCCAGCCGCTCCCCCTCCCATGAGGAAGGGAGCTGGCACTGTTGCTTTCCTCTCACTATCCTTCCGAGCAGGCAAGAGTCTGGGGCACACAGATCTCCGCTCCTGACGCAAGGAAAGGTCGGTAGCTGCTATTAGAGTTAATACGGGAGGATCAGGGGACATGGTGAGCAGCTGAAAACTTCAAACCAAACAAACTCTGCGCTGCCCGCCCCCCTCCATCTCACCCCCCCACCTAGGAAGTCGGAGCTGCGCTGCCTGCATCAGCAGCCAGCCGGGCTGGCAAGAGACGCAGCCGACCCTGGAAAGTTTCTCCCCGGCCAGCCATGGGCTTTGACCTGGATCGCTTTGCCGATCCCGTGGACCCGGATCTCAAGTGCCAACTCTGCAGCAAAGTGCTGGAAGAGCCGCTGTGCACGCCGTGCGGGCACGTCTTCTGCGCCGGCTGCCTGCTGCCCTGGGCGGTGCAGCAGCGCCTCTGCCCCCTGCGCTGCCAGCCCATCTCGGCCCAGGAGCTGCACCAGGTGCTGCCGCTCCGCAGCCTCATCCAGAAGCTGGAGATCAAGTGCGACTATAGCCCGCGGGGCTGCGGCGCGACGGTGCGGCTCCACCAGCTGGCCGCCCACCTCGAGAGGTGCGACTACCGCCCGGGCCGCTGCCGCCGCGGGGGCTGCCCGGAGGGGCTCGGCCTGGAAGACGCGGACGTGCACACGCAGGAGAGCTGCGAGCACCGCCCGGCCGGCATCTGCCCGCGGGGCTGCAGCACGGCGCTCCCGCAGCTGGACCTGGCGCCGCCGGGCGGGGGGCACTGCTGCCTGCGGAGCCCGCCGGGCCAGAGCGCCAGCCTGGAGCAGCAGCTGAAGCGCCAGGCCCTGCGCTGGAGCAGGCGGGAGAAGTCGCTGCTGGCGCAGCTGGCGGCGCTGCAGAGCGAGGTGCAGCTCACGGCGCTCAGGTACCAGGTGAAGTTCAACCAGTACGTGAGCCACATCAGCGGCATCGCCAGGAGCCTGCAGCCCTGCCAGGTGAGGGGGCGGGAAGGGCAGCAGGAGCCCAGCCTGGCCAGCGGCCCGACTGCCTGGCTGGAACTGGGGGGGTCTTCTCCGCGCAGGGGCTGCTCCTGGGGGCGGGGAGGAGGGCTACAAACCGTCCTGTCTTTGGCCCCTTGTAGGGTGGCTTTGGGAAAGCACCAGCCGAGCTCCCCCCCCCCCTGCCCCGCGCCTGACATTTCAGTCTCAGCCCCGCCATGGGGAGGTCCCCCCTGGGCAAAGGCAGCCAATTAACACGGGCAACCCAATAGCCGACTCCAGCGCGCACACAAATTTCCCCTCCCCCCAGCGCGGCCGGAGCAGTTCTGTGCCGCAGGCGATCGCTGGGAGTGCCCCCCTTTGTGCACACCCCTGACTGTTGCTCTCTTGCTGTGCTCGTGCTTGGAAGGTCCTGAAACAGTTTGATGTAAACCAAACTTTTACGCCTCGTTCTCCCCTCCTGCTCCAGCCTGGAAAACTCTTCATCTGTCAAGAGCTGGGAAGGCAGTTTCTGCAGATTCTTTCTGTTCCCCTCGTTTGCTTTACGAGAGAGTGCAACCGAATGGCCAAAACTCTGGACGTAAACTAGATGAGTCCTTTTAGGTTATGCTGGCTCATGTCTCCTTTTGTATTTTAAGAATCCAGCAGTTGTAAGGACTGCACACCAGCAGCCTCTGGTAGTCCCCAGTGACTCAGTTTGGATGAGAAGCTCACGTCAGGTTTGTCTGGAGAGAATGGATTGGGTGAGAGGAAAGGGCCCCAATCTGGCTGACAACAAACACATTTCAGTGCAAATCTTCCAGGCTCCAGTGGCCCAATTAGATTGCAATTCATTCAGCTGGGTGTGCTCTTATTAATGCTGTTATTGTGTTTTCTTTTGATGGGGTTCTAGCTTCACATACATATGGAGCTAACAGATATTTTTTTCTTACGGTATCAACAAGTAGCTTGGAAAACAAAAAGCAATTTGTTTAAAAATATTAGACTCATTTACAGTTTAGGGACAGTTCCACAGGTTAGAAAGGTAAAATGACAGGCAATTTTGACATCAGAGACCAGCAGGGCTGCTTCAACCCTTTGCCAAGTATGGTGGTACTGCTTAGATATTGAATTGCCTGCTTTTGATTGAATAAGCAGACCCATTTTGCTGGTGAGATGGCTTAACATATTAAAGAGTTTGCTCTGTAAAGCTTTAATTTTTGTCTGAAGGATTGCTGTGCAGAGTCTGACATTGTTGGTTGCAACCATGGTGAGAAGTGGTTTAATGGAACTTAAGCTCCACTCAAGGGACTTTTCTTCCAAAATCTTTATCGACTCTTAGGAAGCAAAATCCAGAGGAAAAGATTTGAGTAGCCTTGCCCACTTCTGAACTAGTATGATATGCTAAATTTCAGTCTGCCGTAAAAGAGATTCGATTTGGGGCACTGATTCAAGTTCTCAGGATTTTTATGTCCAGGATTAACATAATAATTCAGGGTTTATTGAAAGGAAAATGATTAGTGTTTTAGGAAATGAAATACTTAACCTTTTCCTTTGGGTCGTCCCCCCCAACTTCTTCCTGATAGCTAAACTATGGGGTGTTGGCTTGAAAAGATATCCTCGTCTATCTGCTTCACCTCTCATGATGAGGTGGAATGAAGAAAGCCAGCAATTGTTTGCAGTGAAGTGCGGAGTACACCAGAAAAATAATGATGGGGAGGGCTGGAGTGGGAGAGAACTGGATTTAGTAAAGGATATTTTAAAAGGAGGTGGTACACAGTGCAGTGATTGACATGAAGGCAAGTCCTCTTTTGTAATGCTTGAATATCTACCGTTTCTCATCACTACCAGTAGGTGCTGCTGTATATACTACCTCAGAGAAATCTGTTACAGAAGATAAAGATAATGAACAAAACACTCATTTGGAAGAATTATCCATAAAGTAAAGATGTGCCCGTTAATTTAAAATGTATCATGTTGTAATATTAAACATTACTGCCATAGTTAATAAACATTTGTTCAGATAAAAAAGTGCGCCCATGTTCTTTGCACATTTTTAAATATTCAGAATATAATCGTTTTTTAGCTGTCAAAATTTCTTTAATTTATCAATGTATAGAGAATGAGAAAACACAATTTTATTTTACTTGGTGCAGAGTGCATACAAATGTTCTGTAGTAATTACATCTGCTGAAACAATTTCTTATATGTGAAAAACTCAAAATATATTAATAGGCTAAAGAAAGGCCTATTTTAATCCATTTCTTTTTCTTTGTATGGTTTAGAAAATTATTTAATCATTTTTATCTAAGGAAGTAGATATTTTTTCATATTATTTTTAACTTTGGTTTCTTCACTGTTTTTGATAGTATAATTTATAAAATCACATCTATGATTTTGTGTGTGTGTTTTCTAACTTGTTTGCTTTACTTTTCTGCTTTCTGGTGGAGTGAAAAAGTCCCCACCTCCTCTGGGGAACTACTGTAAAATCTGTATAGAAGCAGAGATATGGGTGAAACCTGGCTCCATAGATATTAAGGACAAAATTACCTTTGACCTCATTAGGGCCACGATTTCACTCCATAAGCTTAATATCTTATATACTTAGTATTTTCAGGGATATGTTTTAAAAGTACACAGACATCTGGAGCCTTATTTCAAGAGGTGCTGAGCTTTCCCAGATCCACTAACTTAACTTTTGCGTGTTCAGCACCTGTAAAAATCAGGTGCTTGGGCTCTTCAAAGTATCCATTACATTTCAGGGATATCTTTTTTTCCCCACACTGTAAACTCCTATGTTATTTATAAGTATGTAGCATCATTTTAATTGTAATTTTCTATTCATTCTATTTGTCTTGCAATTTCAACAGTGAAAAGTACAGTGATACATTCCATTGAAACATTCTTTTTCATTTAACTTTTTAAAAATAGTGTTTCACCCCTTTCTTCTTAGGGAGGAGAACCTAAGCCATTAACCATCATGCTACAAAGAGAAAATGATACGTTGGGATTCAATATTATAGGAGGACGACCCAATCAGGTAACCAACAAAGTAAATGTAGTTTTCTTTTTTTTTAAAGCACATAGGCTATGTCTACACTTACTAAAATTAGTTCGAATTAGTTAGTTCGAACTAACTAATTCAAACTAATTTTAGTTAGTTCGAATTAGCTTAATTCGAACTAGCATGGCCACACTGGAATGTTAGTTCGAACTAAGCAAGCACTTGCTTAGTTCGAATTAGCGATCCCCCTTCATTTCAATGGCTGGTTAATTCGAACTAAGAAATTAGTTCGAATTAACATGGCCACATTTGTTAATTCGAACTAGTTAGTTCGAATTAACCCCTTAGTTCCAATACCCTATTCGAACTTATTAGTTCGAATTCAGGAAGCCCTTAATTCGAACTAACTAAAGCCTAGTGTAGTCATGGCTTTAGTTAGTTCGAATTAAGCCTCCTTAATTCAAACTAACTTGCCAGTGTAAATATAGCCATAGATAATTGTCTATTATCATGCGTCCATTATAAGTAATAAAAACAAATAGTGGGGACAGTTTCTGCTTTCAGTCACACTGCAGATCTGCACTGGCTGAAAATGGGTACAGAATCTGGCCTGCAGTTTTAATCTCTCTGTTGTTAAATTTTTAGATTTACTGTTTTCAGGACCCAATCCTGTGAGGTGTAGAGGACCCTCAGCTCTAAGGAGAGGGTCCATAATACTTTTAGAACAAATGTAGGAGCTGTCTGCAGCCTGTATTCATGTGGGTCATCTGTAGTTATGGAAGTTGCCCAGTTGAAATCAGTGGGGCTACTAACATGACTTTTAAAGACTAACAAATTTATTTATCGCATGATTCATGGGAGAGATCATGCGATAAATAAATTGGCTAGTTTTTAAAAGTGCCACAAGACTCCTTGTTTGTTTTGCTGAACTAGACTAAGATGGAACTAGACTAAAACTGGAACTTGTCACGCGAGTAATTGTTGCAAAATCAAGCTCCTGAAATTTGTGAAAAAATACTTGATAATTTTCATTAAAAGGAGAGTAGAAAATACCTGCATCGTAGTTTAAACAACTCCGTGCTTAATTTGTGCCAGGGCTTGCCAGGGCTGAGTCTTGGCACACCTAGACTTGGCAGTTATAGTCCTGGCACCTCTGGGCTTTCTGCATCAATTATGAAAGTAAAAGAAATTGCTTGATCCTCAGCACTCAATTGTTAGAGCTCCGGCACCTCCTTCATTAAAAATTAAGCACTGAAAAAACTGTCCTGCTTGCATATGCATTCAGAAATATAAATAATTTTAAATCATTTCATTTTCCACCTATCTTGTATCCAGTTCTTTAAAAAAAAAAAAAAAAAAAGGTGCCGGTACTTTGCCAGGGACCTGGGGCCACCAGTGGTGTGGTGGCAGGAGCTGGGATTGCATGACTGTGAAAAAAAGTTACCCCTAAGTACCATCAAAACAAAAGCCCTGCTTGTATCTTAAATCAGTCTGCTAAAAGCAATAACTAGTTTAGATTTAGAAAAACTAATCTTTAACCTCTCCCGCCAGAATATTAGTATCTGTTTTCTTATTTGGTCCTTTTAGCAGCATGAATGAAGAATATAATAAAGTATTATAAATGGTAAAGAAACTTGATAAACTGAAAAACTAGTAATTGATTAAAATGTTTTCATCATGTTTAATTATGTAATGATCTGATTTTTTTTTCTTTTTTAAGTTAAAATGCTCTAACCTGCTCCTGCCGTTTTTGAAACAATATATTGGGGACAAGTAGTGTGTATGCTTGGTTTGCTGGTCCTCTCCTTTTCTAAAGCTACATTGAGTGGTGCCAAGGAGTCTGTTCCCATTAGTACCAAAGGCTAAAGAAGTACAGGGTCTGGTCTACAGAATTTCACTGCAATTTTTGGTGGGTAAATATGAAGATCTGCAGATATCATACATTTTATAAGAAGTTCCAAAGTATGAGCTAGTAAGATTTCTTAAGGTAAATGATGAAAGTATAGGACCCTAGAAGGCATACATGTCGATACCTGCATTGCAGTGTATGACACCTTTTCATAATTATGGTAATGAAGTCTATAAAATCATTTTTGCAGGGAGAATACAGCTCAGTGTTGGTTTGCTTTCCTGGGTTTCATTGGGATTTCATTTTTTGAACTTCTAGGTCTGGGAAATATTCACAGGTACATAAAATGTATTGAAAATGTTTTGAAAAATAGAATATTGAGGCTTTGGTTTCAGTCTGTGAATGAAACCTTTAGTTTTTCTGGAAAGTTCAAAGGGAAGTGATGAAAACATCAAGGTTCTTATTATGCCTATTAAGAAAAAAAACAAGAATGTTAGAGCACTGCCCATAATGGTGGGGTCCTTGCTGACTCAGGAGAAGGATGTGGCTATTGTGCAGAAGTAACTGCCACTGATCGTTGAAGAGATTGAAGTTGATGCAGTTGTGAATTGTTAGGTGGAAACTTCTAGACGGTGGGCAGGACACTGTGTAATTTGGGTCTGTATAAAGCTGGCTACTTTATATTACTTTTCAGGCTTCACAGTTGAGCTTTAAGGGTTTTTTTTTTTCTCCCTTCATTCTAACTGTAGTATATGTGAATACTACAAATAGGTGATTAGTATTTAGTGACTACCAAATGTTGGTGTGAGACAGGGTTGACCCAGCATGCCTGAAGCCGAAGAAAATAGTGGGAAACAGAAATTGAATGGATTACAGTAACTAAAATAGATCAGTGTTTCCCTAGTGGTGTACTGTGAGGCATGAACAAGTGTGCCATGGAATTTTGGAAAAGTCACTTGTAAGAAGAAGAAAATTCTCATTTAATCAGTCATAACCAGATTGCATCTGGTACTGTTCCTTGTTGTCTGTGAGACAGACGGTACACTTGCTATGCTCAGATGACCTTGCTGTTCACATGGTATTGTGAAGTAGCTGTGTTTTCTTAGCAGCCAGTAAGTTATACTGATAAATTTTGAACTGAAGACTTGAACATGGAGAAATATTTGAAGAAAAGAGAATTTGGCACCTCTACATCTGTTTTTAGTGAGAAAACTGAACATGAACATAAGAAAGTCAAAGTGGTGAGCCAACACTACTGAGAGAGTTATTTGCAATTTGGATTTTTGTTTACAGGTGAACCAGCTTGCTCTCTTCAACGATGTTTTGTGTGGGGAAAATCTCTCAAGCCAAGTAAGTGAAAACAACACCTCATGAGCAAACATCCATCCCTTACCAAGGGCAAATAGATTTTTGAGCAATTGAAGGATTAAAATGAAAAACAAGTGCAATTGATGAAAGATCGTATAACAGTTTGTGATAAACCGCTGGAAGCAAATTACTTGGTCACTGAGCAAGTCGTAATGGAAGCGAAAAAGCTTCATACAGTCTCAGAAACATTAATTTTTACCAGTTTGCAAAGAAATGGTGTGAGTAATGTTACGTGCAAATGAAATCACAAAAGTTCCCCTTTCTGATCATGTCTCATCGATGACGTCAGCTGACATTGAGATTGCGCTCTGAAAAAAAAAATGGAGTCAAATGGAAAATTTGCACTGCAGCTTGAGGAATCAACAGATATCAGTAGTCATGCTCAAGTCTTGAATAACATCAGGTACGTTGATGGAGATACTATAAAAGAAAATTTTTTATTTTGCAGACAACTGCCAGGTCACATGACTGGAGAGAAGATCTTCAGAGTGGCAACCACCTACCTGGAGGAGGGAGAATTGCACTGGAAAAATTGTCTTAGTATTTGCACAGACAGGACTGTCTCCATGACTGGCAAAGTGAAGAAATTTGTAAGCAAGGTCAAAGAAGAAAACCCAGATGTTCAGGTGTCCCACTGTTTCCTATATTGTAAAGCTCTCTTGGCCAAAAACACTGCCAGAAGAACTTTCTTCAGTGGCATTAGATGGAACAGTAAAGATAGGGAATTTAATCAAATCAAGATCCTTAAAATGTTGCCTTTTTTCATTGTTGTGTGAGGAAATGGGATCAGAACACCAGAGTATATTTTTGAACACAGAAATATGCTGCCTTTCCCATAGAAAACAATTTCCCATGTTTGTATGAGCTAAAACAACAATTAAAAATGTTCTTAACTTTGGAGGGATCTGCCTGCGTGGACCTGATCATGGATGTGGCATGGTGTCCAAAACTGGCCAACGTGACTGATGCATTCCATCAGCTCAATGAAGTGAACAAGAAAACGCATGGTAGAAATGAAAATTTTCTTTCCTGCATGGACAAACTGCAGGTCTAAGTTAGCCCTCTGATGTCAAAAATGTGGTGAAAGGCACAAAAGAGATTTCCCCCCCCCTGGAAAACATAGCAGATCCTACTGACAATATTTTAGTTAATGTCATTTCTGCACATTTGAAAAGTCCAAAAGAAAAATTTGGCTCCTGTTTTCCTTCAATCCATATAGAAGAGACCAGCTGGGTCCTGGACTCTTTCCTCTCCAGTGGAAAGTGCTAAGAATCTTACAACAATGACTCAAAAGCAAATGAATTTTCAAATGAGGAAAATCTTGTAAAATTGAGTTTGACAACTTGTCTTTGGACTCATTCTGGCTGACAATGGTAGATGAATACCAGTAATCTGAGACTATCTCCATTTTATTATCATTTTCAGCGGTATTATTTGTGCAATTTAAGTTTTTTTTTCAAGCCTGATTTACATCAAAAACAAAGACATCATCTCAGCTCAGTGAAGCAAAAGCAAAATGCAGTGTCAAAATTTCTTGCCACGATTAAATGACTCTGCCTATCAAGGCAAGCTCAAATTTCTCAGTAAAAGTAAGTTTTCTTTTAGTAATTATAGTGCGGGTTAGGGATGCACTGCACAAATCTTTTATTGAAGTAAGTGTGCCTTAGATGGAAAAGATTGGGAAACACTGAAATAGTACAATTATCTAATATAAAAATGTAAATATTGTGTCAAGAATTGTTGAGTAACAAGATAGAAAGGGTCTGCGCTTATCTCAAAGTGCAGAATATCGGTTTCTTCAGGTTGTTCAAAGAAAAATGTGCATTGAGTGAAACTTGGTCCATTGAAGTGAAAGAGCAGAATGCTGACTGGTCATGCAAGTGAGAGGTTTTTGGGACAAACGTTTGTTCTGCTTACAGAATTGTAAGCTTGGGGGTGGATGTGTGCTTTCTATGGCTAAGGGACAAATATACTTGCACTATATCTATGTTGTTTTATTTTATAAAACATTTGCAGGGTTGTTTTATTGGTTTTTTTTCTTTCTTCCCTAATCTGCAAAAACAACCAGACCCCTAACAGCCTCATTTTGATTTATCTTAGTAGGAAAGAAGTTATTTCAGAGGGCTATGTCTGGGAGTGCACGTTTTTTAAAGGAGAAAATGAATGGTATCCTAATAAGACACTAAAAGTAAGGTTTTCACTCCTGCTCTGGACTGTTGGGGCTGTTGGCTCCTGGTTCTGGTAGTTGAAGAAGTCTTCTGGTGCAGGCACTGTGGAAACAGCCTCCAGGAACTCTATCACAAGCCCTGGCATAGGGATATGTTGGGAGCAACAGGAGCTTGTCAGAGATATAATTTCTGGGCTACACTGCAGTCCTTGTAATGAATGCCCTGGGAGGCTGTGGTAATTTAGGCCCCCAGGGCTGGCTAAGTAATGCCTGGGGAAGGGGATATGCATGTGTATCCAGCTTCAGAGCAGACAAGGACTGCATATGCATGAAGGTAATTTAGAGTTACTTTAGCACCCCCAGCTATCCAGTACTGTACATTACCCACCCAGGACTACATATCCCAGCCACCCAGGACAGGACTGCAAGTTCTGTGCCCCTTTTATAACCAAAGCACAAACTCTCACCCCATGAATGCTGAATCCAGCTGGCAAAGACTGCCAAGAGATGTATGCCTTGTGGTATATTATCTAGTTAGGCTAACTAGGGGCCAGATTATTAATCCCCTTAATCTCATCAGGTAATGTCTTACTTTATAAGAAGTCAATGGTGGAGGGAGAGCCTCAATGAATAAAGGCTATTTTATATGAGCAAAAGTACCACATTCTAATCCCCTGTTCTCTAAGAAAAATGAAATAAACAAATCCACCCTGTATCTTGGTTAAAATCTATCATGGCAACTTTTGTGAAGATGTATTTCTTGTATATGAAGTGGACATTCAGCAGAGGTCTATTTATACACGGTTTAAAAACAGTATTGGACTTGTTCGTAAGATTCTCTTTTGCTGCATACCGCACAATTTAAAACCTCTTTTTAGGACGTGAGACATGAAAAACTGAGGGCATTAGAGCAGGTGTTGATTTACCAGCACTTAATTTAGAGCAATGCTGTTAACTTGAAATCTAATTAGATTGGAAGCTATTCAGGACATTTACCATATATTTATACAACATCTAACACAGTGAGCTGTATTTTTGATTGTGGTTTCTCTGTGTGAAAGACCCACACAAAGGACCCCATCCTGCAGAACCTATATAGATGAATAGTCCCATTGGTCAGGATGTCTGACAATATAAAGAGTGCAGTCAAATATACAAAATAAAACAAACTAAGAGAATAGTCTCTTTCAGCTACAATTATTTTTGTTGTTTGTAACATTAAGTAAATAAGTTCAGACTGAGAAGTGATTTCTAAGTTGACTGTCCCTTTAACTTCATTATATAAATCAGAAATGTATTAAAACTTATTTTAAGTGTAATATTGGAAGATTGGCATGCAGAGTTGGGCTGGCACCACATCATGTGTTTGAAGATAAGCTAACTTGAATAAGGTCAAAGCCTTCTGCTGTATTATTCCAAATGGTGTAAATAATTTATTAGCTGTCGGTTTGAATTTTTAGTGAATTTCACCTGGTAATTCGTAAAAATCAATTTGAAATAGGTTCTTTTTTGTCCATAGTTGATCTTTTTGCATTTCACAGTTGAGCAAGTTCTCAGTTTCCCATGTGAATAGGATGTATGAGGTTAACTAGCTTCAGTAGAACACCCTCACTACCCTCCCTATGTTACTAAATATTGCCACTTTATATCTCTGGGCTTTATTTTCTGAAGAGGATATCTAATCAGTGGTCAAAAATGACTTTTCTTTCTGAGACAAACACCTTTCCCTCTTTTTTCTTTAATACATGATCCTTTTTATATACATTAGTCACATTCTGCTATATAGTGTGAGATTTACTTTAAACATTTTAAACTCTTGCATTTTTATTTTATGTAGACTAAACTAACCTAATAGATAAGCTTGTCAAATATGCTGAAATAGTTCATTAATTTTGTCCTTTTGATTGACTATTTTGTATTAAGTAAATTAAAAATCCCAAGGACCTAAATCTCCAGCTAAAAAAGAGAATTGTGGGTTTTTTGTGTGGATTTGCATTTTGCATTGCTGAATTTTGCACTGTCTGTTTTTTGTACTAATATGGTTGTCTTTTATTTTGCAATTCAGTATTGCCTGGTACAGATCAATCAGGATGACTCTTCAGCTGAAGGAATTTATGTGTCAAAAATTTTGGAAAATGGACCTGCTGACAAAGCAGAAGGCCTGCAAATTCATGACAAGATTATTGAGGTAAGAGCAAGAATGACATGTTACTGAGATAATTAATGGCAGAGTCACTGAGCATGGATTTGATATTTTTCACAATGAATATGTACAAAATTTCCTTCATTAGTGTTTGCTAGCAGAATTATTGTGAACTGAAGTGATCAGATGTTTGTCAGATGTGTATATGGATTTCTTGAACAGCTAAATTAATATATAGAAGTGTTGGATGAGACTCGTATACTTTTTCAAGGTAAAGCTTTAAAAAATGACCTATAAATCAGAAGTGGTACTTTCCTTATGTTGGCTGAAGAGGAGAGACAGATAGTTCTTAATAAATTGACAATTTTTATGTGAAATTTTGTCCTGAACAAGTGATATAGCTGTTTTATACCTGAGATGCTTCAAATGAGCTGTTTTGACAAATGATGTTCTAGAACTCTTTGAACAGTTAGGGAGACGGTTCGTCTTTAGTATTATGATCGGTTAGTTGAGTGCCTGTTGCTTTCACTGTATAATTCTCTTCCAATAATGTAATATTCTGTTACAGCCATATTTATGCCTGTCCCCAGATCATTATTTTCTTTTACTAAACAGAATTGAAAAGAATTTGAGTGACAACAAAAATCTCTGCTTAAAACTCTTCAAAAAATGTTTCGTTTCTTCTGCCCACCTAGTCTATAATCTGTTAATGTGGTTAACACTAAAAGATGCAGCAATATGTGTGGAAAAAGTGATTTTAATTAGTTAGTGAAATGGATTCCTTGCTGTGCTATGACAATGGAATTTTAGGTCACAGCTGTATTACAGCTGTGCCCTTTAATCATTATGCTTACCTACATTTGCTGCTGGTGCATCACTTTGGCCTCTGTTTCGGTGGCTGTGCAGAAGCATTGGTTTAACTTGGCAGTTGAACAGCGTTCCAAAACAAGACAAATGAAACAAGTAGATCAAGAACTTGATATGAATGGTAGCTGATGTCTTGCACAATTTCCTTACTAAGGTGTTGACACCTGAAGCATGTCAATGTTATTTGCATATTGGAATTGCTGTCGTGGTAGGGAGCCTAAAGCAATATGTCCAACAGGTTTTTTTTTAATTTTGTTTTGGGAATAGAGAGAGAGCACATGTGCTTGAACTGGTTGAACTATACACTTGATTAGCCGGGAACAAAGTCAGTTGTAGCTATACTGAACTTGCAACATGACCTTTATCTACACAGAACTCTTGTATTGGAAGTTTCTAACAGCGTAACTCAGAAAACAAATATATTTTCCTTTGATCTTATTATGTCATTCTTCGTGTCTTGTTTGATAGAAACTCTGCTGCCATAAGGTTTTACACATTTCCTCAAACTTTAGTCTTTAACTATTTTTTTGGAATTATTTTTGTTTTTAATGAAAAAGATTAAACTTTTTTTACAAGGAAGATAGGGTGTACAGACAGAAATTCATTAAGCTATAAGAAATCTTCCCTCTCTGTTTGAAATTGCATTTCAGAGAATCTCAGATATATAAGAAATGTGAATGCTGACATCTAAAGTGTTGGAAGAGCTTCAGTTCCACATGAAAATGTCCTAAAATAGTTAAATAATGAATTAAGTAACTTCCTCTCTCCTGCTTAATAATTTTATGATACATGGCTTAAGTTTGATCTTTTGGCACCATGTGCTTTTTGTGTTACACCATATAACTTAGTTTTTATTATGGGTTTTTTTGTAGCTTGGGATAGGTTTTTAAAAAAATCCAGGGATAAATTTTCAGAATAGCCAAATGTTCTATTAAAAGCATTAGGATTTAATCAAAATAAAGAGTGGGGAAAAAAAATCAACTTCAGCCTTTGGAAATAAAATTTGAATTAGTAATACTCTATAATGCTATGATTTTGCCAATATAAACATCTGGAGTCAAAAGGTTGAAATTTACCTTGGCAATACATGAATATGAATGTCTTCTCACACTAGAATGCTCTGAAAATCTGTAGTACTTCTGTCTTGTTTAAAGGATCAACATGGATGTTTTCAATGTGAGGAAGTGAGTCAGACTGTGTCTTTGTTTCAGGAATGTTGGCAAATATACAGAAGGAGAAACAAGTTTGGTGAGAAGAAGAGGGGAACCAGATCTCTTTATTTTTGGTTGTTCTACTGTCATTCAGAAATCAGATCAGACACGCAATGTGCATGAGTGTTTTAAGAGATCATTTTGCAGCAGTCAAACACAAAAAGGGTTGATGTTGTTCTGGGAGTCCGTTAATGACTTCAATTAATTGTTTGTCATAGTGGTGCCCATTATAGTCTTTTAGCAGTGCATAGCTAATGGGATAATGGATAGAACTATCCCATTAAATTAGAAGAAAGTCAGCATAGACATAACAGTCTGTTCTCAAGCTGTGTGGCTAAATAAAGAAGGTAATTTATTTTAGTGCTCTGTCAGACATTGATTGCAAATGGTTGACAAGGGTGAGTTTGTGCAAACTTCAGATAGCTGGTCCAAGGGTTAGCTTAGTGAAACAAATGGATTTTACAGTGGTGTGACACCAGCAGCTGGAGTTGTGAATTAAACCTAGCAGACTTCATTGTCATCACTTTTCACTACCTATTGGTCACAATGTATTTAGTACAGGCTACCAGAAATTTTGCTAATCAATTAGTCCTACTTTAGAAGGTGCTGAGGTAGGAGATTTCATTTCTCTGTAACTGGAAGAAATAGCTCATACAAAGCACTCCCAGTTCAGCTGTGGATAGGGAAATTTGACCTAGCACTGTGTGTGTGTATTGTCTCAAATACTTGAGTTAAATTGACTTAAAGGTGGAGTTAACTTTTCTTGTACTCCAGCACTTGCACAATTTAATAGAAGCCTGTTAGTTAGCAGACTAACATACTAGTCTTAGGCAAGTATGAAAGGGACCCCAACTGGAGAAGTTGAGTGAGAACAATCTGAATATCCAAGTCCCAATGCTATCTACATTTACAGGAAAGGGATATACAGTAGTGTGCTAATTTTTTTCCAGGGGCTTAGGACTGTCGCTCCTTTGCAGGTGATAGGAGACGTCAGGGCCTTGCATGTCTGTTTCCTTTTGAAGTCAATGACCACAGGATATTTTCTTAGTATAACTTGTTTATTGATACTACATATAAACTATACCTAGTGTGATGGTTACAAATAGCACTCGGGCAGGAATTCCTCTTGCATATATATACCCCTGACTGGCAGTGCTTTTTTTCTAAAAAAAAAGGTACCGGAACTCCTATTGATGTCCGTCGTGTCATAAAGAAATAACACTGAAAATAGTGCAGTAAACAGTAAATTTTTGAATATATCAAAGAAATAAAAATACAAGGTAAAAAGTGTTAAGTTTTATTAACTATGCAGGCCGCTAATATACTGAAAGACAACCTGTGAGGTCTTACAGCAGGGGTCCTCACACTTTTTAAATAGGGGGCCAGTTCACGGTCCCTCAGACTGTTGGGGGGCCGTATTATAGTTAGAAAAAAAACGTGAATGCGTAGCTATCACGTCTGCTGCTGGCCTGTGTTTCTGGGTACTGGGTGGCAGGCAGTAATGCATCCACACACTTTTTGTTGGTGCTGTGGGCTCCGGCCAGGCCCAGAGTGTGGGACTGACCGACGTTAGCCTGCTGGCCTGCTGTTGTGTACGCAACTAGTAGCCAATGTTCCCTCTAGGTTTGGTGGCTTGTGTGCAAAATTTTCAAGCCGTGTGAAAAACTTTTTCAGAATAAATTTTTGGGGAAAACTCACAGGACAGAAATTATAGGCATTAATTGAAGATAAAGTGACTGTAAATAGAATTAATTAATTAATTGTGTTTAATTAATTTAATTGGAATGAATTTGGAATTGAAATCTAATTTTAAGAAAATTAATTTTAAATAAAAACCTTTTAAAAAGTTTTAAAAAAGAAGGGAGAGAAAGAAAAAAGAGAAGGAAGGAGGAGACAAAGAAAAAAAGAAAGAAAGGAAGGAAGCAAAGACAGAAAGAGCAGGAAGGAAGGAAGACAAAGAAGAGAAAAAGAAAAAAAGGAAAGGAAGAAAGAAGAGAAAGGAAGGCAGGGAAGAGGAAGACAAAGAAGAGAAAAAGAAAAAAAGGAAAGGAAGAAAGAAGAGAAAGGAAGAGGAAGAGAAAGGAAGGCAGGGAAGAGGAAGACAAAGAAGAGGGGAAAAAAAGGAAAGGAAGGAAAGGAAGAGGAAGAGAAAGAAGAGAAAGGAAGCAGCCCCGGGGGTCAGGAGGGGGCGGTGGGGGCTGCCGGTCTGCGCGGGGGTCCCTCCTTGTCCCCACCCCCACCCCTCTAACCCGGCCCGTCTCCTTGTCCCCACCCCCACCCCTCTAACCCGGGCCGTCTCCTTGTCCCCCCACCCCTCTCCAGGCCTCCCTCCAGCCCCCTTACCTGGCCGGAGGCTGGGAACCACAGGGACGGCCGGCAGAGCTGCTTGCCGGCCAGTCCGCTCCCGCTCTGAGCACGCTGTAACTGCGCATGCTCAGGGCGGGAGATTTAAATCTCCCCAGCCCGGCCCAGCCTGCACAGCTGGGAGGGAGCACCGGCGGGGAAAAAAAGGTGCCGGAACACCGTTCCGGTGCGTTCCGGCAGAAAAAAAGCACTGCTGACTGGTAGGAATAATGTATTTGTGAAAAACCACCAACCCTTTAACTACTGGATGGTACATTCCTGCCTCCTTCCTGCTGGGCCTCATAGGCAAAGGGAAGAGGTAGTAGGGAAGAGGGAGAGCTTCCGTACTGATCTAATCCAGGTTCAGATAATTCTGATTACTATGAGGAAGTGGGAGAGACCTTTCTCAATCTTGGCTCCTGAAAAGGGGAGGAGAATGTCTTGTATAGTTGCATTCCAGCCTGTCTTCATGTGTTTTCTCAGTTTGTGAATAACTTCACGGTTTGCCTATGCTGATGCTAATTGTCCTCTAAACCATGATATGAAACTGACAGTTCTAGACAATATCATTACTATCCACAAGATTCAGAAGGGCTCTTTGACTGCTGCCCTGCCTTGTTTATTTTGCCCTGCTGCTCTTGTTAAAGTTCTGAGAAATGGCAGTGAAACTGGAGCTGGCTCTTTGAAGACTGAGGAAGGCATCATTGCCTCAGTTTATCATATTTATTAAGTTTACTTTACAACCATAAGGGCTGTTCTTATTCCTGAATGGAATGGAATGCTGTATGGTGCAGAAGCAGGAGTGATAAAAATATAACAGGTTAAACCTTACAGATAGATGACATGAGATGTCTTTTTGCTATAAGAGGAGTTACATGGAGAGACAGACTTCAAAATCAAAGTATTAGGATGGAAGGGAAAGTCCGTATGGCTGACAAAATCCAGGAAGCGAAACTTGGCTGATTTGGACACATGCAAAAGATGAATGAAGAAACCTGATTAAGATAGTGTAGTGGGGGACAGTCGTCATAGGAAACAGATCCTGAGCAAAGCCAAGGAAGTAGTGGATGGGTTGCATTAAAGAAGATAGAAAGCAGGTTAACCTTAGTGCCTCCTCAGACAGACGAAGATGGCAGATGCTTGCACCATAATGGGTAAAGGGAAAAAGAAAAATAGATTAAAAACTACAAAAATTGACATTTCTTTCCCTTATGTTTGGCCCTTACATTCACCCCTTCCCCCCAAAAAAGGGGGGGATTGAATTTTTCAAGCCCTGTTGTAGTCTATAAACAAAAATTGTCCTGCAAAATGCCTTATCAAATAACCTATTTTTGCCTCTTCATTGCAATGTTATGCTTAAAAAACATGCCCAAGATATAGTTTGTAAATCTAGGTGGGTTTTGTGAATACTTTTTTTTTTTTTTTTTTTTTTTTTTTTTTTTTTTTAATGAACAGCATTTGACCTCAGGACAAAGTGCCATATATAACCTATGAGGCAAGGCCATTCAATTGTGGCTGAAGTCTCTGTGCTAAGTTTGCCAAATAAAAATAACAGAACAACTCAGGGGTGGACGCAGAAACAGCTAGGTTCTAAACCAAAATGTTCTGCAGTAGAAATACAAGCACATCATCATCTGGATAAAAGTACTTTTTTGTATGAGCTCTTTGATTTCCGTAAGAGCGGTTTGTGTTATTTCACTTTCACATTAAACAAGATCTTTGGCCCAGTGCATTTTAGCCACTTCATTTAGTAATTAATTTGATGACTCGTAAGCAAGAATGATGGAGAGCAGGAAAAGTTATTTTTAGTTCTGGCTTTTCAAAACTAGATTAATACGTATGTATTGTGACAGTCTACTCTGTCTATGCAGCCTGAACTTTGTAGCGAAACCTTAAATTATGCTTCATCTCTCTTGTTCCATTTCCCTCTTTGTTATTTTCACTTTTGTTCAAGAGTGCATGCATGATGAATTTCTAGCACATGTCAGCAAAGCTAGTTTCAATGAAGTCTTGAGGCTTTTACTGGCAGAAGAAACTTGCATCTGTAAAGTGTCTAAACAGAAACTTTTAAACTATTGCCAGAGTGCTTACTGAGCTCTGTGTCAACCCTATGATGTATATTCT
Source organism: Pelusios castaneus (assembly GCA_007922175.1). Lineage (NCBI taxonomy): Eukaryota > Metazoa > Chordata > Testudines > Pelomedusidae > Pelusios > Pelusios castaneus. The sequence continues at coordinate 10,059,812 of ML685797.1, forward strand.
TCATGTCTCTGTCATTACATTCACTATTTTGCTGAAGCAAAATCTCCTGTCATATTTATTATCTTAGGATATCCACTGTTAGATTACATCTGTAGAAGGAGTGAGTTTAAAAATAGCCTTGCTGGGATCAGAAGAAACAGTTTTGGAATTGCTTTGAATCAAAGATGTTCATGATGTGACCAATAGAATATGCCTGTTAGCAGAGGAATCCTTCCTTAATGGCACGTAGTGTACTGATGGTGCATACCAGGTGGTTTTATAAGAGCAAGTAGCTTTTATTTGTCAACTAAAAATTACAGTAGTTGTCTTGGCAAAAGATGTTTCTGTAGCCAGGACCGTCCTGGGGGGCAAACGGAGCGATCGCCGTGGGCCCCGCGCTGTCCCGCTCCCAGCAGAGCAATGCGGGGCCCGTGTGCGCGCTGCAGCCCCTCCTCCCATGGCCGTCCTGCTGCCTTTGGCAGTGGGGCGCGTGGGAGGGCTATGCCCGGCCCCTGGGCCGGCCCTCCCCGCCCCCAGGGTGGAGCAGGCGGGCCCAAGAGTGGAGCACGTGGGACCCGGCCTCTGGGCTGGCGTGCTCCACACGGCCGGCTTCCCCCCCGCAGGCAGTCTCGGCCTCCAGGCGTGGGGTCGCGGCCGCCGGCTCCGCCCGCAGGCGGCCTCTGGGACTGGGACTGGAGCAGGCTCCAACTTCTCTCCCCTCCCCCCCCTGCAAGCGGCCTTACCCTCTTGGCTCAGGGCCGGAGCCACCTCCTCCCCACAGGTGGCAGCCTCGGCATCCCAGCCCAGGGCCGGCTCTCTGGGGGCGGAGCTGGCCGGTCGGCCCACCATGCGCCCCTCCAGCATGGGGGGCGGGGCCCTGCTTTGGCCAATTGGCCCTGGGCTCTGGTCCCCCTACGGGACGGCCCTGTCTGTAGCCCATAGAGAACATACAGTATTAGACCTGAAAATCTTAATGCAGAGAAAATAATGACTGATACTGGACTATACTGTGTCCTAAGTGCACATGAATAGGTGTAAATGAAGGGAGATATTGGGTTGCAAGAGAAGAATAAAAATATATAGCTAGGGAGTGGAGATTCTTTTCTGTGTTTAAGGGGTGGCGTTGTATAATTATCTGTAGGCAATTGGTAAGTCTAGATTTGATCCCTTAAACTGTTGATTGTATGGAGACTAGTTTGCAAACATTAAATACTCTTTTTTGACATTTGTATATTGTAGTGTCTCAGAGAATTATAAAATGTCTTGATGTACAACAGGCTTTTCCCTTTGCGTTTTAAAGGTAAACCCGAAGGGTTTTTACCTGCTAAAACTGAATTCAGGCTTAAATTCAACAAAAGGCTTAAGCCGAGGCATATCTTTAAGCATGTATGTTATGCAGCTGATTTCACAAGTTTCAAACTGTTCCCATGTGTCAGAATAAGCATGAGTTTAAGTACTTGGCATGATTTAGGGCTCAATGTTTTTATCTTACAAGAGATAATGACATTGCGAACTGTAACACAGAGGAGAGAATTGCATTCATTTAATTCCTTGTGCTACTTTAAGTGTTAGTGATGTGCTCCTCTATTGAAGAAGAAAGACTAAACCTTGCACTTCCGTGATGGCAGATAAGTAAGGGGGCAGGAGGACTCATTTTAAAATATTTAAATTTGTTTAGAAATATTTTTGTTTATAATATTTATGTCCATATGGATGTTCATTTTGAGGTCTTAAATAGTTTTGCCCATAGCATTCCTTCTACTGCACAGCATGAAGAGACAAAAAGATAAAGGAAAATCATGCAAAATTTGGTTGACACTCTCTGGGGGACAGAAGGGCAGGGAAGGTAATAAGAAAAGGAAATAAATGTGGTAACTATGCAGCGTTCTTCTTCCTTTGAGCTCACAGAATTCCTCTGTACAAACAATATATATTCTTTGGATTTTCATCAAAAAACTTAAAGATGTTTTTTGGCAGTGTTCCTTAAATAGCTTGGTAAATCTTGTGGAAAATTCAGCAGGATTTCCTGCTGGTTCCAGAAGCATTAACTCCTGCTCTATGTATTTTACCCACCTCAGGCAGCATGTGGATTTGAGTAGAAGTGGATGTATTGCACCACCTCCAAACTGGCTTTGGATGTATTGCACCACCTGCAAGCTGGCTATGTTCTCAGGAAGAGCAGATCCTGGTAAACAGTGGTAATCCCCTTTATGGATCTGCCAAGATCCATAGCTATTGGTGGTGTCATTGACCAGGGGTTTCCGAACGCTGTGTGAAGGCCAGGCCACACCCTGGCCCTTTAACGGTGACACTAATCCATCCCTCCCCCAGTGGGATGGGTCAGAAACTCTGCAAAATGAAACAAGGAATTTCTTAAAATGCTGGATTTCAGTTTGTGCTTGCTGCATGCCAACTCTTTCTCCCTTTTTTCTGTCTTTTTTAAAAAAAAAATTTTTTTACTATTAAAATTCTAAAGGATTTCCAGCAATCTATCAATGAAGGTCTGCAGTTTACATGTAAGTCAGCTTTGCAGTATATTCAATACACTATATAGTTTCTTATGCCATGCTTATCAAGCTAGTAGCTGAGTAGTGTTCAGCCATCCATTGAGCTGTGTTACGAATATCTGTCACATTTGTTCTCTCATCCCCTCCCTAGGAGGAGAAGTGGATGTGCAGTGGAGTGTTTTGTTTTGGAATTTTTAAAATTATGTATACACACATCTGCTATGAGTTTGTTAGAGAAGACAAGGTCAAAGAAATGAGCCTTGCATTTGAGCGGAAGAAAAGTGGTTTAGGTTTGTGATGTTCTTAGTTCCTCTGGGATTTCATGCCATAAGCTCAAACCAGTCCTTAAGAAAGATCCATCTCTTTTACAGATGAGTTTTACTCTTATTTATAGAAAGTTCCTTTGTGTCATAGGAGTGAAGTCATCAACCATGGTCTTCATCATGGAGCTTTAGTTGATCTTTTAGCTATCCTTGGCTCAATACTCAACATGGAGCTAAACCTAAAAAAACATGGTTAGTATCAGAAGGATTGAGCAGATGAAAGTCCTTTTCTGATAGTGTTCCTTAAAAAAAAAAAAAAAAAAAAAAAAATCTTGAAAATGTGTTGGAGAATAGACAAAGTTAAAGGCATCACAGAGCTTTGCAGCACAGACTAGAGAGGGCTAACTCTTTGAAGCTCAGATGATGAAAACTGGCTATAGACCAGTAAACAGTAGGCTCAGCTGTGAGTGGCTCTGACCAGGTTTAAGAGAACAACACAGTAAGCTTGTTGCTTAGACCTTCTTAAGAAAGTTTGAGAAGGCTGTGCTTCACTGGGAACATGCTGTTGTATTCCTAGCAGTTTTTGAGTGTTTTCACAAAGGAAAATGAATAGAACCTTCTTCAACCTTTTATAAAAGGTTGTTCTTTATTGTGGGTTGAGACAGGTTCACAATGAGAAGAGAGATAGCTGCTGACATGTTGTGTGAATGCAGTGTTTTATCCTCTTAATCCATTGAATTGTAGCTGCTGTTGCAGTCTAAAGGCTATATGCCCCAAGAGCTTTGATCTTCTCTGCTCTTTTTCTTAATCAGTTAATTACATTTGTAAGGAGTAGCTAATCACTGTTCTCTGTAATCTGAAGCTGAGTGAAGAAAGCCATTAGTGTCTACCAATGCAGAAATGCTCAAAAGGATCAGTCATTATTCATGACTTCACTGGGGCTGGATTTTTTTAAAAGATTTTTTGCACATTGCTGTGTTGAACTAGTGAGTTTTCCTCCATTTCAGACTGGAGTGGAAATAGTCAGGCATGGGTATGTAGTTTATGGTTTTCAGAGGTGTGGAAAGAAATGGAGTGAATATGCAGAAGATACCTTTGTGAAAACCTTTCCTTCCCAGCTTTCAATAATCTGCAGAACTGAAAACTATTAGTTAGAGCACATCATTCTCAGATTAGAAAGATCAGATGCAGATGCAGTCCAAGTCAGTTCTAAGTAAAATCAAATGTGCTAAACTGGCTCACTATGAGACCCAGATTTCAGGCTCTTTCTTGGGCTTTCAGTAAACGGGCTATTAATGGCTGCAGGCTTCCAGGCAGGCACTTTTCAATGGGAGTGGTACTGTCTGTGTTGTCCTCAACTTGGCTGGCTGAGAAGGGTGAAAATATTGGAGAGGATAAAGAATCGTGTTTTTAGTAAATGGATATCGTCGTTAGGATTTTTTTAATGAAGAATATTTCTAATACATATCTTTATCTGTGTACCCAACCTAAATGCACTAGTGTTGCAGTGTAGGGGACGGAGCCAATGTGCGGTTAGAAATTTCTCTCTCTCCCCCTTTTTTTCCTCCCAAGATGAGGCTTTACGCACAGAATCATTCTGCCCATCTGTGAGAGCTGTCTAAGGCAGAATGTAAATACCAATATATATCCACCTTCCTAAAACAGTATGGGTTAGCTCCAAGTGCTGCCCAGCATTGTTTCTTTCCCTCAAGAAAATCCCAAAGGCCCAGATTCGATACAAGGTATTATTGTGAAAACAAATAATGGCTAGTCTGTTTTACATGGTCACTCTC